>CM042177.1:57429027-57574799 GCA_023376005.1 Doryteuthis pealeii
CAACCTGAGGTCAATTATTGTTTTATTCATCAAATATTGCTCAATTCCACCGTTTTAAGAATCTGCCAAATTTTGACAACCCCATGTCAATTGTTTTATTTATAAAATATTGCTCAAATTCCATAGTTTTAAGAATCTGCCAAATTTTGACAACCCGAGGTCAATTGTTTTATTTATCAAATATTGCTCAAATTCCATAGTTTTTAAGAATCTGCCAAATTTTGACAACCCGGGTCAATTGTTTTATTTATCAAATATTGCTCAAATTCCATAGTTTTTAAGAATCTGCCAAATATTGACAACCTGAGGTCATTATTGTTTTATTCATCAAATATTGCTCAAATTCCATAGTTTTAAGAATCTGCCAAATTTGACAACCCAGGTCATTGTTTTATTCATCAAATATTGCTAATTCATAGTTTTAAGAATCTGCCAAATTTTGGTCAATTGTTTTATTCATCAAATATTTAGTTTTTAAGAATCTGCCAAATTTTTGACAACCCGAGGTCAATTGTTTTATTCATCAAATATTGCTCAATTCCATAGTTTTAAGAATCTGCAAATTTTGACAACCCAGGTCAATTGTTTTATTCATCAATATTGCTCAATTCCATAGTTTTAAGAATCTGCCAAATTTTGACAACCTGAGGTCAATTGTTTTATTCATCAAATATTGCGCAATTCCATAGTTTTAAGAATCTGCCAAATTTTGACAACCGAGGTCAATTGTTTTATTCATCAAATATTGCTCAATTCCATAGTTTTAAGAATCTGCCAAAATTTTGACAACCCGAGGTCAATTGTTTTATTCATCAAATATTGCTCAATTCCATAGTTTTTAAGAATCTGCCAAATTTTGACAACCCGAGGTCAATTGTTTTATTCATCAAATATTGCTCAATTCCATAATTTTAAGAATCGACCATATTTTGACAACTCCTCATTCTGAAATGTAAATATATTCTCTCTAGTGTTCCCAAAAGTGAATGTACTTACAGGATGATAATCATGACTCTCTTGGTATGTGGCTGGTGTACAAGAGAAGACAGTCATTCTGGAAATTAAAATTTGACATTCAATATTGCAACCTACAATCATGTGTTGATATATCCTTATGTCTATTTGCTTTTATGCATTTAGGGTTGCATCCCATTTTCTACATATAACACTTATAAACACATTGCTTTTATGCATTTAGGGTTGCATCACCATTTTCTACATATAAACACTTATAAACACATTGCTTTTATGCATTTAGGGTTGCATCACCATTTTCTACATATAAACACTTATAAACACATTGCTTTTATGCAGTTAGGGTTGCATCACCATTTCTACATATAAACACTTATAAACACATTGCTTTTATGCAGTTAGGGTTGCATCACCATTTTCTACATATAAACACTTATAAACACATTGCTTTTATGCAGTTAGGGTTGCATCACCATTTTCTACATATAAACACTTATAAACACATTGCTTTTATGCAGTTAGGGTTGCATCACCATTTTCTACATATAAACACTTATAAACACATTGCTTTTATGCATTTAGGGTTGCATCACCATTTTCTACATATAAACACTTATAAACACATTGCTTTTATGCATTTAGGGTTGCATCACCATTTTCTACATATAAACACTTATAAACACATTGCTTTTATGCAGTTAGGGTTGCATCACCATTTTCTACATATAAACACTTATAAACACATTGCTTTTATGCAGTTAGGGTTGCATCACCATTTTCTACATATAAACACTTATAAACACATTGCTTTTATGCAGTTAGGGTTGCATCACCATTTTCTACATATAAACACTTATAAACACATTGCTTTTATGCATTTAGGGTTGCATCACCATTTTCTACATATAAACACTTATAAACACATTGCCTTGTACTTGTATGAATTCTACTTTCACATTCCTTGTTTTGTTGATGTCATCACTTCCTTTCTTGGTAATAGTCACACGATGACCATCATCCCCAGACTTGCCCTAAAAAGCATTCAGATGACTCTTATACTTGCATCAGACATCATTTAATCTGGACAACAAGAAACTTCTGTGAGTCTTAAAGCTTTATAGCATATTGTGTAATATTATTTTATTTGAGAAACCTTCTACAGTTTATATCATCTATTATGTTTTTTAGTCCCATGTTGGATTAAACAAGCAATTTCATTAATCTATTAAAATCCACATCAGATCAAATAAATTTCAAGTTATTCCTGACAAATAATATGCATTTATTCAGAATATCACCTCTGCATTTAGAATGAAATAAATAGATTCTACTCTATATTTTCTAATGAACAAGTATTTTGTGCCCAAAATAAGGAAATTATTGCAATTTTTAAAATTCAAATTAACAAACCTTAAATAACATAGAATTCAACTTTATGTTCAAATTAACAAAAAGCCAACATGAGTTTGGATATAAGGCTTTCCGTCTTTTTCCCCCAGGATTTTTATGTATAATTATAAAAATGGAATTGTTTGAATATTTGTTTAATTTCTGAAAACCTAGTCTAATAAATTATCACTGATATTGAATTAATGCATTTTTCAAGAAAGACAAAAAGAGTGTAATTATTTTGGCAGAGGTGGATCATTGTGACACCTATGCCCTAAACATTTTATTAGATTTATTACACGCCATAACTGATTTTGACACTAGTGTGTCCACATAGGATAACATTGCTTATGTGTTCGTTCTTACTTAACCAGTACTTGCCTAGTATGTTTGTTTGGATGATATGTGAGATGGGATGTAAGTGGCCATGCAGCTGTTGATTTGAAAACAGCATACAGCAATTTTTTAGTTTCCATCTACCTTTTTCTCCAAGCATTTTATTAGGGTTCAAATTGTGCAAACACAGTAAATTTAAAATAAATAATGAACATTCAACAAAATTTAAAAAAAAAACTTATTACAAGACACTTTGCAAAGTTCAAATTTAATTTAAATATTACTGACCTCAAAGGACAATATGTATTTTTCAAAATGCAAAAGAATTAATAATATGCAAATTTAAAGTGTCTAAGCTTTTCATTGTCTATGTAAAATGAACTAGAATATTAAACAAGAATAAAACTAATACATTACAAAAAGGTTTTTTATTCAGAGGGAATTTGAATATACAAGAGCAAAATGTGATTTTTTGGAAATGGACAGCAACTCATTTCACAAGAATAGACTTTTTCTTATGTGTGTGTTTGCATATGCTTCACCAAACTTGATTTTTATGAAAACGAAAAGCCACACACTTCACAAGAGTATGGCTTCTCTCCAGAGTGTTTTCACATATGCATAACCTAAACTGAATTTTGTGAAACAGAAGAATCACAATCTTCACAAGAATGTGACTTGTCTCCAGTGTGTGTCAGCATATGATTCACCAGCTTTGATTTTTGTAAAAAGGAAGAATTATAAACCTCACAATAATAGGACAAATCTCCTTTGTGTGTTCACATATAAAGCACCAAATGTGACTTTTGTCAAAAGCAAGAGCCACTCATTTTACAACAAAATGCATTAGAAATGAATTCTACTATAAAAATGCATTAGAAATGAATTCTATTATAAAAAATGCATTGGATAATGATTTTATTATAAAAATGCATTAGAAATGAATTTTACTATAAAATGCATTAATGAATTTACTATAAAAATGCATTAGAAATGAATTCTACTATAAAAAATTAGAAATGAATTCTATTATAAAATATAATGATTACTATAAAAAATGCATTGGATCATGAATTTTACTATAAAAATGCATTAGAAATGAATTTTACTATAAAAATGCATTAGAATGAATTCTACTATAAAAATCCATTAGAAATGAATTCTATAAAAATGCATTAGAAATGAATTCTACTATAAAAATGCATTAGAAATGAACTATAAAAATGCATTGGATAATGATTTTTGTTATAAAAAAATTATAAAAATGAAATGAATTAAATATAAATTTAAATGAAATGATTTTTGCTTGTTCCCTTGGCAAAAAATTATGGACTCAAAGCATAGCTTAGTTAGTTAAGTGGGAGACTTCCTGGTAAAGATGGACACCGCTTCACTCATGCATGTGGTTAAGGATCCTAGGTTGAGAAAGTTTTGGTTCTGAATAAAGATGTGATCATGAAATTTGCCTTGGTTCCCTCTATGAATTAAATGGCAGGTTTTGGCAAACTATCTTCTTGAGAACCAGACTCGTCAAAAGAAATTAGAAAAAGATGGCTTCTATCATCTGTGTGTATTCCCATATGCCTCATCAAACCTGATTTTACTGAAAAGAAAGAGATCATGATTCACAAGAATGTGTCTTGTTTCTTGTGTGTTCGCATATGCATCTTTAAACTTGGTTTTTGTGAAAAGGAAGAACCACACACTTCACAGGAATGTGGTTTCTCTCCTGCGTGTGTTCGCATATGCAAAACCATATTTGACTTTTGTGAAAAGGAAGAGCCACACACTTCACAAGAATATGGCTTCTCTCCTGTGTGTGTTCGCATATGAAGTGTTAAAGCTAATTTGGTTGACATGGAAGAGCCACACACTTCACAAGTATGTGGCTTCTTTCCAGTGTGTTTTTGCATATGCAACTCTAAAGAAGAGTTATGAGAAAACGAAGAGCCACAGATGTCACAGGAATATGGCTTCTCTCCTGTATGCGTTCGCATATGCCGTACCAAATTTGATCTTTCTGCATAGGAAGTGCCACACACTTCACAAGAATATGGCTTCTCTCCTGTGTGTATTCGCATATGCCTTGACAAATATGAACTTTGTGTAAAGGAAGAGCCACAATCTTCACAAGAATATGGCTTCTCTCCTGTGTGAGTTCGCATATGTCTCACCAAGCTCGATTTTTGTGAAAATGTACAGCCACACACTTCACATGAATATGGTTTATTTACTACATGTGTTCGCTTATGTACCTCCAAATTAGATTTTTGTGAGAAAGAAGAGTCACACACTTCACAAGCATACGGCTTCTCTCCAGTGTGCATTCGCATATGCCTCAACAATTTTGATGGAATATTAAAGGAAGACCCGCACACTTCACACGAACATGGTTTATTTCCTTTGTGCATCTGCATTATTTCACAAAATATGATGTCTCTCACGTGTTGATATATATTTTACCAAGCTAATTTCTGTGAAAAGAAAAAACTTTGTGCTTCATAAAAATATGTCTTTCTCCAGTATATGTCCAACTAGGTCACTTCAAATATGACTTCTTTGAAAATCCAGGTTCACAAGAAAATGCTGTATTCAATTTTCATCCGGGTTACAAATCTGTAATCAACAAAAGAAAAAAAAATGATTTAAAAGAAAGAAGAGGAATGAATTAATTCTGTTCATATAAAATTATATATTTAAATATCTTCAGATGTATTCACAAATGTAAAATGAAAACGATTTTCTAAGATTATACAGTATTTTATATAAGAAAAACCTTTTATTTATTCATTGATTAGCAGATATGAAAGTATGACTTAGTGGAAGCATTTTTAATAAGAAATTTCAATTCTTGAATTTCATGAAATTGTCAGGAATTTTTCCCTTGAATAGTTTTTTTGTAGAATATTGTAATTTAAAAAAAAATCTCTTCATTGAGTTTTTTTAAATTCTGTATTTCAATCATTAAATGTTACAGATAAAATTTAGCTGAAGGTTTGAAGTTTTTTTTTGTGGGGTGGGTACTATTCGCAGACTCCTGACTTGAAAAATACTAGAGGATGATAGCTGAAAAAAAAACCAACCCTCCCTAAGAATGAATATGAATTTGTAATTGATTGTTGGAAATAAATATATTAGATATATTAAAATAAAATAAAAATACCAGTTAGTATTAGTTAATTGTTAGATAAAAGATATAAAGGCTTACTTAATAGGGACCTAATGTTACATAATTATTAGATACCTAATATTTATGTGCAATAGTGTAGAAAACAAGATGGCGTTTTAAGTGCAGCTGATGGCCTTGAAGATTGAGTGACAAGCTTGACCTCTGTCCTAACCCTATCCTCCGGGGATAGCCATGAGAACTGGTAGAGAGGACCCTCTCTTCCGTTTTAGATAGTAAGTTTCAGTCAGTTAGAAGGTAGGAGCCGAGCTCGTAGGTTGTAAGTTGCGTATTACGTGCCGCCGTTCTCATCTGCGCAGATTGTCTGGTTGGGGATTTAATAATAAAATAAGATCAAGTAAATCAAAGTCTTGTGTTTATTATCTAAAAACTAACAATGACACAGGGCTTCTGATAAAGAGAAATCCCCAATAGAAGACCAGACCCAAAGTCCCCAAGAAAGTCCAGACCTTAGAAGATTCTAGACCAAGACAAGATCTTAGAAGATTCCAAAGATGGCCAGAAGAATAGAGTAAGTAAAGAAGTAATAAAGAGGGTATGCAACACTAATAAATAGACCAATTTTTACTTTTTGAAGGGAACCAAATCTTCCAGCCTTGTACAGACAAACCCTAGTAAATTGTAACATAATGAAGACCAACACATTTCGTCTCTCCTAATTCTGTTACATTTTGTTAAAAGTCCCTTTGTAAAAATGAATAACGAAATATCTTTTGTTTGAGGTATCCTTTTCTTCTCCCACAAATACAAACAAAATGTCGTACAATTATTTGGTAGTCAAAAGTTGAATAAATCTTCATAGTGCACATTCTTTATATTCTGATAACAATTTATTCAATTCTAAAATAATTCATGAGACTGAATATTACAATTTGAATTTTACTTTCAAGCTGTGGATTGAAAAAGATAAGAACAATTAATTATCTACACTTTATAGAAACTTTTTTTTAATTTTTAATATTTTTTTGATATTCCTTTTCAACATTTCCAATGAGAAAAGTCACATTGTTACAATAATTGCAAAAGGATGGACTTACTTATATTACTGGCTATTCTTATTCTAAATCAATTTAACTATCACTTTTGAGAAACCAATAATATAATATTTTCTGGAGTTGAATTCATTAGAATTTTGATCCTAAAAAGGTTAATTTTAAATGAAAACTTTTTATAACAATGCTACTATTATAAATGATAACACCGCATTGGATTAGTGGAGAAATGATGAGTGAGAATCTGACAGTGATAATGATGATGAGGATTCTGATGAAGATTTTTAAGGAAATGATAATACCATATTGGATTAGTGGAGACATCATGAGTGTGAATCTGACAGTGATAATGATGATGAGGATTCTGATGAAGATTTTTAAGGAAATGATAATACCATATTGGATTAAGTGGAGACATCATAAATGTGAATCTGACAGTGATAATGATCATGTAGATGTTTATGAGACTGGGACATATTTGTTAAATATATTCAAATTGTTTTTTTTTAAACAATATTATTGAATAGTTTAAGAAGTCACTTTGGCAGGGTGATATCTTCTAAAGTATACTTGAAACCCTCACAAAATTCTTTGGTGAACTTAAGCAAGCATAGTAGATGTTAGGAAAAAATATGAAAATTGAAGAGGACACATTTTCTACAGACTGACCGTAAGCTTCATATGTGAATAGTTGTTGATTTTGGAGTCATGCATTTCAGTGAGCAAAATAAAATTTTCTATAAGGTATTGGGTTCAAATAATTGAATATTTGAATTCTACACTCCTTATTTGCCCTACATACCATATTTGTATAATTTTTCTAATACCCTGTTTGGTGACAAAAGCTGTTTGGTAGCGTTAAGAGTGGCAGTACCACCTTGATCTACCGAAACTATGTCATCAATCCTGGTTGGCGGTTGACGAGGGCAGGGTATCGCACATACTATCATAGGGCCCTAACAAGTAGATCAGAGTGAACCTGGGAGTAATGCTAATGAAAGATTACTCCTCACAGCTACAGAACTGGAGCCTCACCATCAAATACAGTTTAGTGTCATGCCAAGGACAGTCCTGTTTGGCGACAGCACAATAATTTGGTCAAGTCTTATTTTGAAGTGATATAATTGCATTTCTATTAACACAAGCGGGTTGTTTAGCTCAGTCTGTAAAATATGGTACAGTGATAAGTACAAACATGGGCTATTCCCATTTTTGTTCGAACTACCTAGATTTTTACTCAGGAAACAGCAGCAACTGTCTTAAGAGTGCATGTATTTGTTGTAGGTATGTGCATTATTGATCAAGGGAGGTAATAAAAAAATATTTTTTAAATTTTAATGTTTTTAAAATTACCAAAATCAGTTATTTGTCTAATTACAATGAAACTTTCAGCAAATTTATTTAGTAATGACTTAATTTAATAAAGAATACCTCATCTTATTAAAAAATTTTTTTTAAATATTTGTTTTTAAAAAAAATAAATTGATTGTATAGGGGATCAACCTGTGGACATTTGAATAAAAAAGATTACCAGTCCCTAATTTTTCCATTTCTAGAAAGATCAAATCCAGAAGACCACATTAAAAAAAATCAACACCCGAAAAAAAAATTAAAGATTTAAAAGTCATTTACTTAAAACTCAAGAAATAATTTTTCTAGTGTATTTTCATTTAATATAAGCCATGCTTATTTTCTATGGAAGGCCTTATGTATAATTTTTCATTTCTTACTGTGTGAATTTTAGTTCTTGTTCTGAGTGCAACTTTATAATGGATATTTCTCTTGTAAACATTATGTCACCTACAATCAACAATGGCCCCATAAAAAGACAGCCATTTTTTCTTCAAAAATTGTTTTCAATATTTTTATTCATAACCACTACTAGTTCTAGCTATATATTTTTAATACAATCTATTCTTTAGTTAAATAAATACATCTCTGTTAGTGATTAGAAGAATTTATTTTAAATTTATAAGTTTTTATAAATCACTAAAAAATAATAAAAAAAGTGGATGAGTTAAACTTTTAATGTGCCATTCCATAAAAAAAAGAGCTAATAAAAAAACAAAACAAAACAAAAAAAAAAACACCAAAAATGGGTAAATATTTTTCTTATTTACGAAACTTAAATTTCAAAATAATTCCTATCATCATCAGATTAGAATTAAAAAAATATTTTTTTTACGTATTTTCCGAATTCTCATTCCAAAAATGTAGAATTCATTTTCAGATACCAAAAAAAATTCAAAGAAACTTATTGTTTACAATATGGAGGTGGGTTCAATGTGTGAAATAAAAACTAATGAAAACATACTTAACCATTTTAATTTAGAATAGATATTTCTTTAAAATAAAAACTATTTTTTATTATTTCATATACCAAATTTCAAAGAAACTTATTGTTCACAATTTGGAGGAGGGGTCAATGCGCAAAATGAAAACTAACGAAAACATACTTAACCTTTTTAATATAGAATAGATATTTATTTAAAATAAAAATACTTTTTTATTACTTCATATACCAAAAAATTTTGTTAAAATCGGATTAGTTTATGGTTTTGAAGAATTGTCAGTGATTCCATTTTTTGTATATCCAAAGGTTACGTCACATCCATATTTGACAAAATAAATTTACCACCTCGAATTGAAAAAAATACCAAAAATCAGGGAATTATCCAATTTTAATGAAATTTTCAGTGTTGATTTATCAATGAATGAATTTTATAATGCCTCAGTTATTTTATTTCAAAACATTCTGATTTTTCCAGGTCACTTAATTCTGACACTACCTTATTTTGAGGGCGCAAAATATGGGTGGGTTTATATAATTTTGTAACTAATTACAATATAAATAAAAAGACAAAGACCGAAGATGTAAATAGAAGAAAAAATATATATTTGAAATTTTTTTTCACTTTGCTGTTAAAGTATAGAATTGACTTTTATATTATAAGTCAAAAAAATTATACATCAATATTTGTTCTGTTTAAATTCTCAATTGAGTTTTCTCCAAAAATTATAAGATAACAAAAAAGTTGACTAGTTATTAAATAATACCTGTTTTTAGAATCTAAAAATATGAAATTTCAAACTTAAAATTAAGCGTTTCATATTTTAAATGGAGTGCCATGAACTGTAATATTTATTGTAAAGAAGTTTGATTAATTTTCATTGAATCAGTTTGATTGAAACGATTCAGTAATTCAAAAGAATGAATTCGTTGATTAATAAGTGCACATTGGAAATTTTATTAAAATCAGAAAATTCCCTGAATTTTTTTTATCAATCTGGGCATCGATCGGCCACCATATTTTTCAAGTTCCCCACTGATTTTTGTAAACAAAAAATGCAAGAATTCTTTAATTAAAATTTTTTAAAAAAGTCTTTAGGTTTTCTGTTTGTTTCGAACGAAAAAAAGATATTTTATTTTAATTATTATAAAAAAGTTAGTTATTTTTTTTGTACATAGTGTAGAAGAAACTATTATTATTTAAAATTAAAAAAGAAAGAAAAAAAAACTTCAAATAACTTTTGTTTTGTTTTTCTACGACGGAAGTAAAGTAAGTCTTTCTTATCTTTTGTAAAATTTTGACCTAACTTTATATTTAAAAATCGTATTAAAATATGTAATATTATTTTGCCTTTTTTAAAATTTATTTATTTTTTAACTAGCGTTCATTATGTTGCTAGTTTTCGACTTAGACAAACATTTCATTTTAGATAATCGATTTAATTAATTTTAATTCGTTTTAAAAATGAAAATGAGCGAAGATTTGGTAGCGTCTAGCGTAGGATGGTCCAAAGATCTTGCTACAGATTTTTTGTTTTAAAACGAATTAAAATTAATTAAATCGATTATTTAAGGTCAAACTTTAGTCTAAAACGATAAATAGTAACATAATTAAGAATTATATATCATAATTAAAAGAAGAAAAATACCATAACATAAACAATTTAAAAAAACAAACATTTAAAACGATTTTTTCGGTCAATTTCTATCGCTTTCGGTCTGAGACGCTGGTTTAAAATGGCTTTTTTACAAATTTAATGTAACATTCGCGATTGCAAAAAAATTACCAAAAATCAGGTAATTATCCGATTTTAATGAAATTTTCAGTATTGATTTATCAATTAATGAATTTTATAATGCATCAGTTATTTTATTTCAAAACTTTAAGTATTTTTGCTATGAGAAATGAGTATATAAAATTCATCTAAAATATGAAAAGCCTGATGTTAAGTTTAAAATGTTATTTTTAGATTCTAAAAATAAATATCTATTTAATGCAAACCTTATTTTAGGTGCAAAAAGTAATAAGTTTTGAAGAAAAACTCGATTGAAAATGTAGCCCCCCCCCCCCCCCGTTTTAAAGCAGAAAATATCGATATTGTTTTCTTTTTATAAGATAATAGCCAATTAAATAATTATCGAAATTATTAAAAAAAAAAAAAAAAAAATTATTTATGTTTTTCTTACATTTTATGTTCCGATTTTCGGTACTTATTTTCTCATAGAAAAGCCACCGTAATTTTTTAAATTCATAACTTCGGTCTTTTATCTCTTTATTTATACTGTAATTAGTACAGAAAACTGACCAACTCGCAAAAATGTTACACCCCAAACATAAGGGGGGTCAAAATTAAGTGACCTGAAAAAAAAAATGATAAAGTTTTGAAATAAAATAAATAATGCATTATAAAGATCATTCTTTGATAAATAAACACTGAAAATTTCATTAAAATCCGATAATTCTCTGATTTTTGGTGAATTATTTTCTGTATTTTGTCAAAAACGGATTTTACGTCAATTTTGGGCCTCCTTAGCCAGAAAATAATACTACTTCAAAAAGTACTTACAGTTAGAAGAAAATTTCGTTCTTTTACTGGATAGCAGTTTCCTTCTTCACTTTGTCGTCAATTTAATATCTTTAATAAGAATTACAACAGAATTAAGTCTTAATAGTCTGTATTTGATGTATATCTCAACAACACTGACCGAGTCGATCTCGTTCCTTTGTTCATTCTATTTTTATGACCGGTGTCTTGACGAATTGTCCCTTGCAAACTGATGTACCGCATTCCTTTTCACCATTTTCCAAAGGAATACCACAATAATCACCAAAGTACAAACTAAGTGATATGAATGCCTATATTTATGTAACTAATACGTCCGATGGGCAAATAGTATAACAATGTCATACTATTTGTCAATCAAAATTTAACCCTAGAACATATTAACATGTTTCTACAACTAAAAAATACATTAAAATTGGACAATTCCCTGATTTTTGATAACTCCGATGAGTAAAATTTCACATACCTAGTTAACACAAACGACAAAATCGACACATTTATATCATTTAGTGTCTAATTTGGTGATTATTGTGACATTCCTTATTGGAAATGTTGAAAAAGAATATGGTGACTTCGGATTTCATGCAAGTACATCCGTCAGGAGGGGACAGGCAGTCAAGGACATCGGTAGTAAAAACAGAATGACTAAAAACGACGAAACGAAATCGACATTGCTCCCTGTTGTGATATACATCAAATGAAGACTACTAAAACGCTATAACTTCGTAATTCTTATTAAAAATATTAAATTGGCAATGAAGAAAAGGAAATAGCTATCCAGTAATCGATCGGAATTTTTTCTTCCTGTGAGTACGTTCTGAAATTGTTTTTTTTCTTTGTAATTGAATCACCAATTTTACCCTGTGAAATTTACCCCCACCCCCGCTACATTAATAAGTCAACCTTGGAAATTTTATTAAAATCAGAAAATTCCCTGAATTTTTTTTATCAATCTGGGCACTGATCGGCCACCATATTTTTCAAGTTCTCCACTGACTTTTGTAAACAAAAAATGCAAGAATTCTTTAATTAAACATTTTTTTTAAAGTCTTTAGGTTTTCTGTTTGTTTCGAACGAAAAAAAGATATTCTATTTTAATTATTATAAAAAAGCTAGTTATTTTTTTTGCACATAGTGTAGAAGAAACTATTATTATTTAAAATTTAAAAAAAAAAAGAAAAAAAAAAAAAACTTCAAATAACTTTTTTTTTTTTTTTTTTACTACGACGGAAGTAAAGTAAGTCTTTCTTATCTTTTGTAAAATTTTGACCTAATTTTATATTTAAAAATATGTAATATTATTTTGCTTTTTTTAAAATTTATTCATTTATTCTTTAACTAGCGCTCATTATGTTGCTAGTTTTCGACTTAGACAAACATTTCATTTTAGATAATCGATTTAATTAATTTTAATTCGTTTTAAAAATGAAAATGAGCGAAGATTTGGTAGTGTCTAACGTAGGATGGCCCAAAGATCTTGCTACAGATCTTTTGTTTTAAAACGAATTAAAATGAATTAAATCGATTATTTAAGGTCAAACTTTTGTCTAAAACGATAAATAGTAACATAATGACCATCATTAAAAGAAGAAAAATATCATAACATATACAATTTTAAAAAACAAAACATTTAAAACGATTTTTTAGGTCCATTTCTATCGCTTTCGGTCTGAGACGCTGGTTTAAAATGGCTTTTTTTACAAATTTAATGTAACATTCGCGATTGCAAACAAAATTACGAAAAATCAGGTAATTATACGATTTTAATGAAATTTTCAGTATTGATTTATCAATTAATGAATTTTATAATGCATCAGTTATTTTATTTCAAAACTTTAAGTATTTTTGCTATGAGAAATGAATATATAAAATTCATTTAAAATATGAAAATATTTATTTTTAGAATGTAAAAATATAACAATAAAATATGAAAATATTTATTTTTAGAATGTAAAAATATAACATTTTAAACTTAACATCAGTTAAGTTTAAAATGTTATATTTTTAGATTCTAAAAATAAATATCTATTTAATGCAAACCTTATTTTAGGTGCAAAAAGTAATAAGTTTTGAAGAAAAACTCTATTGAAAATGTAGCCCCTCCCCCCGTTTTAAAGCAGAAAATATCGATATTGTTTTTTTTATAAGATAATAGCCAATTAAATAATTATCGAAATTAGTAAAAAAAAAAAAAAAAATTATTTATGTTTTTCTTACATTTTATGTTCCGATTTTCGGTACTTATTTTCTCATAGAAAAGCCACCGTAATTTTTTAAATTCATAACTTCGGTCTTTTATCTCTTTATTTATACTGTAGTTAGTACAGAAAACTGACCAACTCGCAAAAATGTTACACCCCAAACATAAGGGGGGTCAAAATTAAGTGACCTGAAAAAAAAAATGATAAAGTTTTGAAATAAAATAAATAATGCATTATAAAGATCATTCTTTGATAAATAAACACTGAAAATTTCATTAAAATCCGATAATTCTCTGATTTTTGGTGAATTATTTTCTGTATTTTGTCAAAAACGGATTTTACGTCAATTTTGGGCCTCCTTAGCCAGAAAATAATACTACTTCAAAAAGTACTTACAGTTAGAAGAAAATTTCGTTCTTTTACTGGATAGCAGTTTCCTTCTTCACTTTGTCGTCAATTTAATATCTTTAATAAGAATTACAACAGAATTAAGTCTTAATAGTCTGTATTTGATGTATATCTCAACAACACTGACCGAGTCAATCTCGTTCCTTTGTTCATTCTATTTTTATGACCGGTGTCTTGACGAATTGTCCCTTGCTAATTGATGTACCGCATTCCTTTTCAACATTTCCAATAAGGAATACCACAATAATCACCAAAGTACAAAGTAAATGATATGAATGCCTATATTTATGTAACTAATACGCCCGTTGGACAAATAGTATAACATTGTCATACTATTTATCAATTCCAAATTTAACCCCAGAACATATCAACATGTTTCTACAATTAAAAGTACTAAAAATACATTAAAATTGGACAATTCCTTGATTTTCGACAACACCGATGAGTAAAATTTCACATACCTAGTTAACACAAACAACAAAATCGACACATTTATATCATTTAGTGTCTAATTTGGTGATTATTGTGACATTCCTTATTGGAAATGCTGAAAAAGAATATGGTGACTTCGGATTTCATGCAAGTACATTCGTCAGGAGGGGACAGGCAGTCAAGGACACCGGTAGTAAAAACAGAACGACTAAAAACGACGGAACGAAATCGACATTGCTCACTTGTGATATACATCAAATGAAGACTACTAAAACGCTATAACTTCGTAATTCTTATTAAAAATATTAAATTGGCAATGAAGAAAAGGAAATAGCTATCCAGTAATCGATCGAAATTTTTTTCTTACTGTGAGTACGTTCTGAAATAGTTTTTTTCTTTGTGATTGAATCACCAATTTTACCCTGTGAAATTTACCCCCACCCCCGCTACATTAATAAGTCAACCTTGGAAATTTTATTAAAATCAGAAAATTCCTTGAATTTTTTTTTATCAATCTGGGCACTGATCGGCCACCATATTTTTCAAGTTCTCCACTGACTTTTGTAAACAAAAAAATGCAAGAATTCTTTAATTAAAAAACTTTTTTTTAAGTCTTTAGGTTTTCTGTTTGTTTCGAACGAAAAAAAGATATTTTATTTTAATTATTATAAAAAAGTTAGTTATTTTTTTGTACATAGTGTAGAAGAACCTATTATTATTTAAAATTAAAAAAAAAAGAAAAAAAACAAACTTCAAATAACTTTTGTTTTGTTTTTCTACGACGGAAGTAAAGTAAGTCTTTCTTATCTTTTGAAAAATTTTGACCTAATTTTATATTTAAAATTTTGACCTAATTTTATATTTAAAAATCGTATTAAAAATATGTAATATTATTTTGCCTTTTTTAAAATTTATTCTTTAACTAGCGCTCATTATGTTGCTACGTTTCGACTTAGACAAACATTTCATTTTAGATAATCGATTTAATTAATTTTAATTCGTTTTAAAAATGAAAATGAGCGAAGATTTGGTAGCGTCTAGCATAGGATGACCCGAATATCTTGCTACAGATTTTTTGTTTTAAAACGAATTAAAATTAATTAAATCGATTATTTAAGGTCAAACATAATGTCTAAAACGATAAATAGTAACATAATGACATTTCTTCTTAAAAGAAGAAAAATATCATTACATATACAATTAAAAAAACAAACATTTAAAACGATTTTTTCAGTCAATTTCTATCGCTTTCGGTCTGAGACGCTGGTTTAAAATGGCTTTTTTTACAAATTTAATGTAACATTCGCGATTGCAAAAATAAATTACGAAAAATCAGGTAATTATACGATTTTAATGAAATTTTCAGTATTGATTTATCAATTAATGAATTTTATGATGCAGCAGTTATTTTATTTCAAAACTTTAAGTATTTTTGCTATGAGAAATGAATATATAAAATTCATTTAAAATATGAAAAGCCTGATGTTAAGTTTAAAATGTTATATTTTTAGATTCTAAAAATAAATATCTATTTAATGCAAACCTTATTTTAGGTGCAAAAAGTAATAAGTTTTGAAGAAAAACTCGATTGAAAAATGTAGCCCCAGCCACGTTTTAAAGCAGAAAATATCGATATTGTTTTCTTTTATAAGATAATAGCCAATTAAATAATTATCGAAATTAGTAAAAAAAAAAAAAAAAAAAAAAAAATTATTTATGTTTTTCTTACATTTTATGTTCCGATTTTCGGTACTTATTTTCTCATAGAAAAGCCACCGTAATTTTTTAAATTCATAACTTCGGTCTTTTATCTCTTTATTTATACTGTAGTTTAGTACAGAAAACTGACCAACTCGCAAAAATGTTACACCCAAACATAAGGGGGGTCAAAATTAAGTGACCTGAAAAAAAAAAATGATAAAGTTTTGAAATAAAATAAATAATGCATTATAAAGATCATTCTTTGATAAATAAACACTGAAAATTTCATTAAAATCCGATAATTCCCTGATTTTTGATAAAAAAATAAATTCATTTTGTCAAAAACGGATTTTACGTCAATTTTGGGCCTCCTTAGCATAGCGTAAACCCAGAAAATAATACTACTTCAAAAAGTACTTACAGTTAGAAGAAAATTTCGTTCTCTTAATGGATAACAGTTTCTTTCTTCACTTCGTCACCAATTTAATATCTTTAATAAGAACAGCAACAGAATTAAGTCTTAATAGTCTGTATTTGATGTATATCTCAACAACACTGACCGAGTCAATCTCATTCCTTTGTTCGTTCTATTTTTATCACCGGTGTCTTGACTGCTTGTCTCTTGCTAACTGATGTACCGCATTCCTTTTCAACATTTTCCAAAGGAATACCACAATAATCACCAAAGCACAGACTAAATGATATGAATGCCTATATTTATGTAACTAATACGCCCGTTGGACAAATAGTATAACAATGTCATACTATTTGTCAATCAAAATTTAACCCTAGAACATACTAACATGTTTCTACAATTAAAAGTACTAAAAATACATTAAAATTGGACAATTCCTTGATTTTTGATAACTCCGATGAGTAAAATTTCACATACCTAGTTAACACAAACAACAAAATCGACACATTTATATCATTATTGTGACATTCCTTATTGGAAATGCTGAAAAGGAATATGGTGACTTCGGACCCCATCCAAGTACGTCCGTCAGGACGGAACAGGCAGTCAACGACACCGGTAGTAAACACAGAATGACTAAAAACGACGAAACGAAACTGTTGTGATATACATCAAATGAAGACTACTAAAACGCTATAACTTCGTAATTCTTATTAAAAATATTACATTGGCGATGAAGAAAAGGAAATAGCTATCCAGTAATCGATCGGAATTTTTTTCTTACTGTGAGTCCGTTTTGAAATAGTTTTTTTCTTTGTGATTACACGCGAGTGCAGAAGGAACCATGTATGGCTGAACTTGCACAAAGGTGTCAAAATTAGGGTGACCCAGAAAAAAACAGAACCCACAAATTTTGTAATAAAACTGTTAGTTTTAACTAGGGGGGTTAGGGTTAGGGGTTAGAATTGGGATTGGGGTTTAGGGTTAGTTTAATGGGAAAATGAATAAATAATTTGGGTTCTGTTTTTTTCTGGGTCACCGGTATACAGGGGGACCCAGAAAAACAGAACCCAAATTATTTATTTCTGTTTTTTTCTGGGTCCCCCTGTATACCGGTGACCCAGAAAAAAACAGCAGTCATCCATATTCACACACCATTTAATGCTATTTATATTGTGTATACTTATCTTCGAGTCTTAGTCTTCATTCCTGATAAAGACCATACAAATAATTGATGTACACATGTATATCATATACTTTTGTGGTCATCTCTACTCAAACAACAAATTTGATTCAACAACAAATCTGATTAATCGATCCAAGGTCTAATAATATATCAAGGTTGAGACAATTATGTGGATTTAGATAATATTGTATTTGTTGGTGATCAAGTAGTTATCAATCATTAAATAAAATAATGTTTCTTTGATAAATTTACAAGGAAATTAAGGCAAGCACAAAATAGCTGTTTTAACCTAATTTGGGGGTGCAGCTGAATTCAGATTTGATGGTGAGGTTACTTCCAATGCATTTATGTTGTAAAATCACTTCCAATGTATTTATGTAGTAAAATCACTTTCAATGCATTTATGTAGTAAAACTTTCAATGCATTTATGTAGTAAAATCACTTTCAATGCATTTATGTAGTAAAATCACTTTTCAATGCATTTATGTAGTAAAAATCACTTCCAATGCATTTATGTAGTAAAATCACTTCCAATGCATTTATGTAGTAAAAATCACTTTCAATGCATTTATGTAGTAAAATCACTTTCAATGCATTTATAGTAAAATCACTTCCAGTGCATTTCTGGACATTGCTTGTTTAATAACACTGGTTTACAAAGAAATTGAGACAATCACAAAAATAGCTGTTTTAACCTAATTTGGGAGTGCAGCTGAATTCAGATTTGAAATCCATTTTTACTCATCACCGCTAGTTTTTAAGATATGCATACTGTACATTTTGTACACATACTGTACATAAAGGCATATATGCATTAATTTCTAATATTGTGTGACTTATGCCTTTCTTAGTTATTATACAATAAATGTAAGTGATAGTATTACATTATATATACAGCTATATATCAAGACGGATTTTGGCAGTTAAGCGTAGCCAACACGTCTCAACAGTGAACACAGTGTCAAAGAGAATCCTCTGGTTGACATGAATAAGGTGCTTCTTCCTCCTCTTCACATCAAGCTTGGTTTGATGAAGAATTTCGTGAAGGCCATGGACAAAAATGATGCCGCCTTCCAACACTTGTGTACTGTGTTCCCAGGTCTCAGTGCTGCTAAGCTCAAAGAGGGTATCTTTGTTGGACCTCAGATCCGAGAAGTGTTGAAGGATACTGATTTTGAGGAGCTTCTTACCTTAAAGTAACTGAGAGCATGGGAAGCATTTAAGTCAGTCTATAGTGGCTTCCTTGGTAACATACGCGTACCAAATTACCAAGCCTGTATTGAGAAGTTGCTTAAAACTTATGAGGATATGGAATGCCAAATCTCACTCAAAATTCATTTTCTCCATTCCCACCTCAACTTCTTCCCTCCAAACCTTGGAGCAGTGAGTGATGAGCATGGAGAAAGATTCAACCAAGACATTACGAAGATGGAGAGCAACTACCAAGGCAAGTGGAACCCTGGCATGATGGGTGACTTCTGCTGGATACTCTTGCATGACATTCCGGAGGCAAAACACACTTCTAATTGTTTGCGGTACTATGAATTGTGTACATTGTGTCATCCAAGTATATTTATTCCATCAATGTTCTTTATCTATCCAGTTTTATCTGTAATAAGCTGCTGCAACTGTTGAAATAAGCATGTATATACTCTGTATATACTAAAATGAGACTTATTAAAAGACAGAAAACTAAAGGTGATAGAGCAAAACTGTTTATAAATTTGAATTCAGCACACCCAAATTAGTAAAAAAAACAACACCTATTCACATTCTTGCCTCAGACAAAAAATATTTTTTTGTAAACCAGTGTTATCAACAAAATAAATTTTGTAATTATTAATGATTAAAGAGGTTAAGAAAAAAAAGCTTTTAATTTAAAAGTGTTTGTTTTTTCTCCTTAGCATACTTTAAATTCATACCACTACTTAAATAAATCTTTATTAAACTTTATTTTTTACAAATATAAAAGTTGAAATCATTCTAAAATCTTTTGAGCTTTACTTAAATTGGTAAGTATCTGAAATATATTTTTTCTTTTAAAAGATCATGTATGAATGAGACTATTTAAAAGACAGAAAACTAGAGGTGATAGAGCAAAACTGTTTATAAATTTGAATTCAGCACATCCAAATTAGTAAAAAACACCTATTCACATTCTTACCTCAGACAAAAAATACTTTTTTGTAAACCAGTGTAATAAAAAATAAAAGTTGAAATCATTCTAACATCTTCTCAGCTTTACTTAAATTGGTAAGTATCTGAAATATATATTTTCTTTTAAAAGATCATGCATGAATGTTTTTTTGAGGTAGGTGATTTTCTTTCCAATTTTGCCTCAAAATCATTTGCACATCTCAAGAATAGTTGGTTCTCTGTTGTCTAATGAGTATTGATATGAGTCTCACTATTTGGTCAATTAGTTATAATTTTCAGATAAATAGACATTTTTTTATTATTCTTGGCTAGACTAAAAATTACATAAAATAAATATAAAGCAACGCATTGATGTTAAATAAATCCTATTTTTTCTCTCATTATCTTGGAAGTCATAAGCATTTATGGAAATTAAAAAAAAAACAAAACCTTACCTGAAAATAATTCCATGAGGACTTATTCTGCAAGCTTGTCACTTAGTTTTCAACAGAATTAGCAAATCTTATTTTTTCCTTCCATTCCTGGTGCATAATATGTAAACTAATGTGATGGGCCAATAAGAATAATCTAAAATTGGACCATCCTGAGGGCACATCAGTTTTGGCAGTGACAGCAGACAGACTGAAACTGTCCTCCATTTTCACTCAGTCTGTTTGTGTTGGTATTCATTGGTCATTGTGTTAGGTTCCATTGAATATAACTTGTGCTATGAAGGAACTTATAATAATAACTTTATATTCTCTGGTTCAGCTTTTGTAGATAACTATTTTTGATATAGAATGGCATGGTGAGATTTAGTCAATACTAAAAAATAACAAAAATAAAACATTTTTTTCAATTTTAATTCAATCAACAAGCAAATCATTAAACTATGAGAATGAGTCAAAAAGTAACGCCATTTTATTTATCTAAATCTTTTTTTATAAAACTAAGACCTACCTTGAGATCCTAATGAGGCTCAGAGCAAGAATCCAATGAATAAGATCCAACTTGCCAATCATCAATGTCCTCTTTCTTCATTATAATGCTCAACTACACACAAGCATTAGGACAAGGGAGAAAAATCTCCTCATTCGGTTGAACAACTTTACCGCACCCTCCATACTCACCAGATCTAGCACCTTCAGACTATCATCACTTTAGTCCTATGAAAGAGGGTTTGAGAGGCAAACATTATTCCAGTGATGATGAAGTGAAATCCATAGTGAAGAAGTGGCTCAAAGGACAGTCGACATAATTTCACTGGGCAGGGATACATGTTCTCATTTGAAGGTGAAACACTGCTATTGAGAGAAACTACTATGTGGAGGAGTAGGAATGTGATCCACAAAGTACCAGCTTCATTTTGATGTCTGAAACATGTTCATGTTGTTGGTAATTATACCTGTCCTAGACAAAATGGCATTACTTTTTTACTCACCAAAAATTGTCCCACTTGACAAGTGACATTTGGTCGGAGAGCATAGACCGGACTTTTGTGAGAAAGAGAGTAATGAATATCAGAACATCAGAGTTGTCAAAGGAACCAGACTTTATTGTAAAGAAGAAACATAAATTTCTTTGGGCTTTGTTGATTAGAGAACATGCAAAACAAGTCTTGCGTTATTGATTAATATCCGAGAGTATTTCTCAAATGAAGGAATAAAACCTTCAAGAATGATTGAACTCTTAAATACAAATCCCCCAGACAAAGCAAAGATGGATATAAGCTATTTTGGTGATTTAAAACAAGTTTTAAAATTGATCAAGCCTCAGAGAAATATTTATAGGTAATACACATGCACTGACGTTGAATGTTGAATTAGTAGTCCCAGCAAAAATATATGAAAATATATTAACTACAGAATTTTGCTCTTCTTATTACCATTGCATATTAACATGCAGAAGTTTTTTTGTACATAAGCAATAGATAGGAGTCTTGAAAGGAGAAACAGAAGTGAACCAAAATCAGAGAGATATTTGGTTGGAGTGCATAGAACGGACATTTGTAAGAAAAAGAGAAATGATTTTGTACATAAGCAATAGACAGGAGTCTTGAAGGAAGAAACAGTTGGAATTGAACCAAAATGAGAATGACATTTAGTTGGAGTGCATAGAATGGACATTTGTAAGAAAAAGAGAAATGATTTTGTACATAAGCAATAGACAGGAGTCTTGAAGGAAGAAACAGTTGGAATTGAACCAAAATGAGAAACCAAAATGAGAGTGACATTTAGTTGGAGTGCATAGAACGTACATTTGTAAGAAAAAGAGAAATGATTTTGTACATAAGCAATAGACAGGAGTCTTGAAGGAAGAAACAGTTGGAATTGAACCAAAATGAGAAACCAAAATGAGAGTGACATTTAGTTGGAGTGCATAGAATGGACATTTTTAAAAAGAAGACAAATGATCTGAACATTGTCATCATCAAAGGAACCAGATTTTGTTAAGAAGAAAGAGCACAAATTTCCTCAGCTTTGTCAGTTAGAGGATATGAGAAACAAGTCTTGTGGTATTGTTACACTTTTATTTAGTTTATTAACTAATGTAAGTTATCTCCTCTTGGGTAAATAAATGTTTGTTTATGTTGACAATAGGGGGAGCTGACAAAATCTGCATTGCAGCCAATTGTTTGATGTAGTGCAAAGTATTTGTAGTGAAAATGTAAATAGACTTTACAATAGACCTTTCATTTGGTACAATCCTACTCTTGCAATTAGTTCCATTCCTGTGCACAAGTTATCTCCTCTTGGATAAATACATGTTTGTTCATGTCAACAATAGGGGGAGCTGACAAAATCTGCATTGCAGCCAATTGTTTGATGTAGTGCAAAGTATTTGTAGTGAAGATGTAAGTAGACTTTACAATAGACCTTTCATTTGGTACAATCCTACTCTTGCAATTAGTTCCATTCCTGTGCACAAGTTATCTCCTCTTGGATAAATACATGTTTGTTGATGTTGGCAATAGGGGAAGCTGACAAAATCTGCATTGCAGCCAATGTAATGATTTGCATAGGAGTAGAACTGGTTTGATATTAGCCAATGTTTGTTGAGCGTTTCTGATGAGAGAACATAAAAGACCAGAATTTTGTCAGTCAAGAGCAGGAGGTCATACAGACAGGTTGATGGTAAGCCACCATTGGTGTAGGAGTCCAGAGGAGAATGTTGCTTATGATTTTGTCCTTACTTATGCAGCAGTGTCCAACATGTCTTGCTCATCTTATTGGGGTGATTTCTGTAATGGGAGTAATGTAATTGTGCCAGTCAAGGGCAGGAGGTCATTATATACAGATAGGTTGAATTTTGGTGTTTTTGATTGTAAGCCACAATTGGTGTATGAGTCTAGAGGAGAATGTTGCTTATGAGTTTGTCCTTACTTATGCAGCAGTGTCCACTTGCCTTCATCACATAAACCATCTGGGTTGGACAAATGAGACATGCTGGTCACTGCTGGAGAAGCAGATACACACTTGTGACGTTCTCCTGTTGACACCAGCACATGGACACTAGTGTGGGCCATCCAGTAATGACCTACATCGATCAGTTCTGTGCAGATTCTGGATGCTGCACAGAGGAATTGCAAGGGGTAATGACCAATAGGGCGAGAGATAGTCATGGATATCCATGCTGCCAGCACAGCATGATGATAATGATTATATATATATATAAACAAGGTTTGTTTAGAATGGCTTTTTGCCGATAATTTTTGGGAGAATAAGTGCTTAATTGGAGTCGGACCTAATTTTGAAAATTAATTAATTAATAATGAATTAGGCGGGAACACCTGTTAAAATGTATGGCTAAACAAATCGAGAAAAATCAATTTTTCTCGATTTGTTTAGCCATACATTTTAACAGGTGTTCCCGCCTAATTCATTATTAATTAATTTTCAAAATTAGGTCCGACTCCAATTAAGCACTTATTCTCCCATATATATATATATATATATATATATATATTAGGTACCACCAATTTGACCCTGTGAAATTTACCCCCCTCCCCCTATATTTAACACAATGAAACTTACAGAAAATTTAATATTTGCTCATCTTATTGGGATGATTTCTGTAATGAGAGTGGTTATAAAGCTGCTGGCTTTGTAGGGGGGATGCTTCCAGGATTTGTTCAGAAACACCACAGACGTTGTAATAATAGATACTGCTAGTTAGATTTAATACTCAATCTCATTCTCATATTTTTAGGACCTGTGCAGTTTATTGATTTTTATGGTATATCAACTTTTTTAGGGTTATTTTATGCCCTAAGGTTAGGAAATCTTGTTCATTTTATATTTACATTTTTGTGTAGTTATTATTTTTTTTTTGCACACGGTGCTATTTTAATGCTAATAATCTATAAACAGATCTATTTGATTGATAGATGTGAATATTTTATTGATTTTTATGGTATGTCAACTTTTTTAGGGTTATTTTATGCCTTAAGGTTAGGAAATCTGCATTAGAAAATTTTTTGTGAAATATTGTAACTTTAAAATATTACCTCCTCATTCTTAATATCTTTTTAAATCAATATTTTTATCCTTACTTAATTATCGGATAGATAACAGAGTTTGGTTAATGGTTAGGTGCACCTCAAAAACTTTTTTAGGGTTATTTTATGCCTTACGGTTAGGAAACCTTGTTCATTTTATATTCATATTTACATTTTTGTGTAGTTATTTTTTTAAAGTTTTTTTTTGCACACAGTGCTATTTTAATACTTATAATCTATAAACAGATCTATTTGTTTGATAGATGTGAATCTAACAGGTATTATTACTCTGGATCAAAGTGAATCTGGAAGTAATGGCAATGAAGGTGTACTACATACTTTTTGTTATTGACTTTATTGGTATACTATATGTGTAGTTTTTATCAAGCTTTTTCTGAAACCATTTTCTACAAGTATTTTTAAGAGTCTAATATTTATTTACACAATATCTAGTGAAATTGAGATAGACTCCCTCACTGTCCCACTGATACTGACAATTGTTAAGTATCTGGCCGCCATCCTTGGCCAGTTGTAAAGAACTTAAAGTAAATAAGTAAGTCCTGAGTTATAGAATCCTTTGGTAAGTGAATAAGTCCTGTGATATAGAATACTATGGTCCGTCATCCAAGAAGATCCAAGTAATATTGATTAGGCATGACCAGAAAAGGCCAGTATAAATAATAATATCAGCAGCAGAATACTGCCAGTGGTTGGTCCATAGGTTGGTCACATGGTTATCGGCGAGTCTATAATTAGAAGTGACCATTTACCACATGCCTTATATCTTAAAATTCTCAACACACCCCCTTTTTTGATATAAGGTGGGTAATTCCATTCAGAATACAATTTACAATCATTTCATTAAGAAAGGCCACTTCATTGATTTTATTTAATTGGAGAAGAATTGTAGACTATTGAAATGTTGTTTGTATACAAGGCTGGTGGTTCTGCTTTCAAATCTAAGAGTCTGCTTCTTGAAGTTAATGCACTTTTTTTCTCTTTTTAATTAGTATGTATAATTTCATTGAAATTAACCAACTATTTTTCATAATTGTTAAGGATAGTATTTTTTTTAACCTGATTGATTTATCAAATATCTTAAGTTTTTAAATCCAGCAGAACATTTTAACCTAAAAGCAACTGACTTAAAGTTTATAATATTTATCAATCTTAAATAGAATTGATGGAATGGTAAAAAATCTATTCTCAGAATATGTTCAGGAAAAATAAAAAAATTATTTTTAAACTTTTATTTTAATATACATTTAAAGTTCACCTAGTATCAGTTAAGCATTTTTTTTTTCAATGAAAAATGAATTCTAGTGGTTGTTATTTTTAAAAGAATTCGCTATATTATGTGAATTTCTTTGAATCCTAACGCAGACTGAGCTTTTTAACCTTGGTATGACAAATTGTCTGGGAAAGGTAAAACTAAATTATGGACAAAGAAAGAAAGAAGGGTAGAGAGAGAGAGAGACAGAAATAGGGAAAATTGAGAAAGAAGCAGAGAGGAGAGAGAGGAGAGAGAGACAGAAATATGGAAAATTGAGAAAGAAGCAGAGAGAGAGAGAGAGAGAGACAGAAATATGGAAAATTGAGAAAGAAGCAGAGAGACAGACAGACAGAAATAGGGAAAATTGAGAAAGAAGCAGAGAGAGAGAGAGAGAGAGATAGAAATATGGAAAATTGAGAAAGAAGCAGAGAGAGAGACAGAGACAGAGAAAATTGAGAAAGAAGCAGAGAGAGAGAGAGAGAGAGAGAGAGAGAGAATAGAAAAGGAAGCAGAGAGAGAGAGAAGAGAGAGAAGAGGAGAAAATTGAGAAAGAAGAGAGAGAGAGAGAGAGAGAGAAATATGGAAAATTGGAAAGAAGCAGAGAGAGAGAGAGACAGACAGAAATATGGAAAATTGAGAAAGAAGCAAGAGAGAGAGAGAGAGAGAGACAGACAGAAATATGGAAAATTGAGAAAGAAGGAGAGAGAGAAGAGATGGAAATTGAGAAAGAGAGAGAGAGAGAGAGAGACAGAAATATGGAAAATTGAGAAAGAAGCAGAGAGAGAGAGAGAGAGACAGAAATATGGAAAATTGAGAAAGAAGCAGAGAGAGAGAGAGAGAGACAGAAATATGGAAAATTGAGAGAGAGAGAGAGAGAGAGAGAGAGACATGGAAAATTGAGAAAGAAAGAGAGAGAGAGAAGAGAGAGAGAGACAGAAATATGGAAAATTGAGAAAGAAGCAGAGAGAGAGAGAGAGAGACAGACAGACAGAAATATGGAAAATTGAGAAAGAAGCAGAGAGAGAGAGAGAGAGAGAGAGAGAGACAGAAATATGGAAAATTGAGAAAGAAGCAGAGAGAGAGAGAGAGACAGAAATATGGAAAATTGAGAAAGAAGCAGAGAGAGAGAGAGAGAGAGAGAGAGAGAGAGAAATATGGAAAATTGAGAAAGAAGCAGAGAGAGAGAGAGAGAGAGAGAAATATGGAAAATTGAGAAAGAAGCAGAGAGAGAGAGAGAGAGAGAGAAACAGAAATATCGAAAATTGAGAAAGAAGCAGAGAGAGAGAGAGAGAGAGATAAAAGAAAACAGCGAAGAAAAATAGGAGGGAGAAAAAGAAAGCAGCAAGAGAGAAAGAAGAGCAGACATAGAGAGAGAAATGAAAGAAATAAAAGATATGAACTAATAAGACTGTAGTTGTTCTGTTATAAAGGAAGGGTACAAGGCGAATATATGTGTATATTTGGGTTAATAATTTGTTTGGTGCAAATATAAAGTTGTAAGTTAAGAGTACAAAATGTATTCTCAGGGTATGTGAGAGTTCGTAAGGTTGCCAGAGACGTTCGGCAGAAATATTATGTACCTATATAGTAGTACTGACATGGCAACAGAGTGAAAGAATTTCCATTATATCTTATCAAAGATTAGATGTTGATACCCTATCAATAGCATTCTATATCTTATCAATGTGTATGTTGGCATTGATTTCAGTAAATGAGATATTGCTACCAATGCAGCAAATGATCTATATTTTCAGTGAACTGTCATTTGCACTATCTTGATTAAAATACATGAAATACTTTTTTCTGTGTTCATGTAGAGACCAATACATTGAATGTCTTTATTTTTGGAAATGATGAAATGTTTTTTCTATCAATGAATGTGGTTTTTCGCCTGTGTGTTTGTATATGCTTCAGCAAAATTTTGTCTTTGTGAAAAGTAAGAACCACATACTTAACAAGAATGTGACATCACATGTGTTCGCATATGCCTCACTAAATGATGTTTTAGAGAAAAGGAAGAGCCACACACTTCACAAGAATGTGGTTTTCACCCGTGTGTGTTCTCATATGTGTTATCAAATGTGATTTTCGTGAAAAAGGAAAGCTACACACTTCACAAGAATGTGGCTTCTCTCCTGTGTGTATTCGTATATGCCTCATCAAATCTGTTTTTCGTAAAGAGGAATAGTCACATTGTTCACATGAATATGGCTTGTCTCCAGAATGTGTTCGCATATGCTCATTAAATGTTGTTTTTGATAAAAGGAAGAGCACACACCCCACAAGAATATGGCTCTCTTCCTGTGTGTGTTCTCATATGTTTTATCAAATGTGATTTTCGTGAAAAGAAAACCTCACATACTTCACAAGGATATGGCTTCTCTCCAGAATGTGTTCGCATATGCCCAACCAAAGATCCTTTTGTTGAAAAGGAAGAGCCACACACTTCACAGAAATATGCTTCTCTCCTGATGTATTCGATATGAATCATTAAAGCTGATTTTCGTAAAAGGAAGAGCACACACATCACAAGAATATGGCTTTTCTTCGTGGTGTTTGAATATGCTTCATCAATGAAAGATTTTGTGAAAAAGAAGAGCCATTACTTCACAAGAATGTGACTTCTCTCCAGTGTGTGTTCGCATATGAGTTACCAAAGTATGTTTCCGAGCAAAAGAAGAGCCACACTCTTCACAAGAAAATGGCTCTCTCCTGTGTGTGTTCGCATGTGCCTCACCAAATGATGTTTTAGAGAAAAGGAAGAGCCACACACTCCACAAGAATATGGCTTATCTCTGTGTGTGTTTTCATATGTGTTATCAAATGTGATTTTCGTGAAAAGAAAAGCTACACACTTCACAAGAATGTGGCTTCTCTCTGTGTGTGTTCGTATATGCTCATCAAATCTATTTTTCGTGAAGAGGAATACTCACATAGTTCACAAGAATATGACTTCTGTCCAGAGTGTTTTCGTATATGCCTCACTAAATGCTGTTTTCGATAAAAGGAAGCGCCACACACATCACAAGAATGTAGCTTCTCTTCTGTGTGTGTTTGTACATGCTCACCAAATGTTGTTTTAGAGAAAAAGCAAAGCCACACACTTCAAAGAATATGGCTCTCACCTGTGTGTATTCGCATATGTGTAATCAAATGTGATTTTCTGAAAGAAAGCTAACACTTCCAAGAATGTGGTTTTTCCTCTCCGTGTGTGTTCGAATATGCTCATAAAAATTGTTTTTCTTGTAGAAGAATAGTCACATAGTTCACAAGAATATGATTTCTCTCCAGAGTGTGTTTGCATATTTCTTTGGGTGATTGCATATTTTCATGAAAAGTAGTCATCAGAAAAAAATAATCAGAGATTTACAAAAGTACTTCTGTCAAGTGTTTTATACTTGTCACAATATGCTTTTCTTCTCCAGAAAATTCAGGGAATAACTGTTAAATATGTAATGAATAAAAAAAGAGAAAACTATAAGTTAAAAAGAAAGAAGTGTAATAGAAAATAAAACAAGTGAAAACTATAAGTTAAAAGAAAGAAGAGTAATAAAGAAATACAGTTGCTAAAAATATAAGTATATTTCAAATGTATTCTGTTATATTACCAAATGTAAAATAACTTTTTTCTTAGGTTATACAGGATTTTGCATAAAAAACATTTACTTATTTATTAATTGATTATAAGATATATCAAAAGACTTATTGGAAATATTTTTAGTAATTTGTAGAATACTGCACCTCTGGCAGAGGGTTAAGACTCCCAATGGGCGCACCTGTTGGCCATTAGGTGGCGACCCATGATGCTTAAGGATAGAGGCCCAGGTGGATGAGCAGTTCATGACATGCAATACTCACTTTGCCCTATCTCTTGGGCTAGACGGCGGTCGGAGAGGCCCCCTCCAATCAATCGGCTCGTCACGTCAGCCCTAGCACTATATGATTTTCCCAAACCCTATGCCCTCATGGCAAGCCCACCCTTTTTATCATATGGGTGCTAGAAGGCAGTGGCTGTGGGTCTACATGTCCTGGGAATGATGTTAAAACTCTAATCTGATGGTGAGGTTCCATTTTTGGAGGTTTAGGGAATGTGGAGCACCTTCATCACCATTGCTCTCTGGTCACTCTGACCGGAGTGGTGTACCTGTTAGGGTCCCATCTATGGTTTAAATAGAAAAATGTATTTATAAAAAAATTGTATTTATCCATTAAGAGTTGATTTATTTCAAACTTTATCTGCATTAGTGACCCACTGAGGTTGATATGCCGTAAAAACAAAACAAACCAAACATTTTTCCATGACCATTTCATAAAACTGAAGACAATAGGAAAAATAATTGCTTACTCTGAATTTCAAATATCCGTGTCGGCTCCCTCTGAAAACATGTCTTGGTATTTCCTTAGTAAGGAGTTGGTGTCTACATTGGTTTTAATAATTATTTCATTTAAATTGATTGTTGTGTGTTTTATGTACAAATCTATCATATTTAAGTATTTGCCTATTCTGTGCACTGAATAATTGTCAGGGATTTTTCACATGAAATAAGAAGGAAAAATATTGCATAAAAGTTAATGGTATCAAATTATTTTTGTGCCACTGGAAAGATGAAATATTTATCACATTTCATAAACCAAGACAAAAGGGAAAGTAATAAATAATTGTAATAGTAATGAGAATGAAAAATATTGCATAAAACTTAATGGTATCAAATTATTTTTGTGCCACTGGAAAGATGAATATTTATCACCATTTCATAAAACCAAAGACAAAAGGGAAAAGTCATAATAATTGTAATAGTAATGAGAAGGAAAAATATTGCATAAAAGTTAATGGTATCAAATTATTTTTGTGCCACTGGGAAAGATGAAATATTATCACCATTTCATAAAACAAAGACAAAAGGGAAAAGTCATAATAATTGTAATAGTAATGAGAAGGAAATATTGCAAAAGTTATGGTATCAAATTATTTTGTGCCACTGGAAAGATGAATATTTATCACCATTTCATAAAACCAAAGGCAAAATGGGAAAAGTAATAATAATTGTAATAGTAATGAGAAGGAAAAATATTGCATAAAAGTTAATGTATCAAATTATTTTTGTGCCACTGGAAAAGATGAAATATTTATCACCATTTCATAAAACCAAAGACAAAAGGGAAAAGTAATAATAATTGTAATGAGAAAAGAAAAATATTGCATAAAAGTTAATGGTATCAAATTATTTGTGCCACTGGAAAGATGAAATATTTATCACCATTTCATAAAACCAAAGACAAAAGGGAAAGTAATAATAATTGTAATAGTAATGAGAAGGAAAAATATTGCATAAAAGTTAATGGTATCAATTATTTTTGTGGCCACTGGAAAAGATGAAATATTTATCACCATTTCATAAAACAAAGACAAGGGAAAAGTAATAATAATTGTAATGGAAGGAAAAATTGCATAAAAGTTAATGGTATAATTATTTTTTGCCACTGGAAGATGAATTTTCACCATTTCATAAACCAAAGACAAAAGGAAAAGTAATAATAATTGTATAGTAATGAGAAGGAAAAATATTGCATAAAAGTTAATGGTATCAAATTAATTTTGTGCCACTGGAAAGATGAAATATTTATCACCATTTCATAAAACCAAAGCAAAAGGGAAAGTCATAATAATTGTAATAGTAATGAGAAGGAAAAATATTGCATAAAAAGTAATGGTATCAAATTAATTTTGTGCCACTGGAAAGATGAAATATTTATCACATTTCATAAAACCAAAGACAAAAGGGAAAAGAATAATAATTGTAATAGTAATAGAAAAGAAATGTAATAAAAATTCAAATTATCTGAATTAAGAAATTTGTTGTGAAATATTGTAACTTTAAAATATTACCTCCTCATCTCTTAATATCTTTTTAAATCAATATTTTTATCCTTACATGATTTTGGATTAATTGTTGGATAGATAACAGATAAGAGTTTGATTAATGGTTAGGTGCCCCTCAATTGGGACCTGAAAGAATTGAGCAATTTTCTTTCCCCCTGTGAAGAATTCAATATTCTTGATTTGTAAAGTGCTGATAAATCTAGTTAATGGTATGGTATGAAGACAAGTGCATTCTACTCCCCAGTGGTGTTACATTTTTTCAATATCCCCTTTTAAAAGTAAATAATGCAATATCTTTTGTATGGGGAATTTTTTCTTCATCCACAAATTACAAACAAAATATCTAATAAATATTCTGTACTCAAAAGTTGAATAAAGTCTCTTCATGAAGATTCTTTATTTGTTTATAACAATTTATTTAATCCTAAAATAACCAAGTAGATGTTAATGTAACTGGAACATTTTGAGGTGGATATCAATTTGAATATCAAGTTGATAACCGATTAAAGCAACAATAATAAAAGTTGAATCAGTTAAATTATTGTCTAATTTTAATATTAATGGAATTTAAATTTTAATTTGAAGTAGGAAATTTGAAGTAATTTAAAATATTTAAAAAATTGAGTAATTACATTTATAAACAACTGCTTATTTTGAGTTTGATTAAATAAAGGCAAAAAAAGCATTATCATGGGTAGGGCATGTAATTACATATTTAAAAATAACTAAAAATTTGAATAATTCACCTAAAAGTGACATATTTGTGAGTTGTATTAACCTGGATTAGAAAGTTTTTGTTGAAAACCATTTTAATATTTTTAAATTACCTCTCTGAATTTTAATAAAATTTCAATATTTTAATCATTACATTTATTGTATTACATTTGTATCCTAGTTAATGGTAAGATAGCAAAGACAAGTACATTTCACCTCCCCAGTGTGTTACATTTTTGTCAATATTCCTTTTTAAAAAGTAATAATGCTCTATCTTTTGTATGGGAATTTTTTCTTCATCCACAGATACAAAAAAAAAATCTTATAAATATTCTGTAGTTGAAAGTTGAATAAACTCTATTTGTGCAGATTCTTTATTTTTTATAACAATTTATTTAATCCTGAAAAAATCAAGAGACTGGAACATTTTAAGGTAGATATCAATTTGAACATCAAGTTGATTTAATCAATTAATATCAAGTTAAAGCAAAAACAATAAACATTGAATCAGTTCAGATATTGTTTAATTTTAAATTTGTAGTATGAAATTTTAAGTAATATAAAACAGTTAAAAATTTGATTAATTACATTTATAACAACTGCTTATTTTGATTTTGATTGAAGAAAGGCAAATGATTAAAATAATCATTATCATGGGTAGAGTATGTAGTTTCATATTGAAAAATAACTAAAAATTTGATTAATTCCACTCAGAGAGCACACATATTTTTGCTAGTTGTATTAACCTGGATTAGAAAGTTTTTTGTTGAAAACCATTTTATTATTTTTAAATTACCTCCTCGCTGAATTTTAAAAACATTTCCATTATTTTAATCATTACATTTGTTTGTATTAATTGTTTGTATTAAGTTAATGGTAATAGATGAGACTGAAAATTTTATTATTTTAATCATTATTTGTTTGTATTAAGTTATGGTAAAATAGATGAGACTGAAAACATTTTCATTATTTTAATCATTAATTGTTTTGTATTAATTTGTTTGTATTAAGCTAATGGTAAAATAGTTGAATGGAAATGCGATGAACTGGGAAATTTTTGGTTCCTGGAAACTATGCCAAAATTTTCAAATTAACCCATCAATATTTTTATTAACAAATAATTTCTCTCACATATACAATTCTAGGGTCAATTATTTTGAATTCATTAATCATTATGGTTAGGATAAGGATACTGAATTAGTGGGCTAAGGATATGTTTATTCTTTAAATGTGCTTCGTGAATGGCTGGAAGACAAATGTCAATGATAATTGTCTAAATCTGTTTTAAATAATTCATTTCTTACAAAAAAATATATAGAGGTATATGAGTTGAAAAATATTTATCAAGGAGAGGTTACTAGATTATGAGGTCTCAAATGATAAAACATTTGTTAAATTTTGAGCTTGATTTCTCACCTGTGTTTATCTGCATATACTTCATCAATTGATTCTGTGAAAAGAAACATTCTGTTCTTACATTATGTACTTCAATGTTAATTTCTTTGAAAATCAAGTCAAAATTCGTTTCCAAATAGGGATTCTTATTTATTCAGGTTAAAAATTGAAAGTATAAAGAATGAAAATTTATAGTTAAAAGAAATAGTAATAAAGAATAAGTAAAGCCATATATTTAATCTAATTAAATGTCTTAATATTATTTATAAGTATGAGAATGACTTTATATTTCATGGTTAGAGATATAATGACATGGATAAATTATAAGAGTGTACAAAAAAGTAATTTTCAAATTTTTATACAAGGGAGATAAAAATATTTTTTTAATTTTAAATAAAGTAAATTTTAAATCTGAACTTAATAGTTCAAAGCGCTCAATTGACCCATCAGTTTATTTCACATGTTTTTTTATCTCTCCATAGATTTTTCAAATGATCTGAACATTGTCATCACTTTTTAAAGGAACCCAGATTTGTTAAGAAGAAGAGCACAAAATCCTCAGCTTTGTCAGTTAGAGGATATGAGAAACAAAGTCTTGTGGTATTGTTACACTTTTATTTAGTTTATTAACTAATGTAAGTTATCTCCTCTTGGGTAAATAAATGTTGTTTATGTTGAACAATAGGGAAGCTGACAAAATCTGCATTGCAGCCAATGTTTTGATGTAGTGCAAAAGTATTTGAGTGAAAATGTAAATAGACTTTACAATAGACCTTTCATGACACCTACTCTTGCAATTAGTTCCATCCTGTGCACAAGTAATCTCCTCTGATAAAATACATGTTTTGTTCATGTCAACTAATAGGGGGAGCGACAAAATCTGCATTGCAAGCCAATTGTTTGATTAGTGCAAAGTATTTGTAGTGAAGATGTTAAGTAGACTTTACAATAGACCTTTCATTTGTACAATCCTACTCTTGCAATTAGTTCCATTCCTGTGCACAAAGTATATCTCCTCTTGGATAAATACATGTTGTATGTTGGCAATAGGGGAAGACTGACAAATCTGCCATTGCAAGCCAATGTAATTTGATTTGCATAGGAGTAGAACTGGTTTGATTATTAGCCAATGTTTTGAGCGTTTCTGATGAGAGAACATAAAAGACCAGAATTTTTGGTCAGTCGAAGAGCAGGAGGTTCATACAGACAGCGTGATAGGTAAGCCCCATTGTGTAGGAGTCCAGAGGAGAATTTGCTTATGAATTTTGTCCTTACTATGCAGCAGTGTCAACATGTCTTGCTTCATTCTTAATTGGTGATTTCTGTAATGGGAGCCTAATGAATTGTGCCAGTCAAGCAGGAGGTCATTATATACAGAATGCGTTGAATTTTGGTGTTATTAAGCCACAAGGTGTATTGAGTCTTAGAGAGAAGGGTGCTTAGAGTTTGTCCTTACTTATGCAGCAGTGTCCACTTGCCTCATGCAGCAGAAAGCGCATCTGTGACAAGATGGACGGATTGGGCTGGTCACTGCTGGAGAAGCAGATACACACTTGTGACGTTCTCCGGTTGACACCAGCAAAACCATGGACAACTAAGTGTGGCCATTCAGTAAATGACCTACATCGATCAGTTCTGTGCAGATTCTGGATGCTGCACAGAGGAATTGCAAGGGGTAATGACCAATAGGCCGAGAGATAGTCATGTATATCCCATGCTGCCAGCACGCAGATTATAATTAATATATATATATAAACAACTGTTTTTTAGAATTCTTTTGCCTATAATTTGTATAATAATCTTAATTGTATCACCCTAATAAAATTAATTAATTAATAATGAATTATTTCGTTCTAAACACCTTTAAAATTAGCTAAAGCAGAGCGTAGTGGAATCAATTTTTCGTGCGTGATGTTGTAGTCGATGAGCGAGTGTTGAGAGACACATTTTGCGCGCGTGCGCGTGAGAGTTGGAGGGAGGGAGAAGGGGAAGAAGAAGAAAGAAAAACTTCATTATTAATTAAATTTTCAAATTATTCCGTACTCCAATTAAATTATCACCTTATTTCTGCCGCGGTTCGTGAGGAGGCCGAGAGAAAGGTTGACAATAAATAATTTTTCAAGATGTTTTCGTCCCCCACGCCCCGATACGATGCCTGTGAAACCTGATACGGGCGAGAAGAAATGAAAGAATTCTCGCCATAGGGATGCAGGGGTCTCGTCCCGAGACCGCCGAACACCTACACATCACGCACCAAAACACGGCATCAACACCGCATGGTCACGAACATGTGATGCTCTTGTGTGGTTCGTACAGACCCTTCATACACTTCGAGCACCAAACACATCACTAACCTAAGCTCGACAACCCCGACCACTCAAACAATATCCCGCAACACTATCCGTCACACCGCCTAACGCCAGCGCACTACTATATATTGGACCAGACACGAGCACGATAATCATACTGAACCCTTCCACTCTCTTGTGCGGCAGTTTTTGAGGAGGCGCCCCCCCTAAACTCGGTTGACGTGCCATCACACACCCCTCCCATGATGACCCCCACTTCTCTGCTACCTGGTAGAACTGCACCACCTATTTATTTCGCTCCGCCTGTCCGGCTGTGGTCCGACCAGTACCCGCCCATGTGGTGGCACCATACCTGTGAAGGATGATATAACCCTCCTTATATAATATATAATATTAGTACCACCAATTTGTCCCTGTTGAAATTTACCCCTCCCCTATATAACCACAATGAAACGTACAGAAAAATTTAATATTTGCTCTCTTATTGGATGCATTTCTGTAACAGAGTGCGATAAAGCTGCTGGCTATTGTAGGGGGGATGCTTCCAGATTTGATCAGAAACACCACAGACGTTGTAATAATAGATACTGCCTAGTTAGATTTAATACTCAATCTCATTCTCATATTTTTTAGGACCTGTGCAGTTTTATTGATTTTTATGTAGTATTCAAACTTTTTAGGGTTATTATGCCTAAAGGTTAGGAAATCTTGTTCATTTATATTTTACATTTTGTGTTAGTTATTATTTTTTTGCACACGTGCTATTTAATGCTTAATAATCTATAAACAGATCTATTTGATTGATAAGATGTGAATATTTTATGATTTTTATGGTTGTCAACTTTTAGGTGTTATTTATGCCTTAGGTTAGAAATCTGCATTAGAAATTTTGTGAAATATTGCTAACTCTTAAAATATTAAGCTTCCTCATTCTTAAATATCTTTTAATATCATATTTTATCCTTACATGATTTTGTATTAATTTATCGATAGATAACAGATACAGAGTTTTGGTTATGGTGTTAGGTGCACCCTCAAAAACTTTTTTAGGAGTTATTTTATGCTATAGCGGTTAGGAAACCTGTTCTTTTAATATTCATTTACAGTTTTTGTGTAGTTATTTTTTATAAAAGTTTTTTTTTTGCAGCACGTGCATTTAATACTTATAATCTATAAACAGATCTATATTGTTTTGATAGATGGAATGCTAACAGGTTATTTACTTCTGGATCAAGAGTGAATCTGGAAGCTAATGGCATGGAAGGTGTACATACCATACTTTTTGTGTAATTCGACTTTATTTGGTATACTATAATGGTGTAGGTTTTGTAATAAAGCTTTTTCTGAAACGCATTTTTCTAGCACAGTTAATTTTAAGAGTCTAATATATTATTTAACACAATATCTAGTGACAGATTGAGATAGACTCTCGCTCACTGTGTCCCACTGATACTGACGAATTGTATAGTATCGGGCCGGCATCTTTGGCCAGTTGTAAAGAACTTAAAAGTAAATAAGTAAGTCCTGAGTTATAGATCGCCTTTTGGTAAGTGAATTAAGTCCATAGCTGATATTATACGATCACTATGGTCCGTATCGCACAGAGATCCAAGTAATATTGATTAGGTATGACGCAGAAAAGGCCAGTAATAGTCAATAATAATATCAGCAGCAGAACTACTGCCATGGTTGGTCTCATAGGGTTGGTCCACATAGCTGTAATCATCGGCGAGAGTCTTAATTAGAAGTGACCAATTTACCACATGCCTTATATCTTAAAATTGCTCAAACACACACCCCTTTTTTGGATATAAGGGCAACAGTAGTAATTCCATTGCACGAACTCCACATCGGTATAGCAGATCCGCATTGTCATTAACAGACCAAGTGCCACTCATGAGCTTTTTTAATTGGAGAAGCAATTTGCAGACTATTGAAATGTTGTTTGTATAACCAAGGCCTGTGGTTCTTGTTTACAGAATCATAGAGGTTCTGCTTCTGAAGTTAATGCACTTTTTTTCTTGCTTTTAATTAGTATGCTATATTTATCATTGAAATTAACCAACTATTTTGTCATAATTGTTAATGGATAGGTATTTTTTTTTAACCTGATCTGATGCTAATCAAATATCTTCAAAGTTTTTAAATCCAAGGCAGGAAATTTCAACCCTAATAAGCACACTCGACTTAAAGATTTATAATATTATATATCATCTTAAATAGAATGGATGGAATGGGTAAAAAATCTTCTCTCAACCATGTTCAAGGAAAAATAAAAAAATTATATTAAACTTTTATTATTGAATATACTATTAAAGTCTCACCTAGTATCAGTAAGGCATTTTTTTATCAATGAGAGAAATGCAATTCTAGTGATTTAATTTTAAAAGAAGTTCGCGTATAGTTATGTTGAATTCTCTTTGAATCCTAACGCAGACTGAGCTTTATACCTAGTAACTGAACAAAGTTGGTCTGGGAAAGGTAAAACTAATTATGGCAATGAAAGAAAGTAGGACAGAAGGAGAGAGACAGGAAATAGGAGAAATTGAGAAAGAAGCAGAAAGGAAGAGAAGCAGAAAGGAATTGAGAAGAAGAGAGAGAGAGAGAGTGAGAGAAGAAAAGGAAAGAAGAAAGAAGCAGAGAGACAGACAGACCAGAAATGGGAAAATTTGAGAAAGAAGCAGAGGAGAGAGAGAGAGAGAGATAGAATATGGAAAATTGAGAAAGAAGCAGAGAGAGGAGACAGAGACAGAGAAAATTGAGAAAAAGCAGGAGAGAGAGAGAGAGAGAGAGAGAGAGAGAAATATGGAAAATGAGAAAGAAGAGAGAGAGAGAGAGAGAGAGACAGAGGACAGAGAAATTGAGAAAGAAGCAGAAGAAGAGAGAGAGAAGAGAGAAAATGGAAAAAATTGAGAAAGAAGCAGAGAGAGAGAGAAGGAGAGACAGAAATATGGAAAATTGAGAAAGAAAGCAGAGAGAGAGAGGAAGACAGAAATATGGAAATTGAGAAAGAAGCAGAGAGAGAGAGAGAGAGGAGAGGACAGACAGAAATATGGAAAATTGAGAAAGAAGCAGAGAGAGAGAAGAGAGAGACAGAAATATGGGAAAATTGAGAAAGAAGCAGAGAGAGAGATGAGGAGAAGACAGGAAATATGAAAATGAGAAAGAAGCAAGAGAGAGAGAAGAGAGACAGAAAAATATGAAAATTGAGAAGAAAGCAGAGAGAGAGAGAGAGAGGACAGAAATATGGAAAATGAGAAAGAGAGAGAGAGAGAGAGAGAACATGGAAAATTGAGAAAGAAGCAGAGAGAGGAGAGAGAGAGGAGAGACAGAAATATGCTGGGAAATGAGAAAGAGCAGAGAGAAGAGAGAGAGACAGACAGCACGGAAAATGAAAATGAAAAAGCAGAGGAGAGGAGGAGAGAGAGAGAGACAGAAATATGGAAATTGAGAAAGAAGCAGAGAGAGAGAGAAGACAAGAAATTTGGAAAATTGAGAAAGAAGCAGAGAGAGGAGAGAGAGAGAGAGAGAGAAGAGAGAAATATGCGAAATTGAGAAAGAAGCAGAGAGATTAGAGAGAGAGAGAGAGAAATATGGAAAATGAGAAAGAAGCAGAGAAGAGGAGAGAGAGGAGAACAGAAAATCAAAATTGAGAAAGAAGCAGAGAGAAAGAGAGAGATAGAGATAAAAGAAAACAGCGAAGAAAAAGGAGGGAGAAAAAGGAAAAGCAGCAGAGAGAAAGGAAGAGCAGACATAGAGAGAGCAAAGAAAGAAAATAAAAAGATATGAACTAATAAGACTGTAGTTGTTCTGTTATAAAGGAAGGGTACTAAGGCGAATATATTGGTATATTTGGGTTAATAAATTTGTTTGTGCAAATTATAAAGTTGTAAGTTAAGAGTACCAAAGTATTCTCAGGGTAGTGTGAGGAGTTCGTAATGTTGCCAGAGACGTTCGGCAAAATATTATGTACCTATATAGTAGTACTGACATGCAACAGAGTGAGAAGAATTTCCATTATATCTTATCAAAGATAGATGTTGATACCCTATCAATAGCATTCTATATCTTATCAATCGTGTATGTTGGCATTGATTTCAGTAATGAGATATGCTACCAATGCAGCAAATGATCTAATATCAGTGAACTGTCATTTAGCACTTCTTGAGATTAAAATACATGAAATACTTTTTCTGTGTTCATTAGAGACCAATACACTTGAATGATCATTTATTTTTGAAATGATGAAGATGTTTTTTCTATCACGATGAATGTGGTTTTTTCGCCTGGTGTTTGTATATGCTCCAAGCAAATTTCGGTCTTTTGATAAAAGTAAGAACCACATACTTAACAAGAATGTGACATACATGTTTCGCATGATGCCTCACTAAATGATGTTTGTAGAGAAAAGGAAGAGCCACCACACTTCACCAAGATGTTGTTTCTCACCCGGTGTTTCTCATAGTATTATCAAATGTGATTTTTCGTGAAAAAAAGGAAAGAGCTACACACTTCACAAAGAATGTGGCTTCTCTCCTGTGTGTATCGTAATGCCTCACAAAATCTGTTTTTCGAAAGAGGAATAAGTCCACATGTTCACATGAATATGGCTTGTCTCCAGAATGTGTTCGCATTTATGTCATTAAATGTGTTTTGATAAAGAAGAGCCACCACACCCCACAAGAATATGGCTTCTCTCCTGTGTGTGTTCTCATATGTGTTAATCCAAATGTGACATTTTCTGAAAAGAAAACCTCACATACTCACAAGGATATGGCTTCTCTCCAGAATGTGTTCGCATATTGCCCAACCAAAGATCCTTTGTTGAAAAAGGAAGAGCCACACACTTCACAAGGAATATGGCTTTCTCTCCTGAGTTGTATTCGGCATATGAATCATTAAAGCTGATTTTCTAAAAAGGAAGAGCCCACACACATCACAGAATATGGCTTCTTTCCGTTGTGTGTTGAATATGGCTTTCATCAATGAAAATTTTTGTGAAAAAGAAGAGCCACATACTTCAACAAGAATGGTGACTTCTCTCCCAGTGTGGTCTCGCCATATGAGTTACAAAGTATGTTTGCCGAGCAAAAGAAGAGCCACACTTTCATCAAGAAAAAGTTGGCTCCTCTTCCTGTGTGTGTTCGCATGTGCCCTCACAAATGATGTTTTAGAGAAAATGAAGAGGCCACACATCCACAAGAATTATGGCTTATCTCCTGTGTGTGTTTTCATATCGTGTTATCAAATGTGATTTTCGTGCAAAAGAAAAGCTACACACTTCACAAGAATGTGCTTCTCTCCTGTGTGTGTTCGTTATTGCCTCTCCAAATCTATTTTTCGTGGAAGAGGAATACTTCACATATTTGTTCACAAGAATATGACTTCTGTTCCAGAGTGTTGTATATGGCCTCACTAAATGCTGTTTCGATAAAGGAGCCGCCACACACATCACTAAGAATGTAGCTCTCTTCGTGTGTGTTTGTACATGCCTCACAAATGTTGTTTTTAGAGAAAAAGGCAAAGGCCACACACTTCACAAGAATATGGCCTCTCACCTGTTGTATTCGCATATATGTAATCAAATGTGATTTTTCGTGAAAAGGAAAAGCTACACCACTTCACAAGAATGTGGTTTCTCTCCTCGTGTGTGTTCGAATATGCCTCATAAAATCTTGATTTTACTTGTAGAAGAATAGTCACATAGTTCACAAGAATATGATTTCTCTCCAGAGGTGTTGTTTGCATATTCTTCTTTGGGTGATGCATGATTTTCATGAAAAGGAGTCATCAGAAAAAAAATCAGAGATTTCAAAAAGTACTTCTGTCAAGTGTTTATTAACTTGCTTCACAATAATGCCTTTATCGCCAGAAAATTCAGGGAATAACTGTTAACAATCTGTAATGAATAAACAGAAAAACTATAAGTTAAAAAAAGAAGGTAATAAAGAAAATAAAACAAGTGAAAACTATAAGTAAAAGAAAGAAGAGTATAAAGAAATACAGTTGCTAAAAAATATTAAGTATATTTCAAATGTATTTCTGTTATATTACCAAATGTAAAATAAACTTTTTTCTAGTTATACAGGATTTTGCATAAAAAACATTTACTTATTTATTAATTGATATAAGATATACAAATAAGACTTATTGGAAATTTTTTAGTAATTTTGTAGGAATACTGCACCTCTGCAGAGGGCGTAAGACTGCCCCCAATGGGGCCACCTGTTGGCCCATGGTGCGAGCCCATGGATGCTAAGGATTAGAGCCCAGGTGGATGAGCAGTCATGACATGCAATACCACTTTGGCCCTTATCTTGGGCAGACGGAGCGGTCGGAGAGGCCCCCTCCCAATCAATCGGCTCTCACGTTCAAGCCCTAGCACCTATATGATCCCAACCCTATTGCCCTCATGGCAAGCCCCAACCCCTTTTATCATATGGGTGCTAGAAGGCAAGTGGCTGTGGGTTACATGTCCTGGGAATTTGAGTTAAACTCTATCTGGATGGTGAGGTTCCATTTTGGAGTTTAGGGAATGTTGGAGCACCCCTTCCATCACCATTGCTCTCTGGTCCACTCTGACCCGGAGTGGAGTACCTGTAGGGGTTCCCATCTATGGGTTAAATAGGAAAAATGTATTTATAAAAAAATTGTATTATCATTTTAAGAAGTTGATTTATTTCAAAACTTTATCTGCAATAAGTGACCCACTGAGGTTGAATATGCGTTAAAACAAACAAACCAAACATTTTTCCGATGCACCATTTCATTAAAACTGAAGACAATAGGAAAAATAAATTGCCTTTACTTACTGAATTTCAAATATCCGTGTCGGCTCCCTTGAAAACATGTCTTGGTATTTCCTTAGTAAGGAGTTGGTGTCTACATTAGGTTTTAATAATTATTTCATTTAAATTGATTGTTGTGTGTTTTATGTACAAATCTATCATATTTAAGTCATTTGCCTATTCTGTGCACTGAATAAATGTCAGGGATGTTCACATGAAATAAGAAGGAAAATATTGCATAAAAGTTAATTGGTATCAAATTTATTTTGTGCCACTGGAAAGATGAAAATTATTTATCACCATTTCATAAAACCAAAGACAAAAGGAAAAGTCATAATAATTGTTAATAGTAATGAGAAGGAAAAATATTGCCATAAAAGTTAATGTATCAAATATTTTTGTGCCACTTGAAAGATGAAATATTGATCACCATTTCATTAAAACCAAAGACAAAAGGGAAAGTAATAATAATATGTTAATAGTAATTGAGAAGGAAAAATATTGCATAAAAGTAATGGTATCAAATATTTTGTGCCACTGGAAAGATGAAATATTTATCACCATTTCATAGTAAACCAAAGACAAAAGGGAAAGTCATAATAATTGTATAGTAATGAGAAGGAAAAATATTGCATAAAAAGTTAATGGTGATATCAAATTATTTTTGTGCCACTGGAAGATGAAATATTTATCACCAGTTTCATAAAACCAAAGACAAAAAGGAAAAGTAATAATAATTGTAATAGTAATGAGAAGGAAAATATTGCATAAAAGTTAATGGTATCAAATTATTTTTGTGCCACTGGAAAGATGAAAATATTTATCCACCATTTCATAAAACCAAAGACAAAAGGGGAAAAGTAATAATAATAGTAATGAGAAGGAAAAATATTCGCATAAAACTTAATGGTATCAAATTATTTTTGCCACTGGAAAGATGAAATATTTATCACCATTTCATAAAACCAAAGACAAAAGGGGAAAAGTAATAATAATGTCAATAGTAATGAGAAGGAAAAATATTGCATAAAAGTTAATGTATCAAAATTTTTTGTGCCACTGGAAAGATGAAATATTTATCACCATTTCATAAAAACAAAGACAAAAGGGAAAGTAATAATAATTGTAATAGAAGAGTAAAAATATGCATAAAAGTTAATGTATCAATTATTTTTGTGCCACTGGAAAGACTAAATATTTATCTCCCATTTCATAAAACCAAGACAAAAGGGAAAAATAATAATATGTGTAATAGTAATGAGAAGGAAAAATATTGCATAAAGTTAAATGGTATCAAATTAATTTTGTGCCACTGGAAAAGATTAAATATTTTATCCCATTTTCATAAAACCAAAGACAAAAGGAAAAGTCATAATAATTGTAATAGTAATGAGAAGGAAAATAATTGCATAAAAGTAATGGTATCAAATTATTTGTGCCACTGGAAAGATGAAATATTTATCACCATTTCATAAAACCAAAGACAAAAGGAAAGTAATAATAATTGTAATAAATAGAAAAGAAATAGTAATAAAAAATTCAAATTATCTGAATTAGAAAATTTGTTGTGAAATATTGTAACTTTAAAATATTACCTCTCATTCTTAATATCTTTTTAAATCAATATTTTATCCTTACATTGATTTTGGATTAATTATTGGATAGATAACAGATAAGAGTTTGATTAATGGTTAGGTTACATTTTTTTTTATTCTTGGCTAGACTAAAAATTACATAAAATAAATATAAAGCAATGCATTTGATGTTAAATAAATCCTATTTTTTTCTCTCATTATCTTGGAAGTCATAAGCATTTATGGAAATTTAAAAAAAAAAAAAACCTTACATGAAAATAATTCCATGAGGACTTATTCTGCAAGCTTGTCACTTAGTTTTCAACAGAATTAGCAAATCTTATTTTTTCCTTCCATTCCTGGTGCATAATATGTAAGCTAATGTGATGGGCCAATAAGAATAATCTAAAATTGGACCATCCTGAGGGCACATCAGTTTTGGCAGTGACAGCAGACAGACTGAAACTGTCCTCCATTTTCACTCAGTCTGTTTGTGTCGGTATTCATTGGTCATTGTGTTAGGTTCCATTGAATATAATTTGTGCTATGAAAGAACTTATAATAATAACCTTATATTCTCTGGTTCAGCTTTTGTAGATAACTATTTTTGATATAGAATGGCATGGTGAGATTTAGTCACTAGTTTAGTTACTAAAAAATAACAAAAATAAAACATTTTTTTCAATTTTAATTCAATCAACAAGCAAATCATTAAACTATGAGAATGAGTAAAAAAGTAACGCCATTTTATTTATTTAAATCTTTTTTTATAAAACTAAGACCTACCTTGAGATCCTAATGAGGCTCAGAGCAAGAATCCAACGAATAAGATCCAACTTGCCAATCAACAATGTCCTCCTTCTTCATTATAATGCTCAACTACACACAAGCATTATGACAAGGGAGAAAAATCCCCTTATTCGGTTGAACAACTTTACCGCACCCTCCATACTCACCAGATCTAGCACCTTCAGACTATCATCACTTTAGTCCTATGAAAGAGGGTTTGAGAGGCAAACATTATTCCAGTGATGATGAAGTGAAATCCATAGTGAAGAAGTGGCTCAAAGGACAGTCGACATAATTTCACTGGGCAGGGATACATGTTCTCATTTGAAGGTGAAACACTGCTATTGAGAGAAACTACTATGTGGAGGAGTAGGAATGTGATCCACAAAGTACCAGCTTCATTTTGATGTCTGAAACATGTTCATGTTGTTGGTAATTATACCTGTCCTAGACAAAATGGCATTACTTTTTACTCACCAAAAATTGTCCCACTTGACAAGTGACATTTGGTCGGAGAGCATAGACCGGACTTTTGTAGAAAAGAGAGTAATGAATATCAGAACATCAGAGTTGTCAAAGGAACCAGACTTTATTGTAAAGAAGAAACATAAATTTTTTGGGCTTTGTTGGTTAGAGAACATGCAAAACAAGTCTTGCGTTATTGTTTAATATCCGAGAATATTTCTCAAATGAAGGAATAAAACCTTCAAGAATGATTGAACACTTAAATACAAATCCCTCAGACAAAGCAAAGATGGATATAAGCTATTTTGGTGATTTAAAACAAATTTTAAAATTGATCAAGCCTCAGAGAAATATTTATGGGTAATACACATGCACTGACATTGAATCTTGAAATTTGTGGTCCAGCAAAAATATATGAAAATATATTAACTATTCAGAATTTTGCTCTTCTTATTACCATTGCATATTAACATGCAGAAGTTTTTTGTACATAAGCAATAAATAGGAGTCTTGAAAGGAGAAACAGAAGTGAACCAAAATCAGAGAGATATTTGGTTGGAGTGCATAGAACGGACATTTGTAAGAAAAAGAGAAATGATTTTGTACATAAGCAATAGACAGGAGTCTTGAAGGAAGAAACAGTTGGAATTGAACCAAAATGAGAAACCAAAATCAGAAAGACATTGGTTGGAGTTTATAGAATGTACATTTGTAGAAAAAGAGAAATGATTTTGTACATAAGCAATAGACAGGGAGTCTTGAAGGAAGAAACAGTTGGAATTGAACCAAAATGAGAGTGACATTTAGTTGGAGTGCATAGAATGGACATTTGTAAGAAAAAGAGAAATGATTTTGTACATAAGCAATAGACAGGAGTCTTGAAGGAAGAAACAGTTGGAATTGAACCAAAATGAGAAACCAAAATGAGAGTGACATTTAGTTGGAGTGCATAGAACGTACATTTGTAAGAAAAAGAGAATTGATTTGTACATAAGCAATAGACAGGAGTCTTGAAGGAAGAAAACAGTTGGAATTGAACCAAAATGAGAGTGACATTTAGTTGGAGTGCATAGAATGGACATTTGTAAGAAAAAGAGAAATGATTTTGTACATAAGCAATAGACAGGAGTCTTGAAGGAAGAAACAGTTGGAATTGAACCAAAATGAGAAACCAAAATGAGAGTGACATTTAGTTGGAGTGCATAGAACGTACATTTGTAAGAAAAAGAGAATTGATTTTGTACATAAGCAATAGACAGGAGTCTTGAAGGAAGAAACAGTTGGAATTGAACCAAAATGAGAAACCAAAATGAGAGTGACATTTAGTTGGAGTGCATAGAACGGACATTTTTAAAAAGAAGACAAATGATCTGAACATAGTCATCATCAAAGGAACCAGATTTTGTTAAGAAGAAAGAGCACAAATTTCCTCGGATTTGTCAGTTAGAGGATATGAGAAACAAGTCTTGTGGTATTGTTACACTTTTATTTGGTTTATTAACCAATGTAAGTTATCTCCTCTTGGGTAAATAAATGTTTGTTTATGTTGACAATAGGGGGAGCTGACAAAATCTGCATTGCAGCCAATGTACTGATTTGTATGGGAGTAGTACTGGTTGGATGTTAGAGGATACGAAAAACAAGTCTTGTGGTATTGTTACACTTTTATTTGGTTTATTAACTAATGTAAAACTTTTGGTAAATCTTCAATTGTTTGATGTAGTGCCAAAGTATTTGTAGTGGAAATGTAAATAGACTTTACAAGATACTTTATTATTTGGTGCAATCCTACTCTTGCAATTAGTTCCATTCCTGTGCACAAGTTATCTCCTCTTGGATAAATACATGTTTGTTCATGTCAACAATAGGGGGAGCTGACAAAATCTGCATTGCAGCCAATATAATGATTTGCATAGTAGTAGAACTGGTTTGATATTAGCCAATGTTTGTTGAGCATTTCTGATGAGAGAACATAAAAGACCAGAATTTTGTCAGTCAAGAGCAGGAGGTCATACAGACAGGTTGATGGTAAGCCACCATTGGTGTATGAGTCCAGAGGAGAATGTTGCTTATGATTTTGTCCTTACTTATGCAGCAGTGTCCAACATGTCTTGCTCATCTTATTGGGATGATTTCTGTAATGGGAGTAATGTAATTGTGCCAGTCAAGGGCAGGAGGTCATTATATACAGATAGGTTGAATTTTGGTGTTTTTGATTGTAAGCCACAATTGGTGTATGAGTCCACTGGAGAATGTTGCTTATGAGTTTGTCCTTACTTCTGCAGCAGTGTCCAACATGTCTTGCTCATTTTATTGGGATGATTTCTGTAATGAGAGTGGTTATAAAGCTGCTGGTTTTGTAGGGGGGATGCTTCCAGGATTTGTTCAGAAACACAACAAACGTTGTACTAATAGATACTGCTAGTTAGATTTAATACTCAATCTCATTCTCATATTTTTAGGACGTGAGCAGTTTATTGATTTTTATGGTATATCAACTTTTTTAGGGTTATTTTATGACTTAAGTTTAGGAAATCTGCATTAGAAAATTTGTTGTGAAATATTGTAACTTTAAAATATTACCTCCTCATTCTTAATATCTTTTTAAATCAATATTTTTATCCTTACATGATTTTGTATTAATTATCGGATAGATAACAGATAAGAGTTTGGTTAATGGTTAGGTGCACCTCAAAAACTTTTTTAGGGTTATTTTATGCCTTACGGTTAGGAAACCTTGTTCATTTTATATTCATATTTACATTTTTGTGTAGTTATTTTTTTAAAGAGTTTTTTTTTTGCACACAGTGCTATTTTAATACTTATAATCTATAAACAGATCTATTTGTTTGATAGATGTGAATCTAACAGGTATTATTACTCTGGATCAGAGTGAATCTGGAAGTAATGGCAATGAAGGTGTACTACATACTTTTTGTTATTGACTTTATTGGTATATTATATGTGTAGTTTTTATCAAGCTTTTTCTGAAACCATTTTCTACAAGTATTTTTAAGAGTCTAATATTTATTTACACAATATCTAGTGAAATTGAGATAGACTCCCTCACTGTCCCACTGATACTGACAATTGTTAAGTATCTGGCCGCCATCCTTGGCCAGTTGTAAAGAACTTAAAGTAAATAAGTAAGTCCTGAGTTATAGAATCCTTTGGTAAGTGAATAAGTCCTGTGATATAGAATCCTATGGTCCGTCATCCAAGAAGATCCAAGTAGTATTGATTAGGTATGACCAGAAAAGGCCAGTATAAATAATAATATCAGCAGCAGAATACTGCCAGTGGTTGGTCCATAGGTTGGTCACATGGTTATCGGCGAGTCTATAATTAGAAGTGACCATTTACCACACGCCTTATATCTTAAAATTCTCAACACACCCCCTTTTTTGATATAAGGTGGGTAATTCCATTCAGAATACAATTTACAATCATTTCATTAAGAAAGGCCACTTCATTGATTTTACTTAATTGGAGAAGAATTGCAGACTATTGAAATGTTGTTTGTATACAAGGCTGGTGGTTTTGGTTTCAAATCTAAGAGTCTGCTTCTTGAAGTTAATGCACTTTTTTTCTCTTTTTAATTAGTATGTATAATTTCATTGAAATTAACCAACTATTTTTCATAATTGTTAAGGATAGTATTTTTTTTTAACCTGATTGATTTATCAAATATCTTAAGTTTTTAAATCCAGCAGAAGATTTTAACCTAAAAGCAACTGACTTAAAGTTTATAATATTTATCAATCTTAAATAGAATTGATGGAATGGTAAAAAATCTATTCTCACCTGTTCAGGAAAAATAAAAAAATTATTTTTAAACTTTTATTTTAATATACATTTAAAGTTCACCTAGTATCAGTTAAGCATTTTTTTTTTCAATGAAAAATGAATTCTAGTGGTTGTTATTTTAAAAAGAAATTCGCTATATTATGTGAATTTCTTTGAATCCTAACGCAGACTGAGCTTTTTAACCTTGGTATGACAAATTGTCTGGGAAAGGTAAAACTGAATTATGGATGAAGAAGTTGGACAAAGAGAGAGACAGAAATATGGAAAATTGAGAAAGAAGCAGAGAGAGAGGGAGAGAGAGAGAGAGAGAGATAGATAAAAGAAAACAGCGAAGAAAAATAGGAGGGAGAAAAAGAAAGCAGCGAGAGAGAAAGAAGAGGAGACATAGAGATATGAACTAATAAGACTGTAGTTCTGTTATAAAGGAAGAGTACAAGGCGAATATATGTGTATATTTGGGTTAATAATTTGTTTGGTGCAAATATAAAGTTGTAAGTTAAGAGTACAAAATGTATTCTCAGGGTATGTGAGAGTTCGTAAGGTTGCCAGAGACGTTAGAGAGAGAGAGAGACAGAAATAGGGAAAATTGAGAAAGAAGCAGAGAGAGAGAGAGATAAAAGAAAACAGCGAAGAAAAATAGGAGGGAGAAAAAGAAAGCAGTGAGAGAGAAAGAAGAGGAGACATAGAGAGAGAAATAAAAGAAATAAAAGATATGAACTAATAAGACTGTACTTATGCTGTTACGAACGAAGGGTACAAGGCGAATATATGTGTATATTCGGGTTAATAATTTGTTTGGTGCAAATATAAAGTTGTAAGTTAAGAGTACAAAATGTATTCTCAGGGTATGTGAGAGTTCGTAAGGTTGCCAGAGACGTTCGGCAGAAATATTATGTACCTATATAGTAGTACTGACATGGCAACAGAGTGAAAGAATTTCCATTATATCTTATCAAAGATTAGATGTTGATACCCTATCAATAGCATTCTATATCTTACCAATATGTATGTTGGCATTGATTTCAGTAAATGAGATATTGCTACCAATGCAGCAAATGATCTAATATTTTCAGTGAACTGTCATTTAGCACTATCTTGATTAAAATACATGAAATACTTTTTTCTGTGTTCATGTAGGGACCAATACATTGAATGTCATTTATTTTTGGAAATGATGAAATGTTTTTTCTATCACATGAATGTGGTTTTTCGCCTGTGTGTTTGTATATGCTTCAGCAAATTTTGTCTTTGTGAAAAGTAAGAACCACATACTTAACAAGAATGTGACATCACATGTGTTCGCATATGCCTCACTAAATGATGTTTTAGAGAAAAGGAAGAGCCACACACTTCACAAGAATGTGGTTTCTCACCCGTGTGTGTTCTCATATGTGTTATCAAATGTGATTTTCGTGAAAAAGAAAAGCTACACACTTCACAAGAATGTGGCTTCTCTCCTGTGTGTATTCGTATATGCCTCATCAAATCTGTTTTTCGTAAAGAGGAATAGTCACATTGTTCACATGAATATGGCTTGTCTCCAGAATGTGTTCGCATATGCCTCATTAAATGTTGTTTTTGATAAAAGGAAGAGCCACACACCCCACAAGAATATGGCTTCTCTCCTGTGTGTGTTCTCATATGTGTTATCAAATGTGATTTTCGTGAAAAGAAAACCTCACATACTTCACAAGGATATGGCTTCTCTCCAGAATGTGTTCGCATATGCCCAACCAAAGATCCTTTTGTTGAAAAGGAAGAGGCACACACTTCACAAGAATATGGCTTCTCTCCTGAGTGTATTCGCATATGAATCATTAAAGCTGATTTTCGTAAAAAGGAAGAGCCACACACATCACAAGAATATGGCTTTTCTTCCGTGTGTGTTTGAATATGCTTCATCAATGAGGATTTTTGTGAAAAGGAAGAGCCACATACTTCACAAGAATGTGACTTCTCTCCAGTGTGTGTTCGCATATGAGTTACCAAAGTATGTTTCCGAGCAAAAGAAGAGCCACACTCTTCACAAGAAAATGGCTCCTCTCCTGTGTGTGTTCGCATGTGCCTTACCAAATGATGTTTTAGAGAAAAGGAAGAGCCACACACTCCACAAGAATATGGCTTATCTCCTGTGTGTGTTTTCATATGTGTTATCAAATGTGATTTTCGTGAAAAGGAAAAGCTACACACTTCACAAGAATGTGGCTTCTCTCCTGTGTGTGTTCGTATATGCCTCATCAAATCTATTTTTCGTGAAGAGGAATAGTCACATAGTTCACAAGAATATGACTTCTGTCCAGAGTGTTTTCGTATATGCCTCACTAAATGCTGTTTTCGATAAAAGGAAGCGCCACACACATCACAAGAATGTAGCTTCTCTTCTGTGTGTGTTTGTACATGCCTCACCAAATGTTGTTTTAGAGAAAAAGTCAAAGCCACACACTTCACAAGAATATGGCCTCTCACCTGTGTGTATTCGCATATGTGTAATCAAATGTGATTTTCGTGAAAAGGAAAAGCTACACACTTCACAAGAATGTGGTTTCTCTCCTGTGTGTGTTCGAATATGCCTCATAAAATCTGTTTTTCTTGTAGAAGAATAGTCACATAGTTCACAAGAATATGATTTCTCTCCAGAGTGTGTTTGCATATCTTCTTTGGGTGATTGCATATTTTCATGAAAAGTAGTCATCAGAAAAAAATAATCAGAGATTTCACAAAAGTACTTCTGTCAAGTGTTTATATACTTGTCACAAATATGCTTTTCTCCAGAAAATTCAGGGAATAACTGTTAACAATCTGTAATGAATAAAAAAAGAGAAAACTATAAAAGAACGAAGAGTAATAAAGAAATGCAGTTGCTAAAAAATATAAATATATTTCAATATGTTCAAATGTATTCTATGTTATATTATACAGGATTTTGCATAAAAAACATTTACTTATTTATTCATTGATTATAAGATATATCAAAATAAGACTTATTGGAAATATTTTTAGTAAAGTATTTACTTTGTAGAATTTTAGAAAATTGTCAGCAATTTTTTCCATCCGCCCTGTCAGCTGGGGCGTTAGAATGCACCGACTGCCCTTCTGCAGAGGGGTAAGACTCCCCCAATCTGGCCACCTGTTGGCCGTGGGTGGTGACGCGTGATGCTTAAGGATAGAGCCCAGGTGGATGAGCAGTTCATGACATGCAATACTCCACTTTGGCCCTATCTTGGGCTAGACGGGCGGTTGGAGAGGCCCCCTCCAATCAATCGGCTGGTCACGTCAAGCCCTAGCACCTATATGATTTTCCCAACCCTATTGCCCTTATGGCAAGCCCCAACCCCTTTTTATCATATGGGTGCTAGAAGGCAGTGGCTGTGGGTCTACATGTCCTGGGAATGATGTTAAACTCTATCTGATGGTGAGGTCCCATTTTTGGAGGTTTGGGGAATGTGGAGCACCCCTTCATCACCATTGCTCCCTAGTCCACTCTGACCCGGAGTGGTAGTACCTGTTAGGGTCCCATCTATGGGTTAAATAGAAAAATGTATTTATAAAAAAATTGTATTATCCATTAAGAATTGATTTATTTCAAAACTTTATCTGCATTAAATGACCCACTGAGGTTGATATGCCGTAAACCAAACATTTTTTCCATGCACCATTTCATAAAACTGAAGACAATAGGAAAAATAATTGCCTTACTATTGAATTTCAAATATCCATGTCTGCTCCCTCTGAAAACATGTTTGGTATTTCCTTAGTAAGGAGTTGGTGTCTACATTGGTTTTAATAATTATTTCATTCAAATTGATTGTGTGTTTTATGTACAAATCTATTATATTTAAGTATTTGCCTATTCTGTGCACTGAATGCAAGGAAAAATATTGCATAAAAGTTAATGGTATCAAATTATTTTGTGCCACTGGAAAGATGAAATATTTATCACCATTTCATAAAACCAAAGACAAAAGGGAAAAGTAATAATAATTGTAATAGTAATGAGAAGGAAAAATATTGCATAAAAGTTAATGTATCAAATTATTTTTGTGTACTGGAAAGATGAAATATTTATCACCATTTCATAAAACCAAGACAAAAGGGAAAGTCATAATAATTGTAATAGTAATGAGAAGGAAAAATATTGCATAAAAGTTAATGGTATCAAATTATTTTGTGCCACTGGAAAGATGAAATATTTATCACCATTTCATAAAACCAAAGACAAAAGGAAAAGTAATAATAATTGTAATAGTAATGAGAAGGAAAAATATTGCATAAAAGTTAATGGTATCAAATTATTTTTGTGCCACTGGAAAGATGAAATATTTATCACCATTCATAAAACCAAAGACAAAAGGGAAAAGTCATAATAATTGTAATAGTAATGAGAAGGAAAAATATTGCATAAAAGTTAATGGTATCAAATTATTTTTGTGCCACTGGAAAGATGAAATATTTATCACCATTTCATAAAACCAACAACAAAAGGGAAAAGTAATAATAATTGTAATAGTAATGAGAAGGAAAAATATTGCATAAAAGTTAATGTATCAAATTATTTTGTGCCACTGGAAAGATGAAATATTTATCACCATTTCATAAAACCAAAACAAAAGGGAAAAGTCATAATAATGTAATAGTAATGAGAAGGAAAAATATTGCATAAAAGTTAATGGTATCAAATTATTTTTGTGCCACTGGAAAGATGAAATATTTATCACCATTTCATAAAACAAAGACAAAAGGGAAAAGTCATAATAATTGTAATAGTAATGAGAAGGAAAAATATTGCATAAAAGTTAATGATATCAAATTATTTTTGTGCCACTGGAAAGATGAAATATTTATCACCATTTCATAAAACCAAAGACAAAAGGGAAAAGTCATAATAATTGTAATAGTAATGAGAAGGAAAAATATTGCATAAAAGTTAATGGTATCAAATTATTTTTGTGCCACTTGAAAGATGAAATATTTATCACCATTTCATAAAACTGAAGACAAAAGGGAAAAGTAATAATAATTGTAATAGTAATGAGAAGGAAAAATATTGCATAAAAGTTAATGGTATCAAATTATTTTTGTGCCACTGGAAAGATGAAATATTTATCACCATTTCATAAAACCAAAGACAAAAGGGAAAAGTCATAATAATTGTAATAGTAATGAGAAGGAAAAATATTGCATAAAAGTTAATGGTATCAAATTATTTTTGTGCCACTGGAAAGATGAAATATTTATCACCATTTCATAAAACCAAAGACAAAAGGGAAAAGTAATAATAATTGTAATAGTAATGAAAGAAAAATATTGCATAAAAGTTAATGGTATCAAATTATTTTTGTGCCACTGGAAAGATGAAATATTTATCACCATTTCATAAACCAAAGACAAAAGGGAAAAGTAATAATTGTAATAGTAATGAGAAGGAAAAATATTGCATAAAAGTTAATGGTATCAAATTATTTTTGTGCCACTGAAAGATGAAATATTTATCACCATTTCATAAAACCAAAGACAAAAGGGAAAAGTAATAATAATTGTAATAGTAATGAGAAGGAAAAAATATTGCATAAAAGTTAATGGTATCAAATTATTTTTGTGCCACTGGAAAGATGAAATATTTATCACCATTTCATAAAACCAAAGACAAAAGGGAAAAGTAATAAAATTGTAATAGTAATGAGAAGGAAAAATATTGCATAAAAGTTAATGGTATCAAATTATTTTTGTGCCACTGGAAAGATGAAATATTTATCACCATTTCATAAAACCAAAGACAAAAGGAAAAGTAATAATAATTGTAATAGTAATGAGAAGGAAAAATATTGCATAAAAGTTAATGGTATCAAATTATTTTTGTGCCACTGGAAAGATGAAATATTTATCACCATTTCATAAAACCAAAGACAAAAGGGAAAAGTCATAATAATTGTAATAGTAATGAGAAGGAAAAATATTGCATAAAAGTTAATGGTATCAAATTATTTTTGTGCCACTGAAAGATGAAATATTTATCACCATTTCATAAAACCAAAGACAAAAGGGAAAAGTAATAATAATTGTAATAGTAATGAGAAGGAAAAATATTGCATAAAAGTTAATGGTATCAAATTATTTTTGTGCCACTGGAAAGATGAAATATTTATCACCATTTCATAAAACCAAAGACAAAAGGGAAAAGTCATAATAATTGTAATAGTAATGAGAAGGAAAAAATATTGCATAAAAGTTAATGGTATCAAATTATTTTTGTGCCACTGGAAAGATGAAATATTTATCACCATTTCATAAAACCAAAGACAAAAGGGAAAAGTAATAATAATTGTAATAGTAATGAGAAGGAAAAATATTGCATAAAAGTTAATGGTATCAAATTATTTTTTGTGCCACTGGAAAGATGAAATATTTATCACCATTTCATAAAACCAAAGACAAAAGGGAAAAGTAATAATAATTGTAATAGTAATGAGAAGGAAAAATATTGCATAAAAGTTAATGGTATCAAATTATTTTTGTGCCACTGGAAAGATGAAATATTTATCACCATTTCATAAAACCAAAGACAAAAGGGAAAAGTAATAATAATTGTAATAGTAATGAGAAGGAAAAATATTGCATAAAAGTTAATGGTATCAAATTATTTTTGTGCCACTGGAAAGATGAAATATTTATCACCATTTCATAAAACCAAAGACAAAAGGGAAAAGTAATAATAATTGTAATAGTAATGAGAAGGAAAAATATTGCATAAAAGTTAATGTATCAAATTATTTTTGTGCCACTGGAAAGATTAAATATTTATCTCCATTTCATAAAACCAAAGACAAAAGGGAAAAGTAATAATAATTGTAATAGTAATGAGAAGGAAAAATATTGCATAAAAGTTAATGGTATCAAATTATTTTTGTGCCACTGGAAAGATTAAATATTTATCTCCATTTCATAAAACCAAAGACAAAAGGGAAAAGTCATAATAATTGTAATAGTAATGAGAAGGAAAAATATTGCATAAAAGTTAATGGTATCAAATTATTTTTGTGCCACTGGAAAGATGAAATATTTATCACCATTTCATAAAACCAAAGACAAAAGGGAAAAGTAATAATAATTGTAATAGTAATAGAAAAGAAATAGTAATAAAAAATTCAAATTATCTGAATTAGAAAATTTGTTGTGAAATATTGTAACTTTAAAATATTACCTCCTCATTCTTAATATCTTTTTAAATCAATATTTTTATCCTTACATGATTTTGGATTAATTATCGGATAGATAACAGATAAGAGTTTGATTAATGTTTAGGTGCCCCTCAATTGGGACCTGAAAGAATTGAGCAATTTTTCTTTCCTGTGAAGAATTCAATATTCTGACTTTGTAAAGTGCTGGATAAATCCTAGTTAATGGTAAGGTAATGAAGACAAGTGCATTTCACCTCCCCAGTGTGTTACATTTTTTCAATATTCCCCTTTTTAAAAAGTAAATAATGCAATATCTTTTGTATGGGGAATTTTTTCTTCATCCACAAATTACAAACAAAATATCTTATAAATATTCTGTAGTCGAATAAGCAGATATTAATGTAACTGAAACATTTTGAGGTGGATATCAGTTTAAATATCAAGTTGATAACCGATTAAAGCAACAATAATAAAAGTTGAATCAGTTAAATTATTGTCTAATTTTAATATTAATGGAATTTAAATTTTAATTTGTAGTATGAAATTTTAAGTAATTTAAAACATTTAAAATTTGAGTAATTACATTTATACCAACTGCTTATTTTGAGTTTGATTGAATAAAGGCAAATGATTAAAATAATCATTATCATGGGTAGAGTATGTAGTTTCATATTGAAAAATAACTAAAAATTTGATTAATTCCACCTCAGAGAGCACACATATTTTTGCTAGTTGTATTAACCTGGATTAGAAAGTTTTTGTTGAAAACCATTTTATTATTTTTAAATTACCTCCTCGCTGAATTTTAAAAACATTTCCATTATTTTAATCATTACATTTGTTTGTATTACATTTGTTTGTATTAAGTTAATGGTAAAATAGATGAGACTGAAAACATTTTCATTATTTTAATCATTACATTTGTTTGTATTAAGTTAATGGTAAAATAGATGAGACTGAAAACATTTTCATTATTTTAATCATTACATTTGTTTGTATTAAATTTGTTTGTATTAAGCTAATGGTAAAATAGTTGAATGGAAATGCCGATGAGACTGGGAAATTTTTGGTTCCTGGAAACTATGCCAAAATTACTTTCAAATTAACCCATCAATATTTTATTAACCAAATACATTTCTCTCACATATACAATTCCTAGGGTCAATTATTTTGAATTCATTAATCATTATGGTTAGGATAAGGATACTGACATTTCTAGTGGGTTAAGGAATATGTCTATTCATTTAAATGTGCTTCGTGAATGGCTGGAAGACAAATGTCAATGATAATTGATCTAAATCTTGTTTAAAATAATTCATTTCTTACAAAAAAATATATAGAGGTATATGAGTTGAAAAATATTATCAAGGAGAGGTTACATAGATTATGAGGTCTCAAATGATAAAACATTTGTTAAATTTGAGCTTGATTTCTCACCTGTGTTTATCTGCATATACTTCATCAATCTGACTTCTGTGAAAAGAAACAATTCTGTTCTTCACTTATGTCACTTCCAATGTAATTTCTTTGAAAATCCAAGTCACCAAGAAAATTCTGTATTCAAATTCAGGGAATTCTTTTTATTCAGGTTAAAAATCTGAAATCAATAAAAGAAAAGAAAATTATAAGTTAAAAGAAAATAGTAATAAAGAAATACAGTAAAGCCATATATTTTAATATATTAAAATGTCTTAATATTATATTCACAATAAAGTATGAAGAATGACTTTATATATTCATGGCTTAGCAGATATATGAAATGATTAAAATTATAAGAGTGTAAAAAAAGTAAATTTTCAAATTTTTATACAAGGGAGATAATAAAATATTTTTTTAATTTTAAATAAAAGTAAATTTTCAAATCTGAACTTCTAATAGCTATGCCAAAGCAGCTCAAATTGAACCCATCAAGGTTTCATTTCACCATGTTTATTTATCTCTCACATAAGATTTTTGTGGTTAATTCGTTTCGGTTAATTAACATATACAAAGACTAAAATTATAAGATGGTAACAAAAACCCATTTTCAAATCAAAACTTCTAATAGCAATGCCAAAGCAGATCAAATTGAACTCATCAATGTTTTATTTTACCATGTGTAGCAGTTCACTGGTAGTATTTCCTGGTGATGTAATGAGGACACAAAGATTGACTGATATTGAATGAACAAAGATTTTATTGACTTCCAAACACTGTGAAATACTGAAATAAAATGGCGTATAAAACAATTACTAATTTACAAAAAGGGCCAGCAACTTCATGGGAAAATTGGAAAGAAACTTACCTGTGCGCCATTACCAGTACCAAGAACTAACTAAAGACTAAATTCTAATTTCGGAACAATATTTTCCACACAACTTTTTGTTGCTTCTAGCCTGGCAGAAGTCCCTATTTTGCCCTAAGGATATCTGTTGATCTTCCCACAATGCCATTCTGACCCTGTGGGTCAACTTTGATATCAGACCCTACACAGTTGTTTCCCTTACACTGTCCATATTTAAGGGTATATATAAAGAGTAGAGAATAATTATATCTATCTATTAGGTGCACTCTAGTGCGATAGCTACACCATGTTCATTTCTCTCTTAAATAACATTTTGGTGGTTGATTTGTTTCAGTTAATCAGGTATAAAAAAAAATCTTGTGAATTATAGACAAAAGTTATAACAAACAATTTTTATTTTAGCATTTGTGTATTCTACAAATAAATGAGACTTTAATTCATTTCAAGTATTTCCGTTGTATCTAATTTACAAGTGCATTACCACCTTGCACTGATATACTACAGGAACATTTAAATCATGTCAACTGGCATGTTGGCATTTAGAAATGGCTACATATTGCTCAACCTGATATACCTCAGTCAGTGGCCACGAATGGACTTATTGGAAAAATGATCACTACCAAATTGGATTGGTGGATATATTATAAGAGTTAATCTGACAGTGATAATGATGATGATCATGGAGATTTAAATGAAATATCAGCTGACAGTTTTGATGAGGATTTTGATGAAGATTTTTTAAGCAAATGATAACTAGAGAATATCATTAGATAAATAATTGTGAAATGGCTGCATATTGCTAAACCTAATATGCCTCAGTCAGTGACCATAAATGGACTTATTGTAAACATAATCATATAATACCATATTTGATTAGTGAAGACATTAGAAGTGATAATCTTACAGAGTACAGAGATTATATGCCTCAGTCAGTGACCATAAATGGACTTACGCCTCAGTCAGTGACCATAAATGGACTTACGCCTCAGTCAGTGACCATAAATGGACTTATTGTAAACATAATCATATAATACCATATTTGATTAGTGAAGACATTAGAAGTGATAATCTTACAGAGTGATAATCTTACAGAGATTATATGCCTCAGTCAGTGACCATAAATGGACTTACGCCTCAGTCAGTGACCATAAATGGACTTACGCCTCAGTCAGTGACCATAAATGGACTTATTGTAAACATAATCATATAATACCATATTTGATTAGTGAAGATATTATAAGCGATAATCTTACAGAAATAATGATAATGACAATGGAGATTTAAATGAAATATCAGCTGACAGTTTTGATGAGGATTTTGATGAAGATTTCTAAGCAAATGATAACTAGAGTATATCATTAGGTAAATGATTATATAAAAAAGAAATTGTGAACTCAACAGTAAATCTTATTAAAACCAGTGAATTGTTGCACTTAAAATAAAGATATAGAAATGTCCATTATTACTCAAGGGAGATAATAAAAACATTTTTTAATTTAAAACAATTAGCAAATATCATTGAATTGTCCAACTGTAATTAAATTTTCAGCAGTTTAATCATTAAAGACTCAATTTTATAATGAATAGCAGATTTTATTTTAAGAAAAAGGTTATCCATTAAGATCCTATCCAAAAAACAAAAAGTTCAACAGCTGAAAAAAGTCAAAAGAAAATTAAAAATTTATTTTCTTAAAATTCAAAAAAATAATTTTTGTTGCATGTTTTCTCTTTTCATTGTTTTCAAAAGAATATTTAAAAATAGACAAAAATTACAACAAATCCCTTTTATTTTAGCATTTGTGTATTCTGCTATTAATTAAGTGAGACTTCAAGTATTTCAGTTTTACCTACCTTATAACAAGTGCCTTACCACATTGCCCTGATACACTACAGGTACATTTAAATCATGTAAAGTACCATGTTGGTATTTGGAAACTGGTTCATATTGCAAAAAACTGATATGTCTAAGTCTGTGGTTATGAATGGACTTATAAAGAATGATGAAATAATACCTCATTGGATTAGTGGAGACATTAACAGAGTTAATCTGACAGTGATAATGATGACAACCAAGGGAGATTTAAATGAAATATCAGCTGACAGTTGTGATGAAGATTTTGATGAAGATTTCTAAGCAAATGATAACAAGAGTATATCATTCGGTAAATACCTTATAATAAAAAGAAAACCTAATTAGAATCAGTGAATTGTTGCACTTAAAATAAAGATATAGATATGTCAATTTTTACTCAAGGGAGATAATAAAAACATTTTTTAATTTAAAACCAATTATCAAATATCAGTGAATTGTCCAACTCTAATTAAATCTTCAGCCTTTTGACCATTAAAGACTCAATTTTATAATGAATAGCTGATTTTATTTTAAGAAAAAGGTTATCCATTAAGATCCTATCCAAAAAACAAAAAAGTTCAACAGCTGAAAAAAGTCAATAGAAAATTAAAAATTTATTTTCTTAAAATTCAAAAAAATAATTTTTGTTGCATGTTTTCTCTTTTCGTTGTTTTCAAAATAATATTTAAGGTTTTACCTACTTTATAACAAGTAGGTAAAAATAAAAAAATGAAAAAAAGAAAAGAATTTTCTCTGATTCTATAGGACTATTTTTATTTATCTTCCAAGTGGCATACTGTACACGGATATTTTGTTATCAATTAAGTTTAATTTAATCTAAAAAATGTATGATTAACAATGAGCAATTTTATGCAACACATTTTCCGAGATTTTTATATATTTAAAAATTACTACTTATGATTGTTCTTTTTTGTTTATAGAAGATTTAAAGTGATAAGTACAAACATGAGCTATTCTCCTTTTTTGTCCAAACTATCCAGATATTCCCTCTGGGGACAGCAGCAACTGTTTCAAGGGCTCATGTCTTTGTTGTTGGTATGTGCATTAGTGATAATGGGAGGTAATAAAAAATTCTTTTTTTAAATTCTAATTTTAAAACAATTACCAAAAATCAGTTATTTGTCCAATTCTAATGAAACCTTCAGCACTTTTATTCAGTAATGACTTAATTTAATAAAGAATAGCTTATCTTATTAAAAAAAAAAAAAAAATGAGAAAAATGTTGTTTTTATATAAATTGTGATTGTATAGAGGGTCAACCTTGGGATGTTTGAATAGAATAAATTTCCAGTCCCTAATTTTTGAATTTCTAGAAAGATCAAATCCAGAAGACCATATTAAAAATCAACACCCGATAAAAGCTAATTAAAAAATTAAAAGTTATTTTCTTAAAACTCAAAAAAATAATTTTACTAGCGTATTTTCTCATAATATAAGTCATGCTTATTTTCTATGGAAGGCCTTAAGAGTAATTTGTATTTTCTTAGTCTATGAATTTAAGTTCTTGTTCTGAGAAGAGACTGTTTCGATGCAACTTTATAATGGATATTTCTCTAATAAACATTATGTCACCTGCAATCAACAATGGCTCCATCAAAAATTATTAATTATTGTTTTTTGTTATTGATTTCTAAGAAGAATCTTTTATTAGTTTTTTTAAAACTTCAAATAAAATGTTTTTTTACGACGTAAGTGAAGTAAGACTTCGTTATTTTCATAATGTAATATTATTTTGCTTTTTAGTTGTTTTTTTTTTTACTGGCGCTCATTATGTTACTACTTTTCGACTTAGACAAAAAATTACCTTAATTAATCGATTTAATTAATTTTAAATAATCTATTTAATTAATTCTAATTCGTTTTTAAAATGAAAATGAGTAAAGATTTGGCAGTGCCGAGCGTAAACCTAGAAAATAATACTACTTCAAAAAGTACTTACAGTTAGAATAAAATTCCGTTCTTTTACTGGATATCAGCTTCCTTCTTCACTTTGTCGCTAATGGAATAAGAATTAATAAGAATTATGACAAAATTAGCTACTAATAGTCTGTATTTGATGCATAACACAACAACACTGACCGAGTAAATTTTGTTTCTTTGTTCGTTTTATTTTTACCACCGGTGACTTGACTACTTGTCCCTTGTTCACTAATGTACCACATTCTTTTTCAACATTTCCAATAAAAGGAATGTCACAATAATCCCCAAAGTAGAGATTAAATAATATGAGTAGCTATATTTATTTATAATTAATATGACTGGCTAAATTTATGTTACTAACTCCTTCGATAGACAAATAATATAACAATGTTATTATTTGTCAATGGGAATTTAACTTCAGAGTATTTTGTTAACATGTTCTGGGGTTTAAGTACTAAAAATTGCTTTAAAATTGGACAATTTCCTGTTTAAAAAAAAAAAAATTATCACGAGTAAAATTGTGCATAGACAACAAAATGGACACATTCATATTACTTTGTGTCTGCTTTGGCGATTATTGCGACATTCCGTATTGGAAATGTTAAAAAAAAAAAAAGAAGGTATGTGGTGACTTCCAACCCCATATAGGTACATGAGTCAGCAGGGGACAGGCCAGTCACGACACCGGTAGTGAAAACAGAACGACTAAGAGGAACAAAGGAACGAAATTGACTCCCTCACTGTTGTTGTGATATGCAGTAAATATCGACTATTAATTCCATTGTAATTCTTATTAAAGGTATTACATAAGTGACGAAGAGAAGAAAGAAACTAATATCAAGTGGAAGATAATTTTCTTTTTACTGTAAGTATTTTTTGAAGTAGTATTTTTTTTTTGCTTGCCGGTAATTTTCACCTTTAGTTGTTAAAATTCTTAGCATAAAATTGTACGTGCGCATTATCTGAAATGAACTTAAGTGTTATTAAGAACACATTTTATGATATTTTTGTGTTAAAGCCTGCAGTTGTATTGTTTTTCGAAACGATTCTAAGATTTGTAAACATTTGCACGGACATTTTCAAAATGGCTACCTTCTTGTTCCAATTTGAAAGTCAAGGGAGGTTACTCTAATCGCCTTATTTCTCATTAAATAAAATGCATTAAATTAGCTATTTATTTGGTATTTTCTGTATGCAGTGTTTTTTTTTGTTGTTTTTTAAAAATATTTCTAAGACAATAGTTTATTATTATTATTATTATTATTATTATTATTATAGATCAACACACTACAGAAAGGTCTATGAGACCATCCAGAAAACTGCTCTACTTCAATCTGCCAGAATACTCAGAAGAATCCTGGAGACCTGAGGAGATTTATAATAATAATAATAATAATAACTTTGTATAATCTAAAAATATGAAATATAAAACTTAGAATTAGTCCCTTTATATTTTAAATAAATTTTATCTACTAATTAGGTAGTTTCTGTACATAGTGTTTTATTTTATTTATTTGTTTTTTGTTATTGATTAAATTACACATGCAATATAGTTTGCTTTTTTACTGATGCTCATTATGTTACTACTTTTCTAATAAAACAAAAAATTGATCTTATAGGAACGTTTTTCAGAGACAAATAAACAAAAATGCCAATTTTAGAAAAAAAAAAAAAAATCATTTTAGTCACGTTACAATAAAAAATAATTTGAAAGATTACAAAAATACCGTTTATCAATTTTCTAATATATATATATATATATATATATATATAAACACATAACCACACGCCCAATTCTACTTCACCCTAAAGCTGAAAAATCAAAAATTAATCAATACCTGAGATTACATCATTAACGGTTCTTTATCGGTCACGTCTGAAAATGAATTTTTAAAAAAGTTCTCTTTCGAACATTTCAAAAATTCTCCGCTTTTCCCAATGAATTTTATTTTAAATAAGGATTCACTCTGATGAAGGTCAAATTTTCTTTGTGTGCGGAACACTTCTGCATTTTTTCTATTATTATTATTTCATTTCATTTGTTTATTTAAAAATAATAATAGTTTAAATATTGTACGCATAGATAAACTCCTGACCGAAACACGTGTAAGTGATATTGATTAAAATTATCCTTTATTATCCTTTCTATACTTTCTTTCCTTTATTCATTCTTTCAACATACCGTCGAATTCACTTCCAGTTTCATCTTTACATATATATATATATATGTATAAGAAATATCCCTTAAATATGCAGAGTGTTATTAGTCGCCAAATTGTGGATGTATAGAGGTTTGTTTGGATTCCACTTGCTTTGTGTGAGTCAATATATACATCTTGGCTACCGTAGTATTAAGACATTTCTCAGGAATATTATGTAAACGAAAAGAATCTTATTTAATTATATTGTTCTGCCTATTTTGAATAAAAAAAAAGTTTATTTCATTGAAATAAACTATCAGTCTATGCATCATTTTACAAATATAATGTTAAGATTTTTGGATGTTTGTTTTTTAGAAGCATTGTTGAATAAAGTATATATTATTATTTATATTTTTGCTTGAAGGCAATTACAATGTGTATATTGCATAAAATTTGATAAGTATAGAAAATAATCATGACAAGTGAATCTCGGCAAAGGATTGTTCGGTGTGTAGAACATCGTACAGACTGTTTTGACTTTATTAAGTCTCATCAGCAATGTATTGTTACATATTAATTGGATCCCTATTACTTTTTAAGGTAGTATAGAAAATCCTTATGGCGATCAGTGCAGCTGATGGCCTTGAGAGTGAGTGACAATGCTTGACCTCACTCTGACCTTGCCTTGCGGAAAGGGACCGTGGGAATCGGAAGGCAATAGAAGCCCTTCCGGTTTAAGGTGTAAGGAACTCAGTAAGAGTTGCAGGTAGTTAGTTGCAGTAAGTCAGTTGCAGAGTTAGAAGCTAGCAAGATGTGACTCTTTGCGCGCATTTGTCTGGTCTTGGGGATCCAGAATAAACTAACATCCAAAGTAAATCAAAGTCTTGTTGTTATTACTAAAAGCTAACAATGACACAAGGCTTCTGATAAGAAATGGTCCCCAGCAGAACCAGACACGGAATCCCCATACAAGAAGACCAGACGAGACCTGTAGAAGATATACCAGATCCGGCCAGAAGAATAAAAGAGGTATATAACAGTATACTAACGATTTCCCTCCGACAGAAATCGAAACCGGACTTCAGCAGGCATAGTCAGAGACCATACAGCTTCGGCCACGATACACAATGGACAATCCCTGCGAAATTAACCTGTCAATGATACTGGTATGCCTCTACCATAAGTGATAATGTTGAGTGAACAATAACAAACCACAGGCCTATGCTCTTCAGCAAAAGGAATAAGATTTTTGGATGTTTGTTTTTTAGAAGCATTGTTGAATAAAGTATATTTTATTATTTATATTTTTGCTTGAAGGCAATTACAATGCGTATATCGCATAAAATTCGATAATTATAGAAAATAATCATGACAAGTGAATCTCGACAAAGGATGGTTTCGATTTCTGTCGGAGGGAAATCGTTAGTATACATCGCTGATGAGACTTAATAAAGTCAAAACAGTCTGTATGATGTTCTACACACCGAACAATCCTTTGCCGAGATTCACTTGTCATGATTATTTTCTATAATTATCGAATTTTATGCGATATACGCATTGTAATTGCCTTTAAGCAAAAATATAAATATAATGTTATTTTGCTTTTTTTTTTATTGTTGTTCATTATGTAGCTATTTGTTGACTATAACTAAAATTTGACTTTAAATAATCTAATTAATTTTAATTGATTTTTTTAAGTGATAAATTCCTTCTTTTTGCTAGTGTCTACAACAAATGGTGGGTTTCTTCAAATCTGTTACTTGCAGTTCACAGATTCACACTGAATTGTTTGAAGCTTAAAAAGTATTTAAAAAAGTTGAAACTTCCAAAGGTAAGTTTAAATCTTTAGTTGTTATTTTTTATGGTTAATAATTTCAAGGACCAATCCAAATCTAAACACTGCACATGCGCACGCACCTCTTTTCGTCTGTATGAAAAAAACAAAACCTGGCATCGAATCGCACCCTTTAGCCAAAAAAAAGTGGAGCTGGTTTACAGCTTGACCATTTCCCAAATTTTCCCTAGGAGACCGTCAATATGGTAGCTAATTATGATTATGAAGTACTAGGTGGTGGTCTTGCCACTATTGACAGCAATAGACTGCAAGGGGTGAAGGAAGTAGCAAAAGAGGGGTGGGGGAGGCTTTGACATCTGGTATGGTGTTTTTGTTATTGCTTGGTCGATAATATCATTTGGAACTTTAAAAACTATTTCTTTGTAATACTCCACTTTGGCCCTATTTTGGGCGGTCGGAGAGGCCCCCTCTGATCAATCGGCTGGTCATGTCAAGCCCTAACACCTATATGATTGCCCCAACCCTATTGCCCTTATGGCAAGCCCCAACCCCTCTTTATCATATGGGTGCTAGAAGGCAGTGGCTGCGGGTCTACATGTTCTGGGAATGACGTTAAACTCTATCTGATGGTGAGGTTCCAGTTTTGGAGGTTTGGGGAATGTGGAGCACCCCTTCATCACCATTGCTCCCTGGTCCACTCTGGCCCAGAATGGTAGTACCTGTTAGGGTCCCATCTATGGGTTGAATAGAAAAATGTATTTATAAAAAAATTGTATTATCCATAAAGAATTGATTTATTTCAAAACTTTATCGGCATTAAATAACACACTGAGGTTGATATGCCGTAAAACAAAACAAAACAGAAAAAAAAATCTTTGTAATAATTTATAGTAAAAGCTCAAAATGTTAAACAAAATTCAGAAAAAATGAAAAATATTAGTATATACACTCTTGAGTTAACAGATATTCCAGATAGGTCCCTATTCTCAAACCAAAAAGTAAATGCATATTGTTTATATTGACCCTCTCCATGAATAGCATATATATAAGTTGTCATCGGGGCGGCCTAAATTCAGCAATAAGCAAATTATCTAATCTTTGATTTGGTGAATATATATTGTAATCTTTGACCTTACAATTGTAAAATAAAAAAAGACATCTTTGGGTTGAACATTATCATTGTTACAGGAATAACTAGTAGATAAAAATACTTCTTCATTTGTCTCAAGCATGATAAAAATCCTTAATAAATTTAGTGGTTTTTTATACCTTGCCATTTCTATCATTTTTCTCTCAGCATAAAGTTTACCTCTGTAAAAAAAAATAGTAAGTATTTTCCTTGAAAAAAAAAAGAAGAAAAAATGTATATTAAAAATTAGAAGAGAAGTAATATTTGCCAGATTGCGTATTGGGCACACTGACATTACCCATTCATACCTGTTAAAAGGGGAAGATGCCCCAGTGTGCCCAACATGCAAAGTTCAACTTACAACCAAGCATATCCTTCTAAATTGTTACAGACTTAAACATATCCGCGCCAATTACTATCAAGCAAGGAACCTGAGAGACATCTTTAAGAATACAAACCCTGAAAACATTTTAAATTTTATAAAAAAAAAGCAACCTTTTCAACAAAATATAACAGAACATAACCAATTATCTCCATAGAACCACTTCTTTAAAGACTGAAATCCAAAATAACCTTTTTGGCATTAAATGACCCACAGAGGTTGATATGCTGTTAAACAAAACTCAAACTCAAACTCAAAAATTCTTAATAAATTTAGTGGTTGCTTATACCTTGCCATTTTATCATTTTTCTCTCAGCATAAAGTTTACCTCTGTAAAAAAAAAATAGTAAATATTTTCCTTGAAAAAATAAAAGAAGAAAAAAAATGCATATTAAAAAAGAGAAAGATCGCTTAGTAAATTTCTAAGGTAAATCTTCATGTTGGTAACTGGCAAAGAAAAAAAATCAAGTAACATTAAAGGCAGGAACTTATATCATAGCACCAAACTTTCATTGAGACACATTTATTAAAAAATGCCCAAATATTTATTGTAAAAGGAAATTATTAAAGAATTCAGATGAAAAATAAATTTATTTTCTCAAAAAAAAAAAAAGATCAAAAGAGTGTACAAGGTTGTTAATTTGAAGGAGCATTTTTTTTAAGCTGAAAAATTAGGGAGTGTTTATCTTGAATATATATAAACACTGTTAGGTTCAAAGTTATAAGTTAAACAAAACAACTCCAATACACAAAGGACTTTTATACAGGCACATGGAAATGATACATATAACAAATCTTATTATAATGGAGATTGTGTGTTTTCTGTCTGTAACCGAAACTATATTACTAATCGAGTCACAATTAACATAGTTATTTACATCACATTCTCCATGATTTTATTATATTTAAACCTGAATTATTAATAAAATTGCTTCACCTTTTTATTAGTGTTGTCCATATCTACATACAAATAACATGCAATTGTATTTATATATACAAAAAATAGCGGTTTGCAGTGTGAATGGGAAGGCTAATTTGCATATTGATATTAAAAATGTGATTTTATTAAATGTGTGCTTAGTATTATTGATTTCTAATTGTTTGGTTTTATTTTAATGAATATAAGCAAAAGTCTCTCCAATGAATCTTAAATGAAATCCATTAACAAGAAAAAATAACTGTCATTTTATTCTTTATTTCCTAATTTAACTAAATAGTTAAATAAGTAAAATTCAGCAATCAAAGACGGGAGTGATGGAAGAGTATGTTTCATTTCTATTTTTCTATTATACCCCCACTCTGTTACATATCTTTTTATCTGCCTTCTTATTAGACTTTCTAATTTAATACGATATTTCATTATATTAAAACTTAAATACTTGCACCCGGAGGGTGCATATATTTGCTAGTACAAATAAGATACAATAAAGAACACATTCATGAATAGAGATACAATAAGGAGGTATACAAGAGATACCTAGATGTACATATAGAAGTAATGGAGAGTCCTTAAAGCAATGTCACTTACTAACGTTGTGTTGGAGGCTGAAGCCCCCACCCAAGAAGGGTATAGACCTAAAAGTCTAACCCAAGTGCGTGAGGTGCCACAGAAGAAGAGGCCGAGAGTTCCAAAACAAGCACTTAAATACAAAAAAAACTCTTGTGGTAAAAAACGGGGAACCAGAGGGAAGGGTAATTTATGACGAAGTTCATCCCGGTCCCCTACCTCCGAAATTGCTGCCCAGTGAACTTTCAAATAACAACCCCAACTATTGCCGCTACAGTGGTGTTACTTGAAAGAAAACAACCAACTCAAATAACAACCCCAACTATCGTATCGGCGCCTATTTGAGGGGTAGGGGCTTTTTTTGTCTTAATTCTTGTTTATTTATTTTTTCCATTCAAAAGAAAAAACATTTAACCTTTTTTTGTCGTAATTCTAATTTTTTTTTTGTCGTAATTCTTATTTTTCTTTTTTGTCGTAATTCTTATTATTGTAATTTGTCATAATTCTTGTTTATTTATAGAAATTTGTCATATTTCTTGTTTAGATAGTTTTGAAAGACTGAGATAGATATTTTCGAAAAGTAAATAGATAGATGGATAAACAAAACGATATAGATAGATAAACAAAACAATATAGATAGATAAATAAACACAACGATATTCAAGAAAATTCAACAATGAAACATTTGTAAAAAAAAAAGTGATGGTAATACATTTGTAGAACATTTTACATTTTTGAAACCTAAATCTCATGAATAAAAAAAATATCCTTTTTTGTTTTTTTTAATCATTAGCTTATTTTTTTAAATAAAGGGATATTAAAATTTAACTTATCTACATTTTTATTTTTTATTTGAGAGAAATTTGAATTTAATAAATGTAAGATAAATTCTCCTATTCACTTTCTGACAAATGCATATTTATGTAATTAAATAAAACATTGTATTAAAAGTATATTACTTTTAAAAGTATTTAGCTAAAAATAATAAAATTCATTTATGATAGTGTCTCTTAATTTATAAATTATTAACATTTTAAAATACTTTTAAAAAAAGTTGAACACTTGTATTTATCTATTTATTGGGATGTCCAAATCACAAGAAAGACAGGCATAATTCATATTTTCATCAAAACAAAAATAGCTTTTCCCCAGTTTTAACTTGTGATAAAATTACAGGACCCTAGATGTGTAAAGGTTCATATAGGAAAGTTAAACTGCATAAAACAAAAACTGAAAATTTTATTATAATTCAGCGTGAAGGTAAAAAATAATAGAACTTATTTAAAAAAAAACAACTTTCAATCATTACAACTAGAAAAAATATATGCACTGTCCGAGGAGCAATTATTAAAATGTTTAGATATTTTCAAATAAAAGAAATAAAAATGTTATTCAAATTCAGCGTGAAGGTAATTAAAAAATATTCAAACTTATTTCAATAAAACCTTTCAACTGAAGATCATTACAACTAGAAAAAATATATGCACCCTCCGAGGAGCAATTATTAAAATGTTTAGATATTTTCAAATAAAAGAAATGAAAATTTTATTCAAATTCAGCGTGAAGGTCATTAAAAAATCTTAGAATTTATTTCAATAAAAACTTTCAAATGAAGATTATTACAATTAGAAAAAATATATTCACTTTAATATATATTTAATTTAAATTGTATTTATGTAAAATTAGATGAAAACTGACGCAACGTTTGTTGTTATTGGTTATTTTTAATATATGCTCTCTCTGAAGAGCAATTATTAAAATTTTTAGATATTTTCAAATAAAAATTAGATGTAAACTGATGCAACATTTATTGTTGTAGGTTATTTTAATCAGTTATCAACTGTATATATTTAGCTAATTAAATTTAATAATTTAGGTAATAATGTGAAATACTGCCCCTCCCCCCCCCAAAAAAAACAACTTTTGTATAAGAATTGAAAGTATAGTTATCATTAGGCCCCTATTAAGGGGTACCTTGCAATCTTTATCTCTTTCATCTAACAATTAACTTGATACAAAAATATAATTAGAACACTGAATTTTTAAAAATTAGATTTTTGTTAATTTATGAGGAAGTGCGTCCCGGTGTCCTGCCTCAGAAATTGCTACCCGGTGACTATTAAAATAACGTTCCCAGCTATGTCATCTCAGCGGTATTACTTGAAAGAAAACAACCAGCTTACGGCGTTAAATGGGGGGGGGGCTTTTCTTTTTTGATATGAACAAATGGAGATGGGTAGATAGATACATATAAACAAAGTCAAAAATGAACAAATTGTGGTAGATAGATAGATAGATAGATATCCATCTTCACATCTAAACAAGAATTACAACAAATTTCTATAAATAAACAAGAATTATGACAAATTTCTATAAATAAATTTCTAAACAAATTACAAAAAATAAATAAGAATTAAGACAAAAAAAAGAGAAGCCTCCCCCCCTCTAAAATACATTTAACGCCCTAAGTTGGTTGTTTTCTTTCAAATAACACCACTGAGACGACATAGCTGGGGTACATTATTTTAATAGTCACCGGGTAGCAATTTCTGAGGCAGGAGACTGGGATGCACTTCCTCATAAATTACTGATTTTTTAAAAGACTTTTTAATTAAAAAGTTTCAAATGCAGATTACTGAAATTTTCTATTACCAATAAACAACTTTTACCAATTATCTTCAGTTGTATAGAATATAGATAGATCATTTTTCTTCATTGTAACAGTAAAAAGATTTTGTTAACATTAAATTTTATGCAATATTTTTTCCTTCTCTATTCAAAGGAAAAATTCAGACAATTTCTCAAAATTCAACAATTGCAATTCTTTATAAAAAAAAAAAAATGTTTCCACTAAGTCATATTTTCACATATCTGCCAATCTATGTGTAAATAAGCAAAGGTTTTCTTAGACAAAATCTTGCATAATCTAAAAAAATTGTTTTCCTTTTACATTTGTGAATAGAATATTGAATACATCTGAAAATATTGAAATTCATGATTTTAGCTTTATTGCATTTCTGTCTTTTTTGTAATTCATAATTTTTTTTTATTGATTACAGATTTTTAACCTGGCTATAATAATTCCCTGATTCTGAATGTGGTATTTTCTTTGTGACCTGGACTTTCAAAAAAGTCACCTCGGATCAATCTAGGTGAACATATACTGATTCTTCATTTCTGACATTGGGAAAATATGTTAAAAAACACAGGAGAAAAGCCACATTCTTGTGAAGTATGTGGTTCTTTCTTTACACGAAAATCAAGTCTGAGAAAATCATATGCGAATACACACAGGTGAGAAGCCATTTTCTTGTGAGATGTGTAGCTCTTCCTTTTCACAAAAATCAGATTTGGTGAAACACATTCGAACACACACTGGAGAGAAGCCACATTCTTGTGAAGTATGTGGCTCTTCCTTTTCACAGAAAGCAAATTTGGTGAGGCATATGCAAACACACACCGGAGAGAAGCCACATTCCTGTGAAGTGTGTGGCCTTTCCTTTTTTAAAGAATCACATTGGAGAAATCATATGAAAAAACACTCTAGAGAGAATTCACATTCTTGTGAAGTATGTGGCTCTTCATTTTCAGATAAAAACCACTTACTGAGGCATATTCAAACACACACAGGAGAGAAGCCACATTCTTGTGAAGTGTGTGGCTCTTCTTTTTCACTAAATTCTGGTTTGAGGAAGCATATGCGAACACACACAGGAGAGAAGCCATATTCTTGTGATGTGTGTGATACTTCCTTTTCACAAATATCACATTTGGCGACACATATGCGAACGCATACAGGAGAAAAGCCACATTCTTGTGAAGTGTGTGATGCATCCTTTTCTCAAAAATCACATTTAGTGATTCATATGCGAACACACACAGGAGAGAAGCCACATCCTTGTGAAGTGTGTGATGCTTCCTTTTCACAAAAAGCACATTTGGTAATTCATATGAGAAGACACACAGGAGAGAAGCCGTATTTCTGTGAAGTGTGTGGCTCTTCCTTTGCCCAAAGTTCCGATTTGATAAAGCATATTCGAACACACACAGGAGAGAAGCTACATTCTTGTGAAATATGTGGTTCTTCCTTTTCTCGAAAAACAAGTTTGGTGAAGCATATGCAAGCACACATATAAGAAAAGTCATATACTTGTGAAGAGTGTCACCATTCCTTGTGCATATCCAAATTCACACTGAATAAAAAAAAAACAACCTTCCAGAAAATGAAAAGTTTAAACAAACATTTTAAATTTTCTTATTATAAATTCTTTAGTATTTGTGACAAATACATATTGTACTTTAGAAACAGTAATATTTCAATTAAATTTGAACTTCACAAAACATATTTTACTGTAATGTTTTTTTTGTTTTATTTTCATTGAATGTGTATTATTTATTTTAAAGGTTTAGAGGTTACTTTAATATTCCAATCAACATCTTTTTAAGGCAGGTTTATCCTTTAAAATGTGTATTATTTATTTTAAAGGTTTAGAGGTTACTTTAATATTCCAATCAACATCTATTTAAGGCAGGTTTATCCTTTAAAACAAGAATATTATGCTTTTAAACTCACCCTAAGATATCTTAAGGATAATTATGAGGAACAATTGACATTGGCAATTTTGTTGAAATAATGTACACACTCCTTACACTCATGTCTTGATATTGCATGGGCAGAAGAAAAGAATCTAAAAAGTTTAAAGGAGAACTTGGTATAACAAAATGGTGGGTCAATGTTCAGATAACATAAATATATGCTTTAAGGAAAGAAGGTGATATTGTAAAAAGTACCTTGCACCTCTAAAGGGTGGGGATCATTCCTAAAATGAGGTAACCAAGCAAATATTTGGTACTATTTGCAATTTTGTATTTCAACTCTTGTAGTTCTTTTATAGAAATAAATAAGATTATTCTTATCTAAGATTATACATAATCCTAACATTATTTGGTTATTCTGATAGATCTATTGCAATCTATTTTTTGCCATGATTTTTGTGTATATGTTGAGTTTAATGTATAAACACAATATCTTTTGATGTACTTGAACTGGTCTATAATGCCATTTGCAAATGAGACATTATCTTAATCTAGCACCTTAAATATGTTAAGACATGACGAATACTCAGATATCTTCCAGTTGACTAGTCAAATGTTAAATATTGGTCTGAAGATCTTGTTGCTGGAAAAATCAGGAAGCTCAATGGAAAGCTGGTTTGTGTAAATTTAGCAGAAATTGATTGGTCACAAAAATCAAAGATAATCTCACATGTAACTGATATTCATGATGAGGATTAATCCAAAATAATTACAAAATGTCCCAACTGCAATTGCATGAAGTTGGGTATATCATTACAATAGACAAAAATAATATTATCAAATACAAAATGAATTAAAGCCACTCAGAGCAGTTTATAAAGGGTCTCTCTGTTTTCATAAAAATTGTCACTTTCCAAACAAATTCAAATGGTTTCAAAAGCTGCATATTTCACTGTTAGTCTTATTATTCTTCCATCTCAATTATACCATGACATACAATCTACATTTATCAATTTAATATTCTATAGCAAAGCTTTAAATAAAGTGCCCTGATTATTAATAGTTACATTTGAGCTTAATATATAAAACACAATACCTTTGCTGCACTTGATCTGGTCTAGATTGCCATTTAAAAATGTGGCAATATCTTAATTCAACACCCTGAGTTAGTTAAGAAGGGAAAACACACAGGCATATTTCACTTGTCTATTCAATTGTTAAATATTGGACTGAAGATGTTGTTGCTGGCAATATGGATTAGACAAAGGACTTGAAAATTGGACTAAATGCACAGGAATCATCAGAGACTCTGAAGAAGCTCAATAGAAAGCTAGTTAGTGTAAATTTAGCAGAAATATTGTATCTATCAACATAGAGTGGGTAATCTGTTGGTGATCAAATAATTATTAAACACAATGATGAAACCAAGGTGGGAATCATTTGTAAAATAACTAATGGTGATAAATTGGACCCAAGGAGTCAACAAGGAATTTTTGTTGGATATGATCCAACAAGTCCAGCTTATTTTATTTACTTTCCAGACCGAAAAGAAATTAAAAGAATAAGATGTGTATTTTTTCATGAAACTCAATAATCTGATGAAGAAGAAAACAGTTATTTTGACTACCCCATAATTAAAAAACACTGAATCACAAAATGATATTGATGAACAACTGGTAAATAAAAACACGGAATCACAAAATGATAATGAAGAAAAACTTTCTAAACGAAAAATTAATAAACCCAAATATTTGGATGACTACATATTAGATGATTCAGACAATTCAGACACAACAAACTATTCAATTGATTATTGTTACAGAGTGAGTAACATTCCACAAAGTTTTGAAGAAGCCGTCACATCTATTGAAAAATTAAAATAGGAAAAAGCAATGAATGATGAAGTAAAGGCTCTTAAAGAAAATGGGGACTTATGAACTTACCCCTGTACCTCAAAACAAGAAAGTTATTGGAGGTAGATGGGTATATGCTGTAAAATTAGGACCAAACAATGAAGAACAATTTAAGGCTAGATATGTAGCCAAAGGATTTTCACAGGTAGAAAATGTTGATTATCAGGAAACTTTTGCACCGACAAAAAATATCATCAATTAGGTCATTAATGCAGATCGCAGTACAAAACAATCTTATTATACATCAGATGGATTTTAAAACAGCATATTTTAATGCAAATATCGACTGTGATATTTATGTAGAACAACCAAAAGGTTTTGTGCAAACGGGTAAGGATGGTGAGAGACTTGTTTGCAAACTAAAAAAGTCTTTGTATGGACTGAAACAAAGTGGAAGAAATTGGAACAATTTGTTACACACTTTTTTAACTAACCAAAATTTTGAACAATCATTAAATGATTATTGTGTCTATACAAAAAATTACAAAAATTCAAAAATAATTATAATAACTTGGGTAGATGATATTATTATTGCAACTCCTGACTTAGAAAGCTTAAATGACTTAAAAAGTAATTTATCTCAAAATTTTAAAATGAAAAACTTAGGTCAATTATCTTACTCTTTAGGAATAGAATTTCAATTAAATAATGATACTATTAAAATGAGTCAAACAAAATATCTACAAAGAGTTTTGAATAGATTTGGGATGGCTGATTGCAATCCAAAAGCTATACCCTGTAATCTAGATATTAATAAAAATAAATCTTGTAACTCAAAAAATTAGTTGATGATAGATTATACAGGAAAATTATAGGTAACCTGATCTATGTGATGATATGTACTAGGCCCGACTTGTGTTATGTTGTAGGCAAATTGTCCCAACACTTGTCAAGACCTACAAATGAACACTTAAACCGTAGTAAGTTTGTCTTAAAATATATCAAAGGAACACTTATGGATTTCTATGCGGTCCCTACCAGCACAAATTGAAAAAAAAAAACAAATGAAAAGAGAAAAAAAATTAAAAGAAAGAAAAAGAAAACTAAAAGAAAAAAAAAATGTAGAAAAATGAAAAAGAATGAATTTGAAAAAAAATGAAAAAAAAAATGAAAAAAAAATGAAAAAAACGAAAAAAAAAAAAGAAGAAAATGAAAGAAAAAAAAAGAAAAATCCAAATTAAAAAAAAATAAAAAAAGCGAAGAAAAAAGAAAAATGAAAAAAAGAAATTTGAAAAAGAAAAATGAAAAATGAAAAAAGTAAAGGAAAGTAAAAGAAAAATGAAAAAAAAAAAATGAAAGAAAAACAAAAATAATGTAAGTCTAATTGCAGTTCGGGCAAATTCTGAAGACAGGAAAAGTATTTCTGGATACTGCTACCAGTTGTTGCATAAGCAAATATAGATATCTCCCGATTCACTAATTCAGCAATTCAATTCACACACACACCACAATATAAAAAAGATGCACACACTCGCCAACAAAACAAACATAAGTGGCAGATGCCAAATCGGAAGTTTGCTCCATCGTAGCCCAAAACAGAATGACCAATTTAACACATATCTGCGCATGGGTTCCGATTTGGAGTTCCGCTTTGATAATCAATTCCTAACATTAAAGAAAAGAAAATTTGTAAATAGAATTCGCATTTTCATCCAATGAAAGCGATTCCCGGGTGAAATGAAAATTACTTCAATTGATCCGATTTTAGGCTGCAGATTTCTATAAATAAACAGCTTTGAAAAGCCGACGACACACACAGAAATCCAGGCGTCAGAGTCGAACACACACCAAACAAGGGCTCGCAAGCGAAAGATACATCACAAGGTGACTGACCTCCACACATCCCAGCCCCTGCTCTCACCGACCATCCTCACATAGCGGTACCAATTCTACTATTATACACGATGCAGAATACCAAACACAAAATTCTGCCTACGTTCACCACCCCACCACCACGGCCATCCTGGACAATTTACGGGCTTACTATTCACTTTTAAATATCACCAAAAATCAGACTTTTCTCTCTTAATTTCATTTCAGCTAATCGTCGTTTCATGTTATTTTCCAATACAATTTCGAACTTAAAATCTGTGTTTTTGTTTTTCCTCATCACCATCCGCTTGCATGCTAACCCTGTTTATAACACAGTTGAACAGAGATGGACCATTAATTTCATGGAGATCCAGAAAACAAGACAATCAAAGTGCTAATAAATTAGCTAAAAATCCCATTAATCATCAAAGATCTAAACATATTGATGTAAAATACCATTACATAAGATCAGAAATTCAGAATAATAATGTAAATTTAAATTACATCCCTTCAAAAGACAATATCGCAGATATATTCACAAAACCATTGAGCAAAATTAAATTAAGAGAATTTATAAAACCTATTTTTAATTAAATTTAGCAAGAGTTGCATACCTTGGACCATCAATTTTTAACCTCATAAACAGAAATATAACCTTATGGGCGGGGGGGGTTGAATATTATAAGCTTATATTATCAGAAATTTGGGTTATCTACCCCTATTAGTTCCTGAGTATCAGACGCCAGGGGCTAGAGCCCTAAAAATCTTCAGAACAGATCTGGCTGGCACTGGGAGAAGAACTGGTTTAAAGTAGCGGCCGAATAAGGCCACCAAACACCAAAGGCCTTGGCACCTAAAAGGGTAAAACCAGAAGAACTAAAAGAACAGACAAGCACCCGTGAGACGTACATGACAAATTCTACTGGCAGAGACCAGAAGCAGCAAATACACACAAGATAAGTTTCCTTGTACTTTGTATAACAAATATATATATATCCCCGCCAAGCAAATGTCTCTGGCAACCATTTACTTGTTTGTTTATTTGTTTTACGGCATATCAACCTCAGTGGGTCATTTAATGCCGATAAAGTTTTGAAATAAATCAATTTTTAATGGATAATACAATTTTTTATAAATACATTTTTCTATTTAACCCATAGATGGGACCCTAACAGGTACTACCACTCCGAGTCAGAGTGGACCAGGGAGCAATGGTGATGAATGGGGTGCTCCACATTCCCCAAACCTCCAAAACTGGAACCTCACCATCAGATAGAGTTTAATGTCATTCCCAGGACATGTAGACCCACAGCCACCGCCTTCTAGCACCCATATGATAAAAAGGGGTGGGGCTTGCCATAGGGGCAATAGGGTTGGGAAAATCATATAGGTACTAGGGCTTGACGTGACCAGCTGATTGATCGGAGGGGGCCTCTCCGACCGCCCGTCTAGCCCAAGATAGGGCCAAAGTGGAGTATTGCATGTCATGAACTGCTCATCCACCCGGGCTCTATCCTTAAGCATCACAGGTCGCCACCCATGGCCAACAGGTGGCTCCATTGGGGGAGTTTTACCCCTCTGCAGAGGTGCAGTCGGTGCATTCTAACGCCCCAGCCGACAGGACGGCAACCATTTACGAACTCTCACATACACCTTGAACACTTTTCCCTGAAATACATTTTGTACACTTAAGTCAACCTCTTATATTTGCACCCAATAAATTATTAACCCGAATATACACATATATTTGCCTTGTACCTGTGAAATCTCTACTCAAAAAATGTTTTCCGTCTGTTAGCAATCACGTCGCTCACCATCTGTTCGCAAACATGTTGCTCCCCCTACTGCCAAGAAATTCGGCTCATTTATTACTCCACTCCTCTCCCACAAACCACCTCACTTCCGGTCTGTACTCTTATAAAAGAAACTTAACCTTCGGGCGCCATTTCTTTTCCTAGCCCGAGGTAAGAGGAGTTTCATTTGTTTTATGTTTATATCACAGTACCCTTCCTTCATAACAGCATTAACTGCAGTTTTATTAGTTACAAACTTCTTGTCTACTTAAATTTCTGTTATTATTCCTCTTCATAAATATGTTTAATGTAACATCAGCAGGAGCTCAGAGCTCCAACTATTTCTGGTCAGCACCTTTTTCCCGCCATTTGTAATGGTTCTGTTCAGTTCGTAATAAATCTTTGTCGAGTTAACCTGGTGTGTGCGCCCATCTCTTCACTTTCTCTTTTACCTATTGTAAATTCTTTTTTTCTCGCGCATTGTTTCCATTATGCAATACGAATACTCGGCAATCCGTAACTCTTTCCGCATAAATTCCTACCATGAAATTAGGGACTGGAAAACAGAGCCTCAAAGTCATTTTTGACCAAATGACTTTAGCCCCCCTACAGAAAATAATTTACTAAAAATCAGGAAATTATCGGATTTTAATGAAATTTTCAGTGTTTATTTATCGAAGAACGATCTTTATAATGCATTATTTATTTTATTTCAAAACTTTCGAATTTTTTTCAGGTCACTTAATTTTGACCCCCCTTATGTTGGGGGCGTAAAATTGTTTCAAGTTGGTCCTTACCTGATACTAATTACAGTATAAATAAAGAGATAAAAGACCGAAGTTATGAATAGAAACAAAAAAAAACTTTTTCCGGTTGCTCTTCTATGAGAAAATAGCGACTGGCAAAATGAGCCTAAAATGCGTTTTTGATCAAATGACTTTAGCCCCCCCCCCTACAGAAAATAATTTATCAAAAATCAGGGAATTATCGGATTTTAATGAAATTTTCAGTGTTTATTTATCAATGAATGATCTTTATAATACATTATTTATTTTATTTCAAAACTTTCGAATTTTTTTCAGGTCACTTAATTTTGACCCCCCTTATGCTGGGAGCGTAAAATTGTTTCGAGTTGGTCCTTACCTGATACTAATTACAGTGTAAATAATGAGATAAAGACCGAAGTTATGAATAGAAGCCAAAAAAATTTGTTTACGGTTGCTCTTCTATGAGAAAATAAGTACCGAAAATCAAAAAATAAAATGTAAAAAAATAATAAATAATTAATTTTTTGGAGATTTCTTTTTTACTCATTTCGATAATTATTTAATTGGCTATTATTTTATAAAAGAAAAAAATATACATCGATGTTTTTTTCTGAAGGGGTACATTTTCAATCGAGTTTTTCTTCAAAACTTATTACTTTCCTCAACAAAAATAAGGTTTGCATTAAGTAGATATTAATTTTTAGAATCTAAAAATATAACATTTTAAACTTAACATCAGTATTTTCATATTTTAAATGAATTTTATATATTAATTTTTCATAGCAAAAATACTAAATTAAAGTTTTGAAATAAAATAGCTGATGCATTATAAAATTCATTAATTGTTAAATCAATACTGAAAATTTCATTAAAATGGATAATTACCTGATTTTTGGTAAATTATTTTGCAAACACGAATGTTACAGTAAAATTGTAAACAAGCACTTAAAAACATCGAAAACGAGGCTGACTGGCTGATATCGTCGAAATTGACCAAAACAAATACTTTTAAATCTATTAAAAATAAACTGCATATGTAATGATATTTTTCTTTTTTTAATTATGGTTATTATGTTACTACTTATCGATTTAGACAAAGTTTAACCTTAAATAATAGATTTAATTATTTCTAATTCGCTTTTAAAATTCCTAGCAGATGACAAATTTGCCTATAGCTAGAATACTCTATAATCCTTAACTCTTTCCTCGTAAATTTCTACCATAAAATAAACTGAACCCTCGTTTTATGTCCGTGTTTTTGCAATAAATGTTTTATTTTTCTTGTACCCGTTATTTTACAATACTAAATATATTTTCTTGATTCTTTAACAAATAAAGAAAATATATTTAGTATTGTAAAATTAAGAGGGGGGGGGAATAAAACATCTATTGCAAAAACAAGGACATAAAATGAGGGTTCAGTTTATTTTATGGTAGGAATTTACCAGGAAAAAGTTAAGGAAAAATCTCAACATTCTTAAACACGTAAACTTAGAATTATTCTTTAAACATAAAAAGAAAACAATAAAAATATGATTTTAGATTTTTTATTTATTAACGTTTTAAAATATTTTTAAACAATTACGGCCTCATGAAATCTCCGTATTTTTAAATATTTTTTGACAGTGTATCCATTTACTTACTAACATGGAAACTAAAAACAAGAACAACTCAATTGAACACACACATAGAATATAAAAATGAACATCCGCAATTCACTGACCTCTATGCATAAAATAACCCTTTGTTGTTTTGTTTTTTTGTTTTTTTTCTCTCGGATTAAATATCACACAGGACCAGTATTCTCTAAACACCGCCCATTTCCGTTATTTTTATTGTGAATGTTCTGCTGGCTACATTTATTACCAAAGAAAAAAAAACTACAAAAACCAAAAAATTAAAAAAGACAAGGTATTTAATTTTTGTTTTCATATTATGAATTTTAAAAAAGAATTGTATATGGCCGGTTCAAATGGTATAATTGTTTTCGTGATATTATTATAATTATTGATAGAGTTCAAAGAATAAAATATTTAAAAAAAGAATGCCTGCCTGTCACCTTTTACTTAAGTAAAAGGTGACAGGCAGACATTCTTTTTTTATTTTTTAGAAGATAAAATGACCCCTTTTTATTTCTGATTTTATCAACTCGTCTCTTGAAATTTCGCAGAGACAATCCCGAACAATGAAGGTGAGAGTTGCATTGATTTGTCACTTGTTCATGCGATGCCATTTGATTTATATTTACAAACAAAATACGCAAACGGGCTCTAGTGAGGCCACAACGACCAGGCGGAGGAAACCATATTCTATGGTGCGTTGTGTGTGATGTTGCAGTCGGAACAGACACAAGAGAAGAGGGAGGTTGCCATTGTTTGCGAAAATTATTATTACCATTATTGATAGAGGTAAAAAAAGAGAAAAAAAAGAGAAAAGAATGCTTGCCTAGAAGATGAAATGATCCCTTTTTTATTTCTGATTTCATCGACTGGTCGCTTGAAATTTTGCAGACAGTCCCGAACAATGAAGGTGAGGGTTGCATTTATTTGTAACTCGTCCATGTGCTGCCATTTTATTATATTTACAAACAAAATACGCAAACGGGCTCTAGTGAGGCCACAACGACCAGGAGGAAACCATATTCTATGGTGCGTTGTGTGTCATGTTGCAGTCAGAACAGGCACAAGAGAAGACGGTTGTTGCTATTATTTGCGAAAATGTTTACGGAAAGAAGGAAAGAAAGACAGATAAATAAGCAAATTAATTGGTAAAAAAAAAAACCTATTTGCTCGTAAATACCACCATAAAATAAACTGAACCCTCATTTTATGTCCCTGTTTTTGCAATAAATGTTGTTGTTTTTTTCCACCCGTTATTTTACAATACTAAATATATTTTCTTTATTTATTTTAATATTGAATATTATTCACTTCAATGTGTATATTCTAAAATCTTTTATTTTGTGAGAATGTTTAGTTTTAAAGTGGGGGTTCGTTTTACAATTTAGCCATAAACAACAACAAAAAAACAACTTTAAAACTAACCATTCTCACAAAATAATTTTTTTTTTTTAGAATATACACATTGAAGTGAATATTAGAATAAATAAATAAAATATATTTAGTATTGTAAATTAACGGGTGCAAAAAAAAAAAACAAAAAAAACAAAAAAAAACATTTATTGCAAAAATACGGACATAAAATGAGGGTTCAGTTTATTTTATGGTAGGAATATACGAGGAATTTGTTTTTTTTGGTTTTTTTTACCAATTAATTAATAGAACAGAAATTTTGAAAAAAAACAACAAAAAACGGGAATGATAGTGAGATGACATTGATATTATTGAGTTGTGTCACCAAATGAATTATACTAGGCATAGGCGATTTTGTCGTCTGCTAGGAATTTTAAAAGAGAATTAGAAATAATTAAATCTATTATTTAAGGTCAAACTTTGTCTAAATCGATAAGTAGTAACATAATAACCATAATTTAAAAAAAGAAAAATATCATTACATATGCAGTTTATTTTTAATAGATTTAAAAGTATTTGTTTTGGTCAATTTCGACGATATCAGCCATTTAGCCTCGTTTTCGATGTTTTTAAGTGCTTGTTTACAATTTTACTGTAACATTCGCGTTTGCAAAAAAATTTACCAAAAATCAGATAATTATCCGATTTTAATGAAATTTTCAGTACTGATTTAACAATTAATGAATTTTATAATGCATTCGTTATTTTATTTCAAAACTTTAATTTAGTATTTTTGCTATGAAAATGAATTATACCATTTGAATCCCCTACACAATTATTTATTAAAGAATTTAATACAATGCATCACAATAGACTCATCACCAAATTTTATTAATTTTTGTTAAATACTTAGAATGTTGATGTCCAATAATGAAAGGAAAGAAATATGAATATTTTATCTATTTTTTATTATTTTTATTATTCTAAAAAAAAAAGCATTTTTAGTGCATGATTATGTGGGCTAAACTTGCAAATCGGTCGGAAAATTAGGGTGACCCAGAAAAAACAGAACCCAAAATATTCATTCATTTTCTCATTAAACTAAACCCCAACCCCAACCCCAACCCTAACTCCACTCTAGTTAAAATTAACAGTTTTATTACAAAATGTGTGGGTTCTGTTTTTTCTGGGTCACTCTGTATACAGGTGACACAGAAAAAACAACCCAAATTATTTATTTTCCCATTAAACTAAACCTAAACCCTAACCCCACCCCCTAGTTAAAATTAACAGTTTCATTACAAAATGTTTGGGTTCTGTTTTTTCTGGTTTACCCTAATTTTCCTCCCGATTTGCAAGTTTAGGTGTTATGTGTTACTATTTTCTTACATAAACAATATTTATTTAAATTCATTCATTGATGAAAAAAATATTATCTGTGTAGACAGAGATGTAAGTATCACAATTTAATTTCTTTTTTTTTTTTACAAATAAAAATAAGTATTTATTTTTATTTCTAGAGAAATATCTATTTTTATTACTCTGTTTAAAATTTGATTTAGTCCTGTAGTGAGGAAATATGGTCATTTTAATGTATATTTTCTAAGAACGGTTAGTTCCACTTAGTTCTAAAGTGGGGGTTCGATTTACAATATAAGAATTATCATAAATTGGACACTAATTTTATGCGTACCTTTTTGTATGAAACAGCTTTTTTTTTTTTACTATAGTACCCGTAATTTTACTGTATGGAAGCTCAAAAGGGAAATAAGAGTATTGAATTTCTGTTGTCTATTCCACTCTTAAATAAATTAATATGGTATAAATTACGGTCAGGCACAGGTCTTGCATTCAATATTTTGGATTAGACGCTGCCACTTCCAGCTGATGTCATCTATGTGAGTACAGAGACCACCCTAACAAATTTACAGATTTTTTTCAGGTCAGTTAATTTGACGCCCAATCATTGAAACGCAGAATATATATTATGTATTTAAAGCTGAATTATTTTTTTTGTATAAATAAAAAGAGAAAAGACTGAAGATGTGAAGGCAATGAAAAATCTTTTTTTAATTAGGAAAAAAATTCTAAAAATTGAAAAAGTTATATTTTAAAAAGATGGATTTTAATCAAATGTTTGATATATCAAAGGAGTAAAAGACGTTTTTTATTATTGTTTACTTGTCATACAACCCACTTACAATCATATTCACCCCTTAATTAACTGTCTACCCCACATACTTAACTGTCTACCCACCTTCATCATATTCACCCTTAATTAACTGTCTACCCCACCTTCAATCATATTCACCCTTAATTAACTGTCTACCCCACTTCAATCATATTCACCCCTTAATTAACTGTCTACCCACTTCAATCATAAATTAACTGTCTACCCCCCTTCAATCATATTCACCCCTTAATTAACTGTCTACCCCACCATCAATCATATTCACCGTTAATTAACTGTCTACCCACCTTCAATCATGTTCACCCTTAATTAACTGTCTACCCCACCTTCAATCATATTCACCCCTTAATTAACTGTCTACCCCCACCTTCAATCATATTCACCCCTTAATTAACTGTCTACCCCACCTTCAATCATATTCACCCCTTAATTAACTGTCTACCCCACCATCAATCATATTCACCCCTTAATTAACTGTCTACCCCACCTTCAATCATATTCACCCTTAATTAACTGTCTACCCCACCTTCAATCATATTCACCCCTTAATTCACTGTCTACCCCACCTTCAATCATATTCACCCATTAATTAACTGTCTACCCCACCTTCAATCATATTCACCCCTTAATTCACTGTCTACCCCGCCATCAATCATATTCACCCCTTAATTCACTGTCTACCCCGCCATCAATCATATTCACCCGTTAATTAACTGTCTACCCACCTTCAATCATATTCACCCCTTAATTCACTGTCTACCCCACCATCAATCATATTCACCCGTTAATTAACTGTCTACCCCACCTTCAATCATATTCACCCCTTAATTAACTGTCTACCCCACCTTCAATCATATTCACCCCTTAATTAACTGTCTACCCCACCTTCAATCATATTCACCCCTTAATTCACTGTCTACCCCACCTTCAATCATATTCACCTCTGAATTCACTGTCTACCCCACCTTCAATCATATTCACCCCTTAATTAACTGTCTACCGCACCATCAATCATATTCACCCTTGATTAACTGTCTACCCCACCTTCAATCATATTCACCCCTTAATTAACTGTCTACCCCACCTTCAATCATATTCACCCTTAACTGTCTACCCACCTTCAATCATATTCACCCCTTAATTAACTGTCTACCCCACTTTCAATCATATTCACCCCTGAATTCACTGTCTACCCCACCTTCAATCATATTCACCCCTTAATTAACTGTTTACCCCACCTTCAATCATATTCACCCCTTAACTGTCTGCCCCACCTTCAATCATATTCACCCCTTAATTAACTGTCTACCCCACTTTCAATCATATTCACCCCTTAATTAACTGTCTACCCCACCTTCAATCATATTCACCCCTTAATTAACTGTATACCCTACCTTCAATCACATTCACCCCTTAATTCACTGTCTACCCCACCTTCAATTATTATCACCCCTGAATTCACTGTCTAACCCACCATCAATCATATTCACCCCTGAATTCACTGTCTACCCCACTTTCAAATAAAGGATTCAAATGTTTTAATCCCAAGGAGAATTGGATTTTATTTATGAATTTTATAACATTTTATTTTATTTTATTCATATGGATGCCTTATTCAAGTTAAATGTTATTTTTTATGGTTTCAAATTGACATCTGTAGATTAAACTCTTCTTCTCATTTTTATTAGATTTAAAAATGGAACCTATGAATGTAGATATGAGAAGACACAATACTTTTTCTTTATCTAAAAAATTCTATTTTATATCTCTTGTTATTAGATTAACAAAATGGAACCTATGAATGTAGATATGAGAAGACACAATACTTTTTCTTCATCTAAAAAATTCTATTTTATATCTCTTGTTATTAGATTTTAAAAAATGGAACCTATGAATGTAGATATGAGAAGACACAATACTTTTTCTTCATCAGAAAAATTCTATTTTATATCTCTTGTTATTAGATTTAAAAAATGGAACCTATGAATGTAGATATGAGAAGACACAATACTTTTTCTTCATTTAAAAAATTCTATTTTATATCTCTTGTTTTTAGATTAAAAAAATGGAACCTATGAATGTAGATATGAGAAGACACAATACTTTTTCTTCATCTAAAAAATTCTATTTTATATCTCTTGTTATTAGATTTTAAAAAATGGAACCTATGAATGTAGATATGAGAAGACACAATACTTTTTCTTCATCTAAAAAATTCTATTTTATATCTCTTGTTATTAGATTAAAAAAATGGAACCTATGAATGTACATATGAGAAGACACAATACTTTTTCTTCATCTAAAAAATTCTATTTTATATCTCTTGTTATTAGATTAAAAAAATGGAACCTATGAATGTAGATATGAGAAGACACAATACTTTTTCTTCATCTAAAAATTTCTATTTTATATCTCTTGTTATTAGATTCAAAAAATGGAACCTATGAATGTATATATGAGAAGACAATACTTTTTCTTCTTCTAAAAAATTCTATTTTATATCTCTTGTTATTTAATTAAAAAATGCAACCTATGAATGTAGATATGAGAAGACACAATACTTTTTCTTCATCTAAAAAATTTCTATTTTATATCTCAGAATTAAAAATAAAATTTTTAATGCCTCTCTACCTTGCTTGCATATAATATACTTAATTTCTTCAACTTATCAAATAAGGAAAAATTTATTAAATAAATTCCAATCTAAAAAAACTTATATATCTCAGATTTTCAGAAGGAAATATAAATTCAGTCAATTGAAATATGGTTTGATATGATCCCTAAATTTCTTTATTACTTGATCATCTTTTAATGTTTTGTATTATTCATTTATTGCAGATTTTCAACCAAAAAGAAATATAGAATTCAGTCAATTGAAATGTGGTTTGATATGATCCCCTAAATTTCTTTATAACTTGATCATCTTTTAATGTTTTGTATTATTTATTTATTGGAGATTTCAACCAAAAAGAAATATTGGAGAATTCAGTCAATTGATAATATGTTTCAGAGAAATTTTTAATTAAAATTGACGTGCTCTGTCCCACATCTTCAATTCCCTTGATGTTTCTAGTGACTTTGTGTCCAGTTTGAAGTTTGACCGACAAGCGAGGTCAATAGAAAAAGACTCAATCAGGATAAGGAGCAAAAGAAAATGCTGATTTCACTTTCTCTTTTTTTTTTTTTCTTCCTCTTTTTTCACGAGAACACTTCTTGTCCTATGTAGAAGAATTAATAAAAATCATTGAACTATAATTGTTATAAAAAGAATATTGTTTGATGGAATTGAAGAGTATGTTTCATTTGCTATCTAAGCGCAAGCAATGAAACGGATCGTTTAAACAAAAAAAAGGGTTGTCAATTCCTATTCCTCTACAAACGCTAAAACTGTCGGATGAGCAAGATAATCAGATAAATAGAGCTTGGAAAAATAAAATGGGTACTAGCGAGAAATCAAAAACTATTAACTCCCAAACCAAAGAAAAATGTGAAACTAAGTTAAAATCAAACAGACCTATTTCGTGAACATCTTCTTTCTCTCACAATGGTTTCTAAGTTTTGGAATCCGGCCTGCTGTGGAGTGGCCTAATCTATTTGCTCTGGAGAAAGGCATTTCATTAATAATATGCAAATGTTGTGTATGTATCTAATTGCCTCTTTCAAGATGGGCCTACCGTGATATTCACCTAGAAACCCTATTGAACTCGAGTTATAAGGCACTCAGAAACAGGAGGTTATGTAAATAAGTTACATAGAAGACGGAGAAGAGGACGTAAAAATCCAAGATTTAGCCTTGAAAAGAACATCTGTAAAAATAAAGGAAATGTTAAAATATTTAAGAGGAATGTAGTATAAAAGTCAAAATGAATGCAATTTCCGATATAGGAATAATGAAATCATTAGGAGTCGTATCAACCAGACGTGATTGCGCACAGAAAGAAAACCAAAAGCTACAAGACGAGTAATATAATAAAATAAGGCTTTTTAAAGTCTAGGTGAATAACAGAATCGTCTGACAGTTACCAGACATAAGACGATTGCAAGTAACTTTTAAAATTCAAAAATAAGAGTCCCCATAGAATGTTATAGAACCCACAATAATAGAGATGAAAAATGATCTAGAACACCAATAAATAAGATATATCTTTCTAAATTAGAATCGTCTTAATATAATTTAAAAATAAAGTTAATCTATCAAAAGTATCATTTTTAGAAAGAAGTTAGTCTACAAGTTGTAGTAATGAAGAAAAAATGCGAGCATTTAACAATGAAGAAGTAAAAAGATTACATAAAAACTATTTACATTATCTCAATCTTGGCTGTATCATTTTCCTTAACTAGTCAATCCGAAATATCTACAGTAATAAGCTAATGGATAACTGAAAACGTGTAAAATTGGAGCGTAAAGGCGAATAGGATCTGGTTGAGTTTTTACAGAGAAATTCTAGAAGCATTGAATGGACAACTTGTCAAAGTCACATACGATAGACTTCAAATATTAACGCCGATATATACTAACTCTCTAGAGTCCAATCATGAGTTAGAAANAGAAACACAGAACCGCACACTTTGTAATAAAAACTGTTAATTTTAACTAGGGGTGGGTGGGTTAGGTTTAGGTTTAGTTTAATGGAAATAAATAATTTGGGTTCTTTTTCTGTGTCACCTGTATACAGAGTGACCCAGAAAAAACAGAACGCACACATTTTGTAATAAAACTGTTAATTTTACCTAGGGGTGGGTGGGTTAGTGTTTAGGTTTCAGTTTAATGGGAAAATAAATAATTTTGGGTCTTTTTTCTGTGTCACCTGTATAACAGAGTGACCCAGAAAAACAGAACCCACACATGTTTGTAATAAAACTGTTAATTTTAACCTAGGGTGTGGGTGGGTTAGTGTTTAGGTTTTAGTTTAATGGGAAAATAAATAATTTGGTTGTTTTTTCTGTGTCACCTGTAATACAGAGTGACCCAGAAAAAACAGAACCCACACATTGTTGTAATAAACTGTTAATTTTAACTAGGGGTGGGTGGGTTAGGTTTAGGTTTAGTTTAATGGGAATAAATAATTTGGTTGTTTTTTGCTGTGTCACCTGTATACAGAGTGACCCAGAAAAAACAGAACCCACACATGCTTGTAATAAACTGTTAATTCATTAACTAGGTGGGTGGTGGGTTAGTGTTTAGGTTTAGTTTTAATGGGAAAATAAATAATTTGGTTCTTTTTCTGTGTCACCTGTATACAGAGTGACCAGAAAAAACAGACCCACACATGTTGTAATAAAACTGTTAATTTTAACTAGGGGTGGTGGGTTATGTGTTTAGGTTTTAGTTTTAATGGGAAATAAATATTTGGCTTGTTTTTTTCTGTGTCACCTGTATACAGAGTGACCCAGAAAAACAGAAACCCACCATTTTGTAATAAAACTGTTAATTTTTAACTAGGGTGTGGGTGGGGTGTTAGGGTTTAGGTTTAGTTTAATGGGAAATAATATAATTTGGCGTTCTTTTTTTCTGTGTCACCTGTATACGAGTGACCCAGAAAAAACAGAACCCACACATTTTGTAATAAAACTGTTAATTTTAAACTAGGGTGTGGGTTTAGTGGTTTAGGTTAAGTTTAATGGGAAAATAAATAATTTCGGCTTGTTCTTTTCTGTGTCACCTGTATCAGAGTGACCCAGAAAAAAACAGAACCCACACATGTTAGTAATAAAACTGTTATTTTAACTAGGGGTGGTGGGTTAGGTTTAGGTTTAGTTTAATGGTGAAAATAAATAATTTGGTGTTGTTTTTTCTGTGTCACCTGTATACAGAGTGACCGCAGAAAAACAGAACCCAACATATGTTGTAATAAAACTGTTTAATTTTAACTAGGGGTGGGGTGGTTAGGGTTTAGGTTTAGTTTATGGGGAAAATTAATTAATTTTGGTCTTTTTTTTCTGTGGTCACCTGTATACAGAGTGACCCAAGAAAAAAAGAAGACCCACACATTTTGTAATAAAACTGTTAATTTTTAACTAGGGGTGGGTGGGTTAGTGTTTAGGTTTTAGTTTAATGGGAAAATAAATAATTTGGCTTGTTTTTTTCTGTGTCACCTGTATACAGAGTGACCCAGAAAAAACAGAACCACACATTTTGTAATAAAACTGTTAATTTAACTAGGGGTGGAGTGGTTAGGGTTTAGGTTTAGTTAATGGGAAAAATAAATAATTTGGGTTGTTTTTTCTGTGTCACCTGTTACAGAGTGACCCAGAAAAAAAGAACACCCACACATTTTGTAATAAAACTGTTAATTTTAACTAGGGGTGGGTGGGTTAGGGTTTAGTTTTAGTTTAATGGGAAAATAAATAATTTGGTGTTGTTTTTTTCTGTGTCACCTGTATACAGAGTGACCCAGAAAAAAAGAAGCCACACATTTTGTAATAAAACTGTTAATTATAACTAGGGGTGTGGGTGGGGTTAGGGTTTAGGTTATAATGGGAAAATAATAATTTGGGTTGTTTTTTTCTGTGTCACCTTGTATACAGAGTGACCCCAGAAAAAACCAGAACCCACACATTTTGTAATAAAACTGTTAATTTTAACTAGGGGTGGGTGGTTTAGGTTTAGTTTAGTTTAATGGGAAAATAAATAATTTGGGTTGTTTTTTCTGTGTCACCTGTATACAGAGTGACCCAGAAAAAACAGAACCCACAAATTTTGTAATAAAACTGTTATTTTAACTAGGGGTGGGTGGGTTGGGTTTAGGTTTAGTTTAATGGGAAAATAAATAATTTGGGGTTTTTTTTCTGTGTCACCTGTATACAGAGTGACCCAGAAAAAAACAGAACCACACATTTTGTAATAAAACTGTTAATTATTAACTAGGGTGGTGGGTTAGGGTTTTAGGTTTAGTTTATGGGAAAATAAATAATTTGGGTTGTTTTTTTCTGTGTCACCTGTATACAGAGTGACCGCAGAAAAACAGAACCACACATTTTGTAATAAAACTGTTAATTTTTAACTAGGGGTGGGTGGGTTAGGGTTTAGGTTTAGTTTAATGGGAAAATAATAAATTTGGGTTGTTTTTTTTCTGTGTCACACTGTATCCAGAGTGACCCAGAAAAAAACAGAACCCACACATTTGTAATAAAACTGTTAATTTTAACTGGGGTTGGGTGGGTTAGGTTTAGGTTTAGTTTAATGGGAAAATAAATAATTTGGTTGTTTTTTCTGTGTCCACTGTATACAGAGTGACCCAGAAAAAAACGAGAACCCACACATTTTGTAATAAAACTGTTAAATTATAACTAGGGGTGGGTGGGTTAGGGTTTTAGGTTTAGTTTAATGGGAAAATAAATAATTTGGTTGTTTTTTTCTTGTGTTCACTGTATACACGAGTGACCCAGAAAAAACAGAACCACACATTTTGTAAATAAAACTGTTAATTTTAACTAGGGGGAGTGGGGTAGCGGTTAGTTTAGTTATGGAAAATAAATAATTTGGGTTGTTTTTTCTGTGCACTGTAATACAGAGAGTGACCCGAAGACAAAAACAAGAACCCACGCACATGTTGTAATTAAAAACTGTTAATTTTTACTAGGGGTGGGGTGGGTAGGGTTTAGGATTTAGTTTTAATGGGAGAAAATAAATAATTTGTTGTTTTTTCTGTGTCACCTGTGTTACAGAGTGACGCCAGAAAAAACAGAACCCACACATTTGTTGTAATAAAACTTTGTTAATTTAACTAAGCGAGTAGGGTGCGGTGTGTATGGGGTTGTAAGGGTTTAGGTTTAGTTATAATGGGAAATATAAATTAATTTGGGTTGTTTTTCTGTGTTCACCTGGTAGTACAGAGTGACCCAGAAAAAAAACAGAACCCAGCACATTTGTAATGAAACTGGTTTAATTATAACCTAGGGGTGGGCTGGGTTTTAGGGTTTTTAAGGTTTAGTTTAATGGGAAAAATAAATAAATTTGGGTTGCGTTTTTTCTGTGTCACCATGTATACAGAGGACCCCAGAAAAAACAGAACGCACACATCTTTGTTAATAATGAAACACTGTTACTTATTTAACTAGGCCGGTGCAGTGGATGTTTATGGGTGTTAGTAGTTTAATCGGCCGAAGATAATATATCAGTCTGCGGTTGTTTTTCTGTGTCACCTGTATACAGAGTGACCAGAGAAAAAACAGAACCCACACATTTGTAATAAAACTGCTTTAATTTTAACTTAGGGGTGGTGGGTTAGGGTTTAGGTTTAGTTTTCAATGGGAAAATAATAAGTTTGGGTTTCTTCTGTGTTTTTTTTCTGTGTCCTGTATAGCAGATGACCTCAGAAAAAAAACATGAACCACACATTTTGTAATATAAACCTGTTATTGATGAGCTAGGGTGGGAGTTAGTGGTTGGGAGTTTAGTTTAGTTTGGTAGAAAATGGAATGATGATTTTTGGGTTTCTGTTTTTTTCTGGGTTCACCCTAATTGTTCCGACGGCGCTTTAGCAGTTTAGCCAGCATAATCATGCACTAAAAATGCTTTTTTTTGAATAATAAATATAGAAAAATAGTAAAATACTTCATATTTCTTTCCTTATCATGTACGTGTGGACGATGCAACATTCTAAGTATATTATCGAAGAAATTAATAAAATTTGGTGGATGAGTCCAGCTTGTGAAGCATGTTATTAAATTTCTAACTAAAGAATTGTGTAGAGGATTCAAATGCGGCTGTATAATTCATTTTCATAGGCAAAATACTAAATTAAAGTTTTGACATAAGAATAACGAATGCATTATAAATTTCATTAATTGTTTAAATAGTGCTCATGAAATTTCATAGAATCGGATAATTACGCTGATTTTTTGGTAATTATTTTGCAAAACGCGAATGTTTTACAGTCAAAGATTGGTGTAAGGAACAAGCACTTAAAAAACATCGAAAACGAGGCTAAATGGCTGAATTATCTGTCGAAATTGACGCAAAACAATATTACTTTTAAATCTATTTAAAAATAAATGCAATATGTAATGATATTTTTCTTTTTTAATTATGGTTTATGGTATGTTTACTGAATTATCGATTTCAGTACAAAGTTTTGACCTTAATAATACTTTAATGTATTTCTAATTCTCTTTTAGATTCCTCAGGCAGACGAGCAAAAACTCGCCTATGCCTAGTATATTCATTTGGTGACACAACTCATAATATCAATGAGCATCTCACTAATCCTTCCCGTTTTTTGTTGTTTTTTTTCAAAATTTCTGTTCTATTTAATTAATTGGTAAATAAAAACGATACAAATTCCTCGTATATTGCTACGATAAAATAAGACTGATAGCGCTTGCATGTTTAGTGTCACGCGTATTGTTGGCAATAATAGTGTTTGTTTTTTGGGGTTTGTTTTTGTGTTTTTTTGCTACCCGTTAAGTTTTACAATACTAAATATAGTTTTATTTATTGTATTCTAATATTCACTTTCAATATGTATATTCTAAAAAATAATTTATTGTTGGGTGCGCTGGTGTAGTTTTTAAAGTTGTTTTGTTGTTGGTTGTTTGTTTATGGCTTAAAGTTGTAAACGAAGCCCCCACTTGTTAAAACTAAACATTCTCACAAAATAAAAGGCTTTTAGAATATAGCACATTGAAGTTGGAATAATATATCAATATTAGAATAAATAAAGAAAATATGATTTAGTTAGCTGTAAAATAACGGCGTGAAAAAAACAAGCACATATGTTATTTGGCAAAAACGAGGGACATAAAATGAGGGTTCAGTTTATTTTATGGTGGTATTTACGGCAAATAGTTGGTTTTTTTTACCAATAATTGCTGTATTTAGTCTGTCTTTCTTTCCTTCTTTCCGTAAACATTTTCGCAAATTATAGCAAACATACCTCTTCTCTGTGCGCTGTGCCCAACCTGCAACATGACCACAGCGCACCCATAGAATATGGTTTCCTCTGGTCGTTGTGGCTCACTAGAGCGTTATGCGTATTTTTGTTTGTAAATATAATAAATATGGCAGCAGCATGGACGAGTTACAAATAAATGCAACCCCTGCACCTTCCATTGTTCAGGACTGTCTGCAAAATTTCAAGGCGAACATGTTCGATGGAAATCAGAAATAAAAAGGGCATCGATCTTCATCTTCTTAGGCAAGCATTCTTTTCTGCTGAATTTTTTTTTTCTCTTTTTTACTCTATTCAATAATGGTAATTAATAATTTTGCGCAACAAGATTGGCATACTCTCCCTCTTTCTCTTGGTGTGTTTTCCGACTCGCAACATCACACACAACGCACCTATAGAGTATGGTTTCCTCTGGCTGGTCGTTGTGGCCTCGGACTAGAAGCCCGTTGCGTATTTTGGTTTGTAAATATAAATCACAATGGGCATCGCATGAACAAAGGTGACAGAATAATGCAACGCTCTCACCTTGCATCTGTTCGGGATTGTCTCTGCGAATTTCAAGAGACGAGTTTGAATAAATCAGAATAAAAAGGGGTCATTTTATCTACTTTCTAAAAATAAAATAAGAATGCCTGTCCTGTCACTTCTTAGTTAAAAGGTGACAGGCAGGCATTCTTTTTTTAAATATTTTAATTCTTTGACACCTATCAATAATTTAAATAATATGCAGGGCGAAAACTAGTTATACCAATTTGAACGGCCATATACAATTCTTTTTTAAATTCATAAATATGAAAACAAAAATTCAAAGTACCTGTCTTTTTAAAGTTTTTGGTATTTTGTAGTTTTTTTTTCTTTGGTTAATAAATGTAGCCAGGCCAGAACATTCACAATAAAAATAACTGGAAATGGGGCGGTGTTAGAGAAATACTGGTTCTGTGTGATGCTTAAATCCGAGAGAAAAAAAAACAACCAAACAAAACAAACAAAGGTTATTTTGCATAGAGTCAGAGAATTGCGGATGTTCCTTTTTATATTCTATGTGTGTGGTTCAATTGAGTTGTTCTTGTTTTTTTAGTTTCCATGTTAGTAAGAGTAAATGGATTACGAACTGTCAAACATATTTAAAAAATCCGTGGGATTTCATGAGGCGTAGATTGGTTTAAAATATTTTTAAAACGTTAATAAATAAAAAATCTAAAATCATTTTTTAAATTGTTTTTCTTTTATGTTTCAAGAATAGATTCTAAGTGTTACGTGTTTAAGAATGTTGAGATTGTTTCCTTAACTTTTTTCTGTAAGTTCCTACCTACAAATAAACTGACCACCTGCCTTTTATGTCCTTGTTTTTGGTGCCAATGAGATGTTTTAATTCGCCCCCCCCTCTGTAATTTTCACAATACTAAATATATTTTTCTTTATTTGTTAAAGACGAACTCAGAGAAAATATATTTTAAGTTATTGTAAAATAACGGGTACTAAGAAAAATAAAACATTTATTAGCAAAAACACGGACTAAAACGAGGGTTCCAGTTTATTTTATGGTAGAAATTTACGAGGGAAAGAGTTAAGGTTATAGAGTACTTCTAGCTATAGGCAAATTTGTCAATCTGCTTAGGATTTTAAAAGCGGATTAGATAATAAATTAAATTTTATTATTTAAGGTTACCACTTTGTCTACGAATGATTAAAGTAGTAAGCATAATAACCATAATTAGATAAAAAGAAAAATTATCATTCATATGGCTAGTTTTTTTTTTAATAGATTTAAAGAGTATTTGTTTTTGGTGTCAATTTCGACGATAATTCATGCCAGTCAGCCTCGTTTTCGATGTTTTTAAGTGCTTGTTTACATTTTACTGTAACATTCGTGTTTGCAAAAATAATTTTACCAAAAAATTAGGTAATTAGTCGCATTTTCTAATGAAATTTTCAGTATTTAATTTAACAATTAATCGAATTTTACTAAATGCATGCGCAGCTATTTTAATTTCAAAACTTTAATTGTAGTATTTTTGCTATTGAATAAATTAATATATAAAATTCATTTTAAAATATGAAAATACTGATGGTTAAGTTTAAAAATGTTATATTTTTAGATTCCTAAAAATTACTATCTACTTAATGCAAGACCTTATTTTGTGTTGAGGATAAGTAATAAGTTTGTGAAGAAAATACTCGATTGAATGTACCCTGTCCAGAGAAAAAACATGCGATGTATATTTTTTTCTTTATAAAATACATAGCGCAATTAACAATAATTTCGAAATGAGTAAAAAGCCGAATCTCCAAAAAATTAATTATTTAATTATTTGTTTTTAACATTTTATTTTTTTGGATTTCGTTACTTATTTTTCTCAATAGAAAGAGCCAACCGTAACCAAATTTTTTGGCTTCTATCATAACTTCGGTCTTCTATCTCATTATTTACACTGTAAGTAGTATCAGAGTAAGGACGCAACTCGAAAACAAGTTGTTACGGCTGCCAGCATAAGGGGGGTCAACAATTAAGTGACCTGTTAATAGAAATTCGAGTTTTTGTAAAACTAAGAATAAATAAATGTATTATAAAGATCATTCATTGATAAATAAACCACTGAAAATTTTCATTAAATATGCCGCATTAATTCCCCTGATTTTTTGAATTAAATTATTTTTCTGTAGGGAGGGGGGCTAAAAGCTTGGACTCAAAAACGCATTTTAGCTTATTTGCGCAGTCGCTATTTTTCAATAGAGAGCAACCGAAAAAGTTTTTTTTTTGTTCTATTCATCACTTCGGTCTTATTATCTCTGTTATTTATACTGTAATTAGTATCAGGTAAGGACCTAACTTGAAACAATTTAACGCCCCCACATAAGGGGGGTCAAATTAAGGACGCTGAAAAAAATTCGAAAGGTTTTTGAAATACAATGAAAGTAACTGCATTGATAAAGATCGTTCTTCGATAAGATAAACATGGGATAAAAAAAAGTTTTTTTTTCCCCCCAAATTAAAAAAATCCGGATTAATCTTCCCTTGATTCTTTAGTAAGATATTCTTCTGTACGGGGGGCGTAAAGTCGATTTGTCAAGAATGACTTTGAGGCTCTGTTTTCCAGTCCCCTAATTTCATGGTAGGAAATTTATGCGGAAAGAGTTACCGGATTGCCGAGTCTTCGTAATTGCATACTTGGAAAAGCAATGCGCGAGAAAAAAAGAAATTTACACACTAGGTAAAAGACGAAGTGAAGGATGGGCGCACACACGAGGTTAACTCTCGACAAAGTTTATACGACTGAACAGAACCATTACAAATGGGGCGGGAAATAAGGTGCTGACCAGAAATAGTTTGGAGCTCTGAGCTCCTGCTGATGGTTACCATTCAACATATTTATGAAGAGGAATAATAACAGCAAATTTAAGTAGACAAGAGTTTGTAACTAATTAAAATGCAGTTAATGCTGTTTGAGGAAGGGTATGTGATATAAAACATAAAACAAATGAAACTCGCTCTTACCTCGGCTAGGAAAAAGAAATGGCGCCGCGAAGGTTAAGTTTCTTTTATAGAGTAGCCAGACGCGGAATGTGAGGTGTTTGTGGAGAGGAGTGGAGTAATTAAATGAGGCCGAATTTTCTTGGCAGTAGGGGGTAGCACATTGTTTCGAAGCAGATAGTGAGCGACGTGATTGCTAACAGACGGTAAAACATTTTCTTTGAGTAGAGATTTTCACAGGTAAAGGGCAAATATATGTGTATATTCTTCGGGTTAATAAATTTATCTGGGTAGTCAAATATAAGAAGGTTGACTTAAAGTGTACTAAAATGATATTTCTCAGGGAAAAAGTTGTTCAAGGTGTATGTGAGCAGTTCGTAAATGGTTGCCCGTCCTCGTCGGCTGGGGGCGTTTAGAACATGCACCGACTGCACGTCTGGCAGAGGGGTAGAAACTCCCTCCAAATGGAGCATCCGTGTTGCCATGGGTGGCGACCTGTTGATGCTTAGGATAGAGCCCGGGCTGGATGAGCCGTTCATGACATGCAATACTCCAACTTTGGTTCCGCTATCTTGGCTAGACGGGCGTGCGGGAGAGGCCCCCTCGCGATCAATCAGCTGGTCACGTCAAGCTCTACGTAAAGCGCTATATGATTTTTCCGCGCAACCCTAAATTGCCCTCTATGGCAAAGCCCCACCGCTTTTTTATACATTGGGGTGCTAGAGGGCGTGGCTGTGGGTCTTACATGGTGCCTGGGAAGTGCCATTTAAAAGGAACTCTATCCTGATGGTTGAGGTTTCCAGTTTTGGAGGTTTTTTGGGAAATTGTGGAGCATCCCCATTCATGCATCCCCCCGCCCCATTGCATCCGCTGGTCCACTCTGACTCGGAGTGGTAAGTGACTGTTAGGGTCGCCATCTATGGGTTAAATAGAAAAATGGTATTTTATAAAAAATTGTATATCCATTAAAAATTGATTTATTCAAAACTTTAATCGGCATTAAATGACCCACTGAAGGTTGATATGCCGTAAAACAAATAAACAAACAAGTAAATGGTTTGCCAGATGACACATTTGCTTGGCGGGATATAATTTATATTTGTTATACAAAGTACATGAGGAAACTTATCTTGTTGTTGGTACTTTGCCTGCTTCTGGTCTCTGGCCTAGTAGAATTTTGTCCTGTACGTCATCACGGGGTGCTTGTCTGTTCTTTTTAGTTGCGTTCTGGTTTTCACCGCTTTTAGGTGTCCAAGGCTTTGTGTTTGGTGGCTTTATTCGGGCCCGCTACTTTAAACCAGTTCTTGGCTCCTCAGTCGCCAGCTCAGATCTGTTCTGAAGGTGATTTTTTAGGGCTCTAGCCCCGCTGGGCGTCTGAGTACTCAGGAAACTAATAGGGGTAGATAACCAAATTTGCTGATAATATAAGAGCGTTATAGATATTCAACCCCCCCCCGCGCCATAAGGTTATATTTCCTGTTTATGAGGTTAAACCCAGTTGATTGGTGCGCAAGGTATGCAACTCTTGCTTAAACTTTGAATTACAAGATAAGGTTTTATAAGATTCTCTTAATTTAATTTTGCCTCAATGTTTTGGTGAATATATCTGGCGATATTGGTTCCTTTGAAGGATGTAATTTAGAATTTACATTATTATTTGAATTTTCTGACTCTTATGTTAATGGTGATTTTTACCATGCAATATGGTTTAGATCTTTGGGAGTGGATCTAAATGGATTTTTAGCTAATTTATTTAGCACTTTGATTGTCGTTGTTTTCTGTCTTCAATTGAAATTAAGTGGTCCAGTCTTGTTCAACTGGTGTTGATAAACAGGGTTTAGGGCATGCAACGGATGGGTGATGAGGAAAAACAAAACAACAGATTTTAAGTTGCGAAATTGTGATTGGAAATAACATGTGAAACGACGATTAGCTGAAATGAAATTACAGAAGAGAAAAGTCTGCATTTTTGGTGATATTTAAAAGTGAATAGTAGCCGTAAATTGTCTAGGCATGGGGCCGTGGGTTGGTGGGGTGGTGACGTAGCAGTAATTTTTGTTGTTTGGTATTCTGCATCGTGTATAATAGTAGATATTGGTTGACCTGCTAATGTGAGGATGGGTCGGGTGAGAGCAGGGGCTGGGATGTGGTGGAGGTCAAGTGCACCTTGTGTAATGTATTTTTCGCTTGCGAGCCCTTGTTTGTGTGTGTTCGACTCTGATCGCCTGGATTTCTGTGTGTGTCGTCGGCTTTTCAAAAGCTGTTGTATTTAGGTAGAAATCTGCCAGCCTAAAATCGGATCAATTGAAGTAGATTTTCATTTCACCCGGGAATCCGCTTTCATTGGATGAAAAATGCGAATTCTATTTAAGCAAATTTTCTTTTCCTTTAATGTTAGGAATTGATTATCAAAGCGGGAACTGCCAAATCGGAACCCATGCGGCAGATATGCTGTATAATTGGGTCATTTCTGTTTTGGGCTTAGCGATGGAAGGCCAAGACTTCCGATTTGGCACGTCTGCACTTATGTTTGTTTGGTTGGCGAGTGTGTGCATCTTTTTTATGATTGTGGTGTGGTGTGTGAAATTTTTGAAATTGCCTGAATCTAGTGGAATTCGGGAGATATCTTATATTTGCTTATGCAAACAATCTGGTAGCAGTATCCAGAAATATTTTCTTTTTGCGCTGTCTTCAGAATTCTGCCCGAACTGCAATTAGACTTACATTATTTTGTTTTTCTTTCATTTTTTTTTTTTCATTTTTTCTTTAGCTTCTCGCTTACTTTTTTCATTTTTAGGTTTTTCTGTTTTTCATAATTTCTTTTTCTTTCATTTTTCTTTTTTCTCGCTTTTTTTATTTTTTTTTTTAATTTGGATTTTTTCTTTTTTTTCTTTCATTTTTCTTCTTTTTTTTTTTTCGTTTTTTTCTTTTTTTTTCATTTTTTTTTCATTTTTTTTTTCAAATTCCTTCTTTTTCATTTTTCTAGCATTTTTTTTTTCTTTTAGTTTTTCTTTTTCTTTTTTCTTTAGATTTTTTTTTTGCTCTTTTCATTTTTGTTTTTTTTTTCAAGGGTCACCTGTTATAACAGGTGACACAGAAATAGAACCCAAATTATTTATTATTTCCCATTAAACTAAACCTAAACACTAAACCCACCACCCCCAGTTAAAATTAACAGTTTTATTACAAATGTGTGGGTTCTGTTTTTTCTGGGTCACTCTGTATACAGGTGACACAGAAAAAACAAGCCAAATTATTTTATTTTCCCATTAAACTGAACTAAACACTAACCCACCCACCCCTAGTTAAAAATTAACATTTTATTACAACATGTGTGGTTCTGTTTTTTCTGGGTCACTCTGTATACAGGTGACACAGAAAAAAACCCAAAATTATTTATTTTCCCATTAAACTAACCTAAACCCTAACCCACCCACCCCTAGTTAAAATTAACAGTTTTATTACAAAATGTGTGGGTTCTGTTTTTTTGGTTTACCCTAATTTTCCTACCGATTTGCAAGTTTAGCTGTTAGGTGTTACTATTTTCTTACATAAACAATATTTATTTAAATTCATTCATTGATGAAGAAAATATTATCTGTGTAGACAGAGATGTAAGTATCACAATTTAATTTCTTTTTTTTTTTTACAAATAAAAATAAGTATTTATTTTTATTTCTAGAGAAATATCTATTTTTATTACTCTGTTTAAAATTTGATTTAGTCCCGTAGTGAGGAAATATGGTCATTTTAATGTATATTTTCTAAGAATGGTTAGTTTCACTTAGTTCTAAAGTGGGGGTTCGATTTACAATATAAGAATTATCATAAATTGGACACTAATTTTATGTGTACCTTTTTGTATGAAACGGCTTTTTTTTTACTATGGTACCCGTAATTTTACTGTATGGAAGCTCAAAAGGGAAATAAGAGTATTGAATTTCTGTTGACTATTCCCCTCTTAAATAAATTAATATGGTATAAATTACTGTCAGGCACAGGTCTGGCATTCAATATTTTGGATTAGACGCTGCCACTTCCAGCTGATGTCATCTATGTGAGTACAGAGACCACCCTAAAATATTTTTTTAACAAACTTACAGATTTTTTTTCAGGTCAGTTAATTTGACGCCCAATCATTGAAACGCAGAATATATATTATGTATTTAAAGCTGAATTAATTTTTTTGTATAAATAAAAAGAGAAAAGACTGAAGATGTGAAGGCAATGAAAAATCTTTTTTTAATTAGGAAAAAAATTCTAAAAATTGAAAAAGTTATATTAAAAAAAATGGATTTTAATCAAATTTTTGATATATCAAAGGAGTAAAAGACGTTTTTCTTCAAAATTCTGAAGACATTTTTTTTATTATTGTTTACTTGTCATTCAACCCACTTACAATCATATTCACACCTGAATTCACTGCCTACCCCACCTTCAATCATATTCACCCTGAATGCATTGTCTACCCCACCTTCAATCATATTCACCCTTGAATTATCACTCTATGCCACCTGCAATCGTATTCACCCCTGAATTCACTGTGTACCCCACCTTCAATCATATTCACCCTTAATTCCTGTCTACCCCACCTTCAATCATATTCGCCCCTTAATTCACTGTCTACCCACCATCATCATATTCACCCGTTAATTAACTGTCTACCCCACCTTAATCATATTCACCCCTGAATTCACTGTCTACCCACCTTCAATCATATTCACCCCTTGAATTCATTGTCTACCCCCCTTCAATCATATTCACCTTGAATTATCACTCTATGCCACTTTCAATCATATTCACCCCTGAATTCACTGTGTACCCCACCTTCAATCATATTCACCCCTGAATGCATTGTCTACCCCACCTTCAATCATATTCACCCTTGAATTATCACTCTATGCCACCTGCAATCGTTTCACCCTGAATTCACTGTTACCCACCTTCAATCATATTCACCCCTAATTCACTGTCTACCCCACCTCAATCATAACCCCACCATAATCATATTCAAAACTGTCTACCCCACCTTCAATCATATTCACCCTTAATTAACTGTCTACCCACCTTTAATCATATTCACCCCTGAATTCACTGTCTACCCCAACCTTCAATCATATTCACCCCTGAATTCATTGTCTACCCCACCTTCAATCATATTCACCCTTGAATTATCACTCTATGCCACTTTCAATCATATTCACCCCTGAATTCACTGTGTACCCCACCTTCAATCATATTCACCCCTTATTTAACTGTCTACCCCACTTTCAATCATATTCACCTTATTTAACTGTCTATCCCACCTTCAATCATATTCACCCCTTAATTAACTGTCTACCCACCTTCAATCATATTCACCTTAATTACCTACCCTTGAATTATCACTCTATGCCACTTCAATCATATTCACCCCTTGAATTATCACTATGCACCTGCAATCAATTTCACCCTTAATTCACTTGTACACCTTCATCAATTCGCCCCTAATTAACTGTCTACCCCACCTTCATTCATATTCACCTCTGAATTCACTGTCTACTCCACCATCAATCATATTCACCCCTTAATTAACTGTCTACCCCACCTTCAATCATATTCACCCTTAATTAACTGTCTTTTCCACCTTCAATCATATTCACCCTTAATTAACTGTCTACCACCTTTCAATCATATTCACCCCTTAATTAACCCACCTGTCTACCCCACTTCAATCATTCACCCTTAATTAACTGTCTACCCCACCTTCATCATATTCACCCCTTAATTAACTGTCTACCCCGCCTTCAATCATATTTCACCCTTAATTAACTGTCTACCCGACTTTCAATCATATTCACCACTTAATTAACTGTCTACCCCACCATCAATCATTCAAATTCACTGTCTACCCCACCTTCAATCATATTCACCCCTAAAATTCACTGTCTACCCACCTTCAATCATATTCACCCCTGAATTCACTGTCTATTCCACCTTCAATTATATTCACCCCTGAATTCACTGTCTACCCCACCTTCAAATAAAGGATTTAAATGTTTTAATCCCAAGGAGAATTGGATTTTATTTATGAATGTTATAACATTTTATTTTATTTTGTTCATATGGATGCCTTATTCAAGTTAAATGTTATTTTTTATGATTTCAAATTGACATCTGTAGATTAAACTCTTGTTTATGTACTTATGAGAAGACACAATACTTTTTCTTCATCTAAAAAATTCTATTTTATATCTCTTGTTATTAGATTAAAAAAATGGAACCTATGAATGTAGATATGAGAAGACAATACTTTTTCTTCATCTAAAAAATTCTATTTTATATCTCTTGTTATTAGATTAAAAAATGGAACCTATGAATGTAGATATGAGAAGACAATACTTTTTCTTCATCTAAAAAATTCTATTTTATATCTCTTGTTTTTAGATTTAAAAAATGGAACCTATGAATGTAGATATGAGAAGACACAATACTTTTTCTTCATCTAAAAAATTCTATTTTATATCTCTTGTTATTAGATTAAAAAATGGAACCTATGAATGTAGATATGAGAAGACACAATACTTTTTCTTCATCTAAAAAATTCTATTTTATATCTCTTGTTATTAGATTTAAAAAATGGAACCTATGAATGTAGATATGAGAAGAAAATACTTTTTCTTCATCTAAAAAATTCTATTTTATATCTCTTGTTTTTAGATTTAAAAAATGGAACCTATGAATGTAGATATGAGAAGACAATACTTTTTCTTCATCTAAAAAATTCTATCTTATATCTCTTGTTATTAGATTTAAAAAAATGGAACCTATGAATGTACATATGAGAAGACACAATACTTTTTCTTCATCTAAAAAATTCTATCGTATATCTCTTGTTATTAGATTTAAAAAATGGAACCTATGAATGTACATATGAGAAGACACAATACTTTTTCTTCATCTAAAAAATTCTATTTTATATCTCTTGTTATTAGATTTAAAAATGGAACCTATGAATGTACATATGAGAAGACACAATACTTTTTCTTCATCTAAAAAATTCTATTTTATATCTCTTGTTATTAGATTAAAAAAAATGGAACCTATGAATGTAGATATGAGAAGACACAATAATTTTTCTTCATCTAAAAAATTCTATTTTATATCTCTTGTTATTAGATTTTAAAAAATGGAACCTATGAATGTAGATATGAGAAGACACAATACTTTTTCTTCATCTAAAAAATTCTATTTTATATCTCTTGTTATTAGATTTAAAAAATGGAACCTATGAATGTACATATGAGAAGACACAATACTTTTTCTTCATCTAAAAAATTCTATTTTATATCTCTTGTTTTTAGATTTAAAAAATGAAACCTATGAATGTAGATATGAGAAGACACAATACTTTTTCTTCATCTAAAAAATTCTATTTTATATTTCTTGTTATTAGATTAAAAAATGGAACCTATGAATGTAGATATGAGAAGACAATACTTTTTCTTCATCTAAAAAATTCTATTTTATATCTCTTGTTATTAGATTAAAAAAATGGAACCTATGAATGTACATATGAGAAGACACAATACTTTTTCTTCATCTAAAAAATTCTATTTTATATCTCTTGTTATTAGATTTAAAAAATGGAACCTATGAATGTACATATGAGAAGACACAATACTTTTTCTTCATCTAAAAAATTCTATTTTATATCTCTTGTTTTTAGATTTAAAAAATGGAACCTATGAATGTAGATATGAGAAGACACAATACTTTTTCTTCATCTAAAAAATTCTATTTTATATCTCTTGTTATTAGATTTAAAAAATGGAACCTATGAATGTAGATATGAGAAGACACAATACTTTTTCTTCATTTAAAAAATTCTATTTTATATCTCTTGTTATTAAATTTCAAAAATGGAACCTATGAATGTAGATATGAGAAGACACAATACTTTTTCTTCATCTAAAATTTCTATATCTCTTGTTATTAGATTAAAAAATGGAACCTATGAATGTAGATATGAGAAGACACAATACTTTTTCATCTAAAAAATTCTATTTTATATCTCTTGTTATTAGATTAAAAAAAAATGAACCTATGAATGTAGATATGAGAAGACAATACTTTTTCTTCATCTAAAAAATTCTATTTTATATCTCTTGTTATTAGATTAAAAAAATGGAACCTATGAATGTAGATATGAGAAGACACAATACTTTTTCTTCATCTAAAAAGTTATATTTTATATCTCAGAATTTAAAATAAAATTGTTAATGCCTCTCCACCATGCTTGCATATAATATACTTAATTTCTTCAACTTATCAAATAAGGAAAATTTTATTAAATAAATTCCAATCTAAAAAAAACTTTTATATCTCAGATTTTCAGAAGGAAATATAGAATTCAGTCAATTGAAATATGGTTTGATACGATCCCCGAATTTCTTTATTACTTGATCATCTTTTAATGTTTTGTATTATTTATTTTTTATTGCAGATTTTCAACAATTCCTTGATTACATCAATTTTTCTGAAGTCACATTTGAAGCAGCATAAGGGAACATAAAACAAATAGCACTTCCATTTTTGCAGAAGTGTGATTGGTGGTGCATTTATGAATACACATTAGAGAGAAACCAGATTTATGTCAGGTGTGTTGCTTGTTTTTCTAATATCGAATTTCAGCCAAAATTTTCAAATACACAGTGAAGAGAAACTCCTCCTTTATACAGAAGCAAAACTAAAATACACATATGAATACACACATGGGAGAAAAGCCTTATAAATGTGAAATGTGTAGCTCTTCTTTTGCGCAGAAGGCAAGCTTGAAAAGTCATATACGAATACACACGGGAGAAAAGCCATATTCTTGTGAAGTGTGTGATTCTTTATTTAGAGTAAAGGGGAGTTTGAAAGTACATATGAGAAGAACACAGGAGAAAAGCCGTATTCTTGTGAAGTGTGTGGTTCATCCTTTCCAATGAAATGTGCTTTGAGTGAACATATGAGAATACACACTGGAGAAAAGCCATATTCTTGTGAAGTATGTGGCTCTTCTTTTGCACAGAAGGCAAACTTGAAAAGTCATATAAGAATACACACGGAGAAAAGCCATATTCTTGTGAAGTGTGTGATTCTTTATTTAGAGAAAAGGGGAGTTTGAAAGTACATATGAGAAGACACATGGGAGAAAAGCCATATTCTTGTGAAGTGTGTGGTTCATCCTTTCCACTGCAGTGTGCTTTGAGTGAACATATGAGAATACACACGGGAGAAAAACCATATTCTTGTGAAGTGTGTGGCTCCTCTTTTACACAGCAGGGACATTTAAAAGGACATATGAGAACACATACGGGAGAAAAGCCATATTCTTGTGAAGTTTGTGGGTCATCCTTTTCACTGCAGGGAGCTTTGAGTGAACATTTGAGAATACACACGGGAGAAAAACCATATTCTTGTGAAGTGTGTGGCTCTTCTTTTAGACAGCGGGGACATTTGAAAGTACATATGAGAACACACAGAGGAGAGAAGCCATATTCTTGTAAATTGTGTGGCTCTTCCTTTGCACAGGGTGGAAACTTGCGTAAACATATGAAAAGACACATGGGAGAAAGTCCTTTTAATTATGAAGTGAGTGGTTCATCTTTTTCAGAGAAGGGAAACTTGGAACAACATATAAGAACACACACTGGAGAAAAACCATTTTCTTGTAAAGTGTGTGACTCTTCCTTTGTCCAGAAGCGATCCTTGATTATACATTTGCGAAAACACACAGGAGAAAAGCCATATTCTTGTGAATTATGTGACTCTTCCTTTGCAAGACAGGGTATCTTGAAATTACACATGAGAACACACACGGGAGAAAAACCATATTTATGTTCTGTGTGTGGCTCATCCTATCCCCAAAAGGGTCACTTGAAAATACACATGAGAACACATACGGGAGAGAAACCATATTCTTGTGAAGTATGTAATTCTTGCTTTTCACAAAAATCACATTTGCAGCGTCATTTGCGAACACACACAGAAGAAGATAATATTGTTGTATAGTTGTGAAGTGTTTTGTTCATTCTTTTCATGATACGAAACTTGAACCAACATATGAGGACTCACATGGGAAAAAAACATGTTCTTGCAGATTCTGTGGATCTTCTTTTGCAAGAAAACAAACCTTCAGTTTAAAACTGAAGATGCAAATTTAACTAAAATTTCAAGTTTGGCACTTCCCAGATATACCTCAACCCTATATAGACTTTCTTAAAACAAACTCCAATGTTATTTTAAGTAGTTTTAAATGTTTATACACAAGATTTCTTTTTCAAATTAACCAAAGCCTTTGAATGAATCACATATCAGATATTGCTATAAACAATGAATGGACTGTTAACTTATTAGTTTTAAGTGTTTCTATAGAAGATTTCTTTTTCAAATTATCCAAAGCCTTTGAATGAATCACCTATTCAGATATTGCTATAAACAATGAATGGACTGTTAACTTATTAGTTTTAAGTGTTTCTATAGAAGATTTCTTTTTCAAATTATCCAAAGCCTTTGAATGAATCACCTATCAGATATTGCTATAAACAATGAATGGACTGTTAACTTATTAGTTTTAAGTGTTTCTATAGAAGATTTCTTTTTCAAATTATCCAAAGCCTTTGAATGAATCACCTATCAGATATTGCTATAAACAATGAATGGACTGTTAATTTATTAGTTTTAAGTGTTTCTATACAAGTTTTCAACTGGAGAATATCTGTATAATTGTGAAGTGTGTGGTTCATCCTTTTCAGTAAAAGGAAACTTGAAACATTGTATGAAAACTCACAGGAGAAAAAATTTTCAGGAAACAAACTTGAATCTACATTTGGTAACACAAATGAGAGAAAAGCCATATTCTGTATAACTTTCTAAAAAAAAATTAAAAATGTTATTTTACTAGTTTTAAATGTAAAATTTATCTGCATGTACACGTTTATTTTTTCCAGTTTTTGTTTTTTCATTTTCAAAAATAAAATGATCATTTCTTCTAATCAGTAACTATTTTGAACTTCATTTATATTATGATACATAGTAAAATATGAAAAAGAAACACACACACACATATATATATATATATATATATATATATATAGAGAGAGAGAGAGAGAGAGATTCATTTTGCTAGATGATACATAGCAAAATATGAAGAAAGTAATATATATATATATATATAGAAAGGAAGTGAGATATGAAGTATATTAGGAAAAATGATAAAACACAGTTTAAATAAGTGTTTTTTATTGTTGGTAATAGAAGGTGATAATAAATTATTTATCACAGAATACGAGAAAAGCGATTATTATTGTTATTCAGTTTAAAAAATTTTGCGAAATAAATGTTTTTTTTTAATGGTGATGTGTGTGTAAATGGTAAATTGTGCGTTTTTTAACGTTATGTTGGGTTATGTTCTATTTACTCTATGTATATTATATATATATATATATATATATATATATAGAGAGAGAGAGAGAGAGATTCATTTTTGCTATATGATACATAGCAAAATATGAAGAAAGAAGCATATATATATATACATATTCAAATATGTATATATATATATATATATATGAGAGAGAGAGAGAGAGAGAGAGAGAGAGGGAAGATTCATTTTTGGTATATGATACATAGCAAAATATGAAGAAAGAAAAACACATGCATGTATGCTCACATACACACATACATTTATTTACCTTATATGTTACCTTATTTAATTTAAAATATTTTTACTTTTATTTTGATTTTTAATTATTTATCTATATACATACTATTCGGGATAAATTTGACAGTTTCATAAGGAAAAAGAAAAAGTGCTTGGTAACTCCAGAAATTAATGGATTATAAAGAAATTCAATAGGCATGGAATTACATTACTGTCAACTACAAGTTTCACTCAAAATAACCAGAGCCTCAATCCTGCTCCAGAACCTGATGTTACAGTTTCCCTGGGAGGGCTCTCAAAAACTGCCTTAATTCTATCGATTAAGTGGGCTTTTGTAGTACTGGCACAGTGTTTGGTGTCTTTCTCAACAGCTCCCCATACGTAATAATCCATGAAGTTAAGATCTGCTGAGTTTGGAGGCCAAACATTTCTTGGTTATATATTTTTTTTCTATGGTTAATTATGTTGCGGAACAAGTTTTCACTAATTGTCGCCTATTTCTGCTGTTTTTATTGAGAATTTTAAGATGGTTAGATTTAGCACCAAAGAAACAAAAACATATCATGAATTTTACTATGTAAGTATAATTACTTACTAAGTAATTACTAGGGACTGGCAAACAGAGCCTAAAATGCAGAAAATAATTTACCAAAAATCAGGGAATTATCGGATTTTAATGAAATTTTCAGTGTTTATTTATCGAAGAATGATCTTTATAATGCATTATTTATTTTATTTCAAAACTTTCTAATTTTTTTCAGATCACTTAATTTTGACCCCCCTTATGCTGGGGGCGTAAAATTGTTTCAAGTTGGTCCTTGCCTGATACTCATCATCATCATGTCGCGCTTTCAGCGCGGATATCCATTACAATCTCTCTCCATCCGTCCCTATCGCTCATCATTCTCGGGAGGTCCTCTATGCAGCATCCTGCATCTGCACAGAGCTGATCAACGTACGTTTTTGCTGGTCGGCCCACGCTGGCTTGTCCATGTGCTGGCTTCCACAGGAGGACGTCGCTTATAAGTTCGTCCTTGCTTCTCCAGCAGTGTCCTGCGTGTCTTGTCCGTCTCACTTGGATGGTTTGGGTGATATGTGGTAGGTGGCCGTACAGCTGCTTTCTGGTAGGGTGCTGTTTCCACGTCTTGTTCATGATCACACGCAGCATTCTTGTGCAGCTCCCATCTAGTTTATTCTCTAGTCGCTTAGTTAGGGTCCAGGTGGTGTAGCCATACAGCAGTACTGACACGACAACGGCCTGGAAGAACTGTCTCTAACTTGTCTGTGAGATTGGACCTCCATATGATCGATAGTTTATTTATAGCGGCCCATGCTTTTCCTATACGTGCATTAACGTCGTTTTCTGTGGAGGAGATGTTACTGCCTAAGTATCTAATTTGTTCTACAGAGTTTAGGAGTTTGCCATCGATGGTTGAGATGTCGCTTTTGTTTTTGAAAGACATGAACTCAGTTTTATCAGAGTTCACGTACAGGCCGACATTTCGTGCTGCCTTTTCTAGGCTGTGTAGTAAGGATTCGGCTTGTGCAGGTGTATTTGCGAGTAGTGCCAGGTCATCAGCATAGTTCGCATCCGTAATAGTATGTGCGGGATATCGCCAGCTTCTTGCTTTTTTAGTATGAGGCCTTTTTCTTTTATGGGATCTAGTGATGTTCTGAGTACGTAGTCTAGGCATATGATGAATATATATGGCGCTAGTGTATCCCCTTGTAGGACTCCGGCGACAATGTCAAAGAAGTCTGTGTCGCCATCTGGTGATCGTACCATTGCTTTTGTATTTTGGTAGAGCATCATTATGGCGTTAACTGTTTCCTTGGGTATGCCATATGCTAGCAGTATTTGCTCCATTTTCCCTCTGTGTATGGAGTCAAATGCTTTGGAGAAGTCTACAAATAGTAGGGTTGCCTCGAGATTCTTTGCACGGACTCCTTCTATGATTCGGCGAATGGTCAGGATCTGTGTGGTTGTAGATCGATTTCTGCGGAATCCGTTTTGATTTTTTCTAAGGATTTTCTCTATTTCGGGTCGGATGCGGTTAAGGAGAAGGGCATTATATATCTTGGCAGCTATGGCAGTAAGGGCAATGCCTCTGTAATTCTTGGCGATTCCTAGATCGCCTTTTTTTGGGAATGGGAGAATGCATCCCTTCGTCCATTTTTCTATCGAATTTTGTTTGTATACTGCATTGCATAGTCTAAGCAGTATATAATCAAATTTCCTTATTTTCCAGACCTCAGGCGGTACTTTGTCGAGGCCCGCGACCTTCCTATTTTTAAGCTTACTTAGTACTTCATTGAGTTCTTCCATCGTGAAGTCCCCTAGCTTAATGTCTAGTTCGTTATTTGTTATTTTTTGTATGTCATTTTCTATGGGTTTAGGGGGGGGTCCCAGCAATTTCTGGAAGTTATCTTTCCATTTTTGAAGTCTATCTTTTTGGCTGTTTGCCTTTAGCTTTGATCGAGTGCTACATTTCTTGCCGCTAATTTCGTTTACAGTTTGCCATGCTAAACGCGACTGTCTATCTTCTACTGCCTGTCTGATTTTATTTATTTGTTCTTGTATGTATTCTATCTGTTCTTTTTTGTATATTTCTGTTAGTTCTACCTGTTCTTTCTTAAGTTTTTCTTTGTTGATGTTAGTTGGATTATTTTTCGTGTTGTGATACTTTTTTAATATCTTTCCTTTTTAATCTAATTGCTTCTGTCTCCCAGGGGACAGTATGTTTGTTTTTTTTTGTTTGGTTGGTATGCATTCTGCTGCAGCTTCTAGGTGGGCACTGACAAAGTTTTCGTATTCCTCATTTGGAGTATGTGTTTCTGAGGTCTCCTGGAGGATGTCAAATTTATTTCTAACTGTTACCGAGTAGCAATTGCGTATGTCGCTGCTGGCAAGTGAGGACCAGTCATATCGTATCGATTTACTGGTTTGCCTTTTGTTTTTGCGTAGACTTAGGCGTATTTTGGCTGTGACTATTCTGTGGTCGGAGGACACTCCTTCAAAAGAGGAATATGCCTGTTCATAGCACTGTTTGACCATTTTCTATTTATTAGGATGTAGTCTAGTTGCGCTTTTGTGTTATTTGGGTAGGTGTATGTCCATAATTTGCCTTTTCACTTTTGGAATTTAGTGTTTAGACATACAAGCCGGTTCTCAAGAGAGAACTCAGCTAGGAGTTCTCCATTCCTGTTTGGGGTGTCGTGTAAGCAGAATTTATTGTTTTCGTTTCTGCCTATCTGTGCATTCATGTCTCCTCCTATGATAAGTACGTTATGTTTGGGAGTATGTCTACGTAGGGAGGATAGTTCGTTGTAGAACGTTTCTATGTCAGTTTCAGTGCTGGTGTTTGTGGGGCTGTAGCATGAGACTACGGTAAGGCATGGATTGCCATTGAACGTAGTACTGATAATTCTCGGCTGGATTTTTTCTATGCTGTTCACCGATGTTAGTGCTCGAGGGCTAAGTAGTATTCCTACTATGGTCTCATTAATCGAGTTTTTCCATGCTGATGCCGAGACGAATGTCCAGCCATTACTAGATTCATGGTATTTTATTCTAGATCACTATGTTCAAATCTGTGTTCTTGTACACATATGATGTCTATGTTTTTTTCTGCTGCAGACGCAATTAGCTCGGGTAGTTGGCTTATCGTTCTTAGCGTTCGAACGTTAAATGTCGCTAGGTTAATAGATTTTTTGCATCTAAGTAGGTTTGTATTTTGTTTCGTTTCTGTTTCTGTATTTTCAGATGAGGTGGCCAGAGCGCTGGTGTTTGGGTTGTATGTGAGTTGTGCTTTTGTGCTGGAAAATATGTGTTTTGCGGGTGTGGTGTTATTGGGGCTCTGTAGCTTTTTTTTTTCGAACATTGGGCCAGAACTCAAGCCTCAACAGGACGCGCACATTTTGTTGTATCAACAGGGATGGCAATCCCGTATGTCTTTTCAAAATTGTGTTCTGTCATAGGGTTTATGGATTTTGGATTGTTTCGATGTCATGGATATCTTTCGGTGGCTGTTGACTCATCAATAGGCGCTAGTCTTAGAGATGAGGAGCAGTAGTTTCCTAACTGAACTGTTTGATCCTGGCCGTTGACCCGTTTAGGGTTCCTCTGCCCAGCATCATATGAGCCCCGCCATTGTCCCAGTATGGGATCATCTGCCGTTTCTCACATCCACCACGCTGCTACCCATGGCTTCCTTTATGTCATTGTAGAGAGAGGAAGGATGTAAACGGGAGAGAGGAAAGGGAATGAAAAAAAAAAGGGGGGGCACTTAAGGTGATCAAAGTTTTAATTTAGTTAAAGTCCAGAGGTACTATTCCATGTTAATATGGAGTAGATATTCTATCTATGTATATTTTTTCCCTGGGGAGGTAGGTAGGCTAGAAAGGGAGAAGCTCAAATTTATATTGCTTTATTTTATTTTTGTATTTTTTTTTTGGGGGGGGGTGTAAAATTCGTAAATATCATTTAAAACTAAGATTCATTAATTAAGTACATATTTATAGTAGTTCGAATACAATTGCCAATTTAAATCAACGTACCTTTTTACTGACATTTTGGCTTGTTATTTCATACTTTTGGCTATCATTCGTTCTGTATACTCGTCGCTGCAGAAAATAAATTGTAATGCTTTGGTCAAGTTTTAGCAAGAAAATTCTCGTTCGTTCGGCCTAGTTTGAATTTTTGCTTCAACTGTAGACTTTTTTTTTCAGAGTATACAGATATATAGCATGTGTCTAAATACAAGTTTAAATGCCTGATACTAATTACAGTATAAATAAATTACAGTATAAATAAAGAGATAAAAGACCGAAGTTATGAATAGAAACAAAAAAAAATTTTTTACGGTTGCTCTTCCATGAGAAAATAAGTATTGATTATCGAAAAATAAAATGTAAAAAAAAAAAAATATAAAATAATTTTTTAGGAGATTTCTTTTTTACTCATTTCCATAATTATTTAATGGGCTATTATCTTATTAAAAAAAATTATACATCGATATTTTTTCTGCTGAAAAAGGGTGGGAGGTAAATTTTTAAAAGTTGGTTTTATATTGTACTAATTACAGTATAAATCGAAAAATAAAATGTAAAAAAAATAATAGATAATTTTTTGGAGATTTCTTTTTTATTCATTTCGATAATTATTTAATTTGCTATTATTTTATAAAAGAAAAAAATTATACATCGATGTTTTTTCTGCTTAAAAAGGGGAGGGGGTACATTTTCAATCGAGTTTTTCTTCAAAACTTATTACTTTAGTATAAAATAAGGTTTGCATTAAATAGATATTTATTTCTAGAAACTAAAAATATAACATTTTAAACCTAAGATCAAAATTCACATATTTTAAAACAAATTGATTTTCAATATAATTCCAATAATGTTAGAAGATTAATTGTATGGAAGACAATTAAGACCAAATACATAAAATATGAAATATCCTCCTCTATTGTCAGAAGAGTTAATCTTTGTGTCAGTAAAATATATCACCACGCCAATATTTTGAAGCTCAGTAGATAGATCAACTCTGAAAATTTTATTAAAATCAGACAATTCCCTGATTTTTGATAATCTTTTATTTTAATCAGGGGGGGAAGAATTTAATTTTGTACAAAATGCCTCTTACAACAAATATAGCAGTGACTACAATGGTTTATGATAGATAGATAGATAGATAGATAGATATTCACAACATCGGATTTTTTATCTTTATATAAATAAAAAGTTTTTTTTATTTATACTGTAATTAAATATCGAACACTGACCAACTCGCAGATATGTTACGCCCACAAAGTAAGTGAGGGGGGGGTCAAAATTAAGTGTCCTGAGAATGAAAGTTTTGAAATAAAATAAATAAAGCATTAAAAAATTCATTCATTGATTAATCAACACTGAAAATTTCATAAAAATCCGATAATTCCCTGATTTTTGGTAAATTATTTTCTGTAGGGGTGCTAAATTCATTTTGTCAAAAAACGAATTTTACGTTAATCAAACAAGACAAAAAAGTTAAAAATATTATGGTCATTACGGAATCCATACTGGAAAGGGAAATAATTATGCAATTTTTTTTTCAAACGAAACTAATATATATATTATTTTTGTCGTCTGCTATGAATTTTAAAAGCGAATTAGAAATAATTAAGTCTATTATTCAAGGTCAAACTTTGTCTAAATCGATAAGTAGTAACATAATAACCATAATTAAAAAAAGAAAAATATCATTACATATGCAGTTTATTTTTAATTGACCAAAACAAATACTTTTAAATCTATTTCGACGATATCAGCCAGTCAGCCTCGTTTTCGATGTTTGTTTACAATTTTACTGTAACATTCGCGTTTACAAAGAAATTTATCAAAAATCAGGTAATTATCCGATTTTAATGAAATTTTCAGTATTGATTTAACAATTAATGAATTTTATAATGCATTAGTTATTTTATTTCAAAACTTTAATTTAGTATTTTGCTATGAAAAATTAATATATAAAATTCATTTAAAATATGAAAATGCTGATGTTAAGTTTAAAATGTTATATTTTTAGATTCTAAAAATTAATATCTACTTAATGCAAACCTTATTTTTGTTGACGAAGTAATAAGTTTTGAAGAAAAACTCGATTGAAAATGTACCCCTCAGAAAAAACATCGATGTATAATTTTTTCTTTTATAAAATAATAGCCAATTAAATAATTATCGAAATGAGTAAAAAAGAAATCTCCAAAAAATTAATTATTTATTATTTTTTTACATTTTATTTTTCGATTTTCGGTACTTATTTTCTCACAGAAAAGCCACCGTAAAACATCTTTTTTTTGTTTCTATTCATAACTTCGGTCTTTTATCTCTTTATTTATACTGTAATTAGTATCAGGTAAGGACCAACTCGAAACAATTTTACGCCCCCAGCATAAGGGGGGTCAAAATTAAGTGACCTGAAAAAAATTAGAAAGTTTTGAAATAAAATAAATAATGCATTATAAAGATCATTCTTCGATAAATAAACACTGAAAATGTGATTAAAATCCGATAATTTCCTGAATTTTGGTAAATTATTTTCTGTAGGGGGGCTAAAGTCATTTGGTCGAAAATGACTTTGAGGCTCTGTTTGCCAGTCCCTATAATATATATATTTTTGATTTTTTTACATACAAAAAACGGATTTTACTTGGTTAAAAGTTAAAAAAGAGTGTGAAAAATTTCAGTAACATTTAATGAATATGTATTTAAAGTAACACTTTACTTATTTCTAAAAAGAAATATTTATAAGTATTTTAAAAATATTTTAAAGCCATTATTGAACACGATAAATCAAAATAAATTAAACGTAACTTTTTGTTGAAATTCGGACGATTTTTAATGTATAAAATGTATTTAAAATAAATTGCATATTTTAATAATATTTTTCTTTTTTAATGATGATCATTATGTTACTACTTATCGATTTAGACAAAGTTTGACCTTAAATAATAGATTTAATTATTTTTAATTCGCTTTTAAAACTCCTAGCAGACGAAATTAATGCCAGTCCCTAGTAATTACTTACTAAGTAATTACACAAAATTTGATTTGCAAACTTTAAAAGTAAAGAACAAAAAAATAAAATAATTACAACTTAGTAGTCGACTTTGTTGCTATTACCGACTAAAAAATACATATTGTTTCTTGCTTATTTTTTTTTCTCGGGTTAATTATTTTGCGGAACCAGTTTTCCCTAAACACCGCCTATTTCCGCTGTTTTTGTTGAGAATGTTCAGCTTGTTACGTTTATCATCAAAAACAAAAGAACAGACAAGGTAATTAATTCAATTTTCATTTTGATATGAATTTTACGTATAATTAGCTAAATATACGCTACCCTCTTACCAAGTAACCCACCCCTACTGCAGATTTTCGTTTGGGTCACAAATACCAATTTTAAAATAAACCTTGCGTGTTTTTTAGGTACCACCAAATGGTCGGTTTAGGCCATTTTGAATAAAATGGAAGTAAATATTTCCGAACTTTGTTTATCAAAAATCTCGTAAAAAACAATTAAAGATCGTACAGGGTTGTTACAAAGAAAAATAGTTAATTCAAAGATCAAATTATCCGATTGCGAAAAATTACATCGTTATCTTAAAAAATAAACAAACCTGCCCGTATTACATGCGAAAGGGTAATTTTCTGACTGTAATTTAGACAGAAAAGTTACATTTTATTTCCCTTTTACGATCAACCAGTAAAAGTATGGCTAGCTCTAATTGACATTTTTGTCTTGTGCATATTCAATAACCGATTATTTGTTTTCAACGATTTTTAAAATATTCTTTCTTTTTTTTTAATCTTGAAATATTATCTTGAAATTTTTTTTGTGCATTCGAAAGAAGAAACATTTGGGGTTTAGGGTTAGTTTAATGGGAAACTAAATAAATAAATTGGGTTCTGTTTTTTTTCTGGGTCAACCTGTAATATGTTTTAATTTTCAGAACGATTTGCAAATTTAACCAAAATATACTATTAAAATGAATAAAAACTTGAAAAAAATTAATAGTAAAATGTCACCGTGAAATTGACGTTAAAAAATGTTTTCGGTTTTGGTATGATTTTTTAAAATCGAAAATTAAATGAAAATTTGAATATTTTTTCTAAGAGAAAAACTGATAAAATAATCATGTATACTTAATTTTTATTCTAATAGCGTAAAAAATTATTTTATTTAAATTTTTTGAACAAAGAAAAACAAACTTCGGTTGTTACTCAGAATCGTCTCATCTTGTCTCTTTGTAAAACAAATATGTCAGTTTTGCTCTTCCGTATATTCTAAGAACCATACATTACTATTCAACAATAAAAATTACAAATTCTTTTAAAAATATTAATCGAGCTCGGATCGGACCAACTTTTAGCTCACCTGAATTCTAAAAATCATATTTTTAAATATCCGTGAAAAATTCGATTTTTTTCCGCAGAAAAAAAAAAAATTTATTTCACGCAGAAAATGAAAATATTTAATCACACAAAAGATTGAAAATCTCTTGAAAATGATTTTTAAGAGATTTTCAATCTTTTGTGTGATTAAATATTTTTATTTTCTGCATGAAATAAATTAATTTTTTTTTTTCCTGCGCTAAAAAATCGAATTTTTCACGGATATTTAAAAATATGAATTTTAGAATTCAGGTGAACTAAAAGTTGGTTCGATCCAAGCTCGATTAATATTTTAAAAAGAATTTGTAATTTTTATTATTAAAATAATTAAATATAAAGATAATTAATTTTAATTATTACAATTTTTTTGACAATTTAATAGAATATAGTACATACCAATTACATAAGCAAAAAAAGTTTTCATTATGACATTTTTTTGCACTTTTTATTTTTTCGATTTCATTAATTTTTCCTAAAAAAACTATAGTTGGTACGTTATACAACTTCATTTGAAATTCTTATTTATAATTGTATAATGTACTGAATGTATCAATGAAAAATCAAAATCAAAGGAAAAATTAATGAAATCGGAAATAAAAAGTGCAAAAAAATTGTCATAATATTAATATCAGTTTTTTCTTTAATGTTTTTTTTTCTTTTGAATGGCTAAAAAATGTTTTTCAAGAAAATATTAATTTTTCTGCCAGTTTCATTGTGTAAAATATAAGGGGGTGTAAATTTCACAGGGTAAAATTGGTGGTACCTAAAAATAAGGCACATTATTTCTTATAGTAACTCGAATAAATTGAATTAACTATGTGCAAAATAATTATAGGGACGTTATAAGAAAAAGATTATTTGTCCTTAAATAATCAATTTGATTAATTTTCATTTAAGTGAAAATTGCTGCTCGAATACATTAACTAGGTATGTGCAAAATAACAATATGGATGCTGTGAAAAATATATAAATATTTTTTATTTTAAAATATTTACCAAAAATGTTTTGTCTATTTCTTTTAAGTTAAAAAAACACAAAAAAAACAACAAACAAAAAAACAATAAAATAAGGCACACAAAACTTATAGGGCCAGGTTAGCTCAGTCGGTAGACCATTCGGCTAAAAACCACAAGGTTCCTAGTTCGATACCAGTCCTCGCCAACTCAGCGTATGAGTAGCACAGGGATCTGTGCGGTAAAGTAAGGAGCTGACGGTAGGTGTGGCGCTACACTTCCGACGCAAAAAAACAATCTCCTTGGTCTAGCGCTATTGAAAAGGGGATAGACTCCCTCGCTGATTGGCTGATACCGACTTTAGGCTGCCCCGTCGACTTTACTTAATTTATTTCTTATAGTGACTTGAATACATAGAATTACCTTGGTGTGTATGTACAAAATAATAATTTTTTTAGGCTGAGTTTAAACAGGTTTGAGTTCAGAGTTTTTCTACTCTTAAGCTAGTTACCCAGCCTATGGTTAAAGAGTCCAATCTGGCCTACTATTTACCCATAGCTGGAGGGAGAGTATTTGGATTCATACCTTATCCTAGGGTATTAGCGCTCTGTAAAATGTAATCAGCCTTGTCCAAGATTTGAACTCGCGTCAAGGAGTCCATTTCCTATGACTATTACACAACACGCTAGCTCCTATAAGATTAAATTCCGGCTATATTATTGAAATATTTCAATATCAAAACAACACAAAGGCCTTGGGTTAAGGTAATTTCGCATCCCGGTAGCTGCCCTCAACCTAGACCACCCACACACATTTGTTCAGCCACTGTAAATACCTACTTATATAGATATGCATACGCATTATTGCACTTAAATGTGCACCTAGGGTCAGAAAAAACCTATCGTGGTATAATCTGTCGTTTAAAAAATAAAAATTAAAAACAGATAATTAAAAATAAAAACAAGAAAAGGAATAAAACAATTAAGTTTTCATCCTTTTTTTCTGATAAACTTTTTTCTTGGATGTTTTTAATATACGAGAGAAATATTTAATCTAAAAATTTAATTGTGAATTTTAAAAGTATAGAATAAAAGATGATGTAAATATTTGTAATGAATAAAGATTTATTTAATCTAAAAATTTAATTGTGAATTTTAAAAGTATAGAATAAAAGATGATGTAAATATTTGTAATGAATAAAGATTTATTTAATCTAAAAATTTAATTGTGAATTTTAAAAGTATAGAATAAAAGATGATGTAAATATTTGTAATGAATAAAGATTTATTTAATCTAAAAATTTAATAGTGAATTTTAAAAGTATAGAATAAAAGATGATGTAAATATTTGTAATGAATAAAGATTTATTTAATCTAAAAATTTAATAGTGAATTTTAAAAGTATAGAATAAAAGATGATGTAAATATTTGTAATGAATAAAGATTTATTTAATCTAAAAATTTAATAGTCAATTTTAAAAGTATAGAATAAAAGATGATGTAAATATTTGTAATGAATAAAGATTTATTTAATCTAAAAATTTAATAGTCAATTTTAAAAGTATAGAATAAAAGATGATGTAAATATTTGTAATGAATAAAGATTTATTTAATCTAAAAATTTAATTGTGAATTTTAAAAGTATAGAATAAAGATGATGTAAATATTTGTAATGAATAAAGATTTATTTAATCTAAAAATTTAATGTGAATTTTAAAAGTATAGAATAAAAGATGATGTAAATATTTGTAATGAATAAAGATTTAATCTAAAAATTTAATTGTGAATTTTAAAAGTATAGAATAAAAGATGATGTAAATATTTGTAATGAATAAAGATTTATTTAATCTAAAAATTTAATTGTGAATTTTAAAAGTATAGAATAAAAGATGATGTAAATATTTGTAATGAATAAAGATTTATTTAATCTAAAATTTAATTGTGAATTTTAAAAGTATAGAATAAAAGATGATGTAAATATTTGTAATGAATAAAGATTTATTTAATCTAAAAATTTAATTGTGAATTTTAAAAGTATAGAATAAAAGATGATGTAAATATTTGTAATGAATAAAGATTTATTTAATCTAAAAATTTAATTGTGAATTTTAAAAGTATAGAATAAAAGATGATGTAAATATTTGTAATGAATAAAGATTTATTTAATCTAAAAATTTAATTGTGAATTTTAAAAGTATAGAATAAAAGATGATGTAAATATTTGTAATGAATAAAGATTTATTTAATCTAAAAATTTAATTGTGAATTTTAAAAGTATAGAATAAAAGATGATGTAAATATTTGTAATGAATAAAGATTTATTTAATCTAAAAATTTAATTGTGAATTTTAAAAGTATAGAATAAAAGATGATGTAAATATTTGTAATGAATAAAGATTTATTTAATCTAAAAATTTAATAGTGAATTTTAAAAGTATAGAATAAAAGATGATGTAAATATTTGTAATGAATAAAGATTTATTTAATCTAAAAATTTAATTGTGAATTTTAAAAGCATAGAATAAAAGATGATGTAAATATTTGTAATGAATAAAGATTTATTTAATCTATCTAAAAATGTGTGAGTAAAAATGCAAAATTTGTTACTAACAATTGTTCTTTTTTATTTATGGCAGATTTGAGTTGCTTTGAGTGTGGATAATTTTCTCTTATATTTATTATTAATGGAATGTCCTTTTCTTTCTATCAAAGTGAAATTGCCATTATTTAGATTATATTCCATTTAATTATTTTATCTGAAATTTTTGATGTCTGTCTTAATTAAAACCCAAATTTATTTATTCTAATTTTCTCATTGCAGAAAAAGTTTCATTGGACACAGTGAGTTCTAATTTAAAAGTTCATAAACCTACATTAGAAAGTTCATATGCAAACCTACATTGGAGAGAACACCCTTTTCTTGTTTGGATCAGCAATTTAACCAAAACACCAAAGAGCAAACCCTTTCTTGCCAAATGTGTGGATTAACCAAAGGAGATAATCCTTACTGTTGACACGTCACTTTGGAAAAACACAAATTCCAAAGTTTAGACAAAAGACATATTCAAATATTTCTTCTTCTTCTTCTTCTTCTTCTTCTTCTTCTTCTTCTTTCTTCTTCTTCTTCTTCTTCTTCTTCTTCTCCTTTCTCTTCTTTTTTCTTCTTCCTTTCATTTATTCTTCTTCCTTTTTTTCTTCTTCTTCTTCTTCTTCTTCTTCTTCTTCTTTTCTCTTTCTTCTTTTCTTCTTCTTCTTTCTTCTTCTTCTTCTCTTCTCTTCTTTCTTTTCTTTTTCTTTCTTTTCTTCTTCCTCTTCTTCTTTTCTTCCTTTTATTTCTTCTTCTTTTTTCTTCTTCTTTTTGTCTTCATTTTATTTTTTCTTCTTATTTCATTTTCTTCTTCCTTTTATTTCTTTTTTCATTTCTTCTTTCTGTTCATTTCTTCCTCGTCTTCATTTCATTTCTTCTTCTTCTTCTTCTTCTTCTTCTTCTTCTTCTTCTTTTATTTCTCCTTTTTTTCTTCTTCCTTTTTCTTCTTCTTCATTTTATTTCTTCTTTTTCTCCTTCCTTTTATTTCAATTTCTTTGGTTTGAAAAGGCACATGCAAGCACACACAAGAGAGCAACCTTTTCCTTGCAAACTGTTTTTGTAAAATTCGCAATATAAAAACCATATGAGATAAAAAAAAAAAAAACATAGGAGAGAAACATTTTTCTTGTGAAATGAGTAAATCAGCATTTTCATTGGATTCAAATTTGAAAGATCCCATGCAAACACACACAGCTGATAAATCTTCTTATGATGTGTGTGGAACAGCTCATTTAAAAAGCCACATCCAAAAACACACTGAAGAGAAGCCATTTTCTTGTGAAGTGTGCAGAACAGTATTTTCAAGCAATCCTAATTTGAAAAGGCACATGCAAACACACACAGGAGAGAAGCCATTTCCTTGTGAAGTTTGTGGATCAGCATTTTTACGAAGATCAGATTTAAAATGTCACATGCGGACACACACTGGAGAAAAGCCATTTTCTTGTGAAGTGTGTGGATCAGTATTTTCAATGAGATCTACATTAAAATGTCATATCAGAACACACACAGGAGAAAAACTATTTTCTTGTGAGGTGTGCAGATCAGCATTTTCCCAGAAGGCAAGTTTGAAAACCCACATGCGAACACACACTGGCGAGAAACCATTTTCTTGTGAAGTGTGTGGATCTGCATTTTCACAAAGGTGTGATTTAAAATGCCACATGCGAACACATACAGGTGAGAAACCTTTTTCTTGTGAAGTGTGCCAAATGTCATTTTCACAGAAGTGTAGTTTAAAAAACCACATGCACAAACACACTGGAGAGAAGCCATTTTCTTGTGAAGTTTGTAGATCAACATTTTCATCGATGGGTAATTTGAAAAGCCATATGCGTAAACATACAGGAGAGAAACCATTTTCTTGTGATGTGTGTGGATCAGCATTTTCATTGATGACTAATTTGAAAACCCACATGCGCAAACACACTGGAGAGAAGCCATTTTCTTGTCAAGTTTGTGGATCAGCATTTTCTCAAAGATGTGATTTAAAATGCCACATGCGAACACACACTGGGGAGAAACCTTTTTCTTGTGAAGTGTGCAGAATGGCATTTTCACGGAAGTCTACTTTGAAAAGTCACAGGCGTAAACACATAGGAGAGATGGAATTTTCCTGTGAAGTATGTGGATCAGCCTTTTCAGAGATAGAACATTTGACTATCCACAAGCAAACACATGGTTAGTTAGACACAATAAAGGAGGCCAGTAAGGACAAGTTAAAGATCCCATTTATGGAAATTACCAAGGAAACTGCTGGATAAAAATTAGCCCAATTCAGCAACTTTGAAACCTAAGAATTTGATAAAAGAAAAAAAACAGCAGGAATCTGTTACACATACTGTACACTTTTACTGTTTTAAATCATTTTTAAATCATGTTTAATATTTTTCGAATAGTTTTATGACAAAATATCAGCTATGTCTATGGTTAAATCAAACTTAATGGATCTAAATTCCTGTGATAAAATTTTACTTGCACATTATTTAAAATGAAGTTAACTGTTACTAAAAACATATTTTATGATATTTTCAAGTTAAAACATGCAGTTCCATTGATTTGACCAATCTTGGCAATTTTTGTGTATTATTATGGTGGAAAAATGGAACTTCCGGCATTTTTTACTCCCTTAATGAATTTGATGATTTTACTTAGGGTACAAACTCTCTGACATTAAATTTTTAACTCCCACTTAGGCATTATATTTCAAAAATTAATTTTTACACTACCCAGAGTGTTTTTTTTTTGCTAGTATTAATAAATCATCTTCATAACTCATTGTTCACATTTTTACCCCCCCCATACAGTTGGATTCATTTCCATTTATTCCTAACAAAGTCTTTAGTGCAATAATCTTCAAAGGTTCTGGAATATTTAAGTAAAATGATATTAAGTAAAAGTGCTTATTAATGAGTAATGATATTTATAAAAAGAATTCACCCTAAACAAAATGATACAATTAATTTCATTGGTTAATTAAGAAACTTTCTTTTTTGTTTTAAATGTCAATTTTAAAAGCAAGATTATTAGCCAACACCTAAGGTCACAATTAAATTTCAACCCAACAGACAAAATGGCTGACAGAAGAATGTCAACACTTTTATAATTTATTCCATCTCATGGCTAATATTTTGTCTTTTTAATTATCTACTTAAATATTTCATGAATTAAAAATGAATAATGGCTGAATTATTAAAATTAAAACGTTTTAATATATATATATATATATATATATATATATATATATTATACACATATACACGTAGAAGTAAACAAGAGTATCTTTACAAGCTTTCTGGCCAACTTTTTTACATTAGACTTTTGTATTATTATGTATCAATTAAATAAATTTGTAAACAAATAGATTAATAGACACATAAATAAATTTCACCCAAAAAATCTCATAAAAAATGAACAGATACACTTCATTGATAATAAATTCTAAAAGACAAATATTTATCTAATAAAAATATAAGGCAATGAGAGTGGTGTGTTTGTGTTCCATGGATTCCATCCAAATGTAAAAAAGTTGGCCAGAAAGCTTGAAAAGATCCTTTTGTTTACTTCTATGTGTGTGTGTGTACACACACACACACACACACATATATATATTAATGTACATGTACAAAGCACACACACTATAAATAACACACACATACATTAATGTACAGGAAATAGGCATACACGCCCACATATAACACACACACTCATGGTGTTAGGACTGACCAAATACGCCGCCTGATAGACAGTAAATCCACACACCCGCACCCATAAACAATCAAGCAATATCTGGAATGTTAGTCTCAGACACATAGCAATAAAAAAGAGATCAGATGATCCTGTTAATAAAAAAATAAATAAATAAAATAAAATAAAAATAAAACCTTGCTTAGAGGCGAAACAAATCTGGTATAGTAATAAAATAAAATAAAAAGAAATGATCAGACACACAGACATAAGCACCACGCACACACACATATGCTTACATTTACACACACAAGCACGCGCACACACACACTTACACACACAAACACACACATAAGCAAGCACCCCAACCATACACATACACACACAGAATTTGGAAGACCCAAGGCAGAACGAATGTAGCAGCCGCTAAGACAACTTCAGTTCCAGTATTCTCCTGAGGATGGGAATCTCTTCCCGAAATATTGAGAAATAAATGACAGGTTAACAAAAAACATCATAGTTACCTTCTTTTTTCTTTACACTCGCATTGTGACAGCCTTCAAAACCAACCAACAAACCAATATATATATATATATATATTAAAACGTTTTAATTTTAATAATTCAGCCAATATTCCTTTTCAGTTCAGGCAAAATTTATTCATGAAATATTTAAGTAGATAATTGAAATTGTTTAGAGAGTTTAACGTCATACCCAGGATGTGGTCATTTGGTTTGATGCCTTTGTTTAATGGCATATCAATCCTCATTGATTATTTAATGCCAAAGTAATCCTTGTAGAAGAACAGTAGTGGCACTATTTAACCCATAGCTGGGGGATAATTGTTCAAAGTCTCTCCCTTAGGCAGTTTGATGCTGTATTCAACTTCATTCTGGTAACTCCTGCTGGGACACTGCACCGAGCCGTATAGCACCATACACTTGAACAATATTGATGGGAGACCTGCAGCATAGGCAATGGCAAGTCTTACAACCTTTGCCAGGCACATGTCAAGATCCATGTGCAGATCTATAGATGACCCAGTGATGCTGATAACTTTTTGATTTTGTGCGTCCTGGGATGCATGTATTTGATTTGAATGAGTCCCCAGGAAATTTGATGGGTCCCAACTAAAATTTCTTAATAAATTGTAGAGTCTTTTTTTATCTATGAACAAATAAAGCCATCTAACCGACCAGTTAATTATATTTTATTTTCATATAGTTATTTTTGTTTATAAAAATTAACTACAACAACACTATTAAATTTAGAGTAGTTTAATGGGTTTAATACTATTTGGTGCCGACCACTGGTTTCTCCGGTCTATGAACCCTAACTGGAAAGCGTCAGGGGAAGTCAGGGACAAGCCTTTAGAGTTTTATGTCACTGGTCAGGATAGGCGACAACGGTAAGCACTTTCACATTTCTTTGAGGATTTTCTATTTCTTTGAGGATTTCTTTTTTTTTTTTCAAGGATTTTCTATTTTCTTTGAAAAGTATTCGCTGTTATCCGTTTATTAAATGCTATTTGTTTTCCTTGTAAAGTTTCACGGTGTTTATTAAATAAACTTAATGACATCAGTAAAGAAGCGTCGTGCGTCCTTTTCTACGAGGACCAGTAGGTAATAAAACCTGGGAGCAATGGTGATGAAAGGGGTGCTCCACATTCCCTAAACCTCCAAAACTGGAACCTCACCATACGGCATACCAACCTCGGTGGGTCATTTAATGCCGACAAAAATCTGAAATAAATTAATTCTTAATGGATACTCAATTTTTTTTCATTAACACATTTTTCTGTTTAACCCATAGATGGGACCCCAACAGGTACTACCACTCCGGGTCAAAGTGGACCTGAACTGCCGTTAAACCGACCAGTTAATTATATCTTATTTTTTAAATATTTTTTTTTTGTTTATAAAAATTAACTACAACCACATTATCAAATTTAGAGTAGTTTAATGGGTTTATTAATACCATTTTGTGCCAACCACTAGTTTCTGCGGCCTATGAACCCTAACCAGAAAAGGGTAAGGGGAAGCCACTTACAAACCTTTAGAGTTATATGTCGCTGGTCGGGGGGGGGGTACAGGCGACACGATACGGATTTTCTATTTCTTTGAGGATTTCCTATTTCCTTTGAAAAGTATTCGCTATTATCGGTTTATTAATTGCTATTAATTGCTATTTATTTTCCTTGTACAGTTTCACGGTGTTTATTAAATAAACTTAATGACATCAGTAAAGAAGCGTCATGTGTCCCTTTCTAATAATCAGTAAAAGAAGATGTGACACTAATTTTTATACAGTTATTTTTGTTCACAAAAATTAACTACAACAACAGTATTAAATAATGGAAGAGGAAGTTATTCTGGAGCAGAGAACACTTAGGCCTATGTTTTCAGTTGGCAAGAAAGTTGTTTAATCAGCTGGCTTCACTGATGTGGGTCACTGGCTATTTTCTATCTACTGCTATGGGGACAACCTGTCACTCCAAAGGCTGGTTTGAAACTAACTCAAGGGCTTGAACTGACTAAATATATGTAAATTCAAGACTGAAGGGGTTGTTGGGTTGTCTTCCCTTTGCCTGGAAGAGTTATCTTCCCTCTGGGTTCCTGTTTTTGACCACCAGAGTTTTTTTTGTATTTAAGCACTTGTTTCAAACTCTCTGGCCCTCCTCTTTCTTCTCCAGGACCTCACACACATGGGTTAGACATTTATGTCTACACCCTTCTTGTGGGGGCTTCAGCCCCCAACACAACACTAGTAAGTGACTTTAACCTATGGACTCTCTATAACTATCCCTATCTTTTGTATGTACATTTAGATAACCATTGTATACGTTTTTATTGTATCTTATCCCTTTTCTATGTACGTGTATGTAACTATGTAACTTTCCTCATGTATCTGCATATTTCTTGTCTTAAATACTTCTCCATGTGCTTGTATTAAAGTCCTTTGTGTATGTAACACCCTTGGTCGGAGTTGTTTGTTCAACCAATTATAATTGATATTATAACCTTGAACCCAACAGGGTGAATAGAATGAACAAATATTTTGTTCTGATTAAAAGGGTGGGGGCCCAACTTTTCCAATTGGGTTTTCTCTAAAAAGTATTAGATGTTAAAATATATTTAATTGTATACCAAGATACATAATAAAACAAAAGACCAAAGGCATGAATAGAATGAACAAATATTTTGTTCTGATTAAAAGGGTGGGGGCCCAACTTTTCCAATTGGGGTTTCTCCAAAAAAGTATTAGATGTTAAAATATATTTCATTATATACCAAGATACATAATAAAACAAAAGACCAAAGGCATGAATAGAATGAACAAATATTTTGTTCTGATTAAAAGGGTGGGGGCCCAACTTTTCCAATTGGGTTTTCTCTAAAAAGTATTAGATGTTAAAATATATTTAATTGTATACCAAGATACATAATAAAACAAAAGACCAAAGGCATGAATAGAATGAACAAATATTTTGTTCTGATTAAAAGGGTGGGGGCCCAACTTTTCCAATTGGGGTTTCTCCAAAAAAGTATTAGATGTTAAAATATATTTCATTATATACCAAGATACATAATAAAACAAAAGACCAAAAGTAAAAAGAGAATGTCAGGAGACGTTAACACACGAGGTAAATTCGACAATGGTTTATTACGAACTGATTAATTTTTTACAAGTAAGTTAAAAAAGCGGGAAATAGCTTGGGCGGAAGTGGACGGAGTCTGAGCTCCTGCTGATGTCACAGCAAATATATTTATTAATAGAAATATGAACTTATAAAAAATCTTAATATTCCCCTTCATAATGTCATATTTCTTGATGAGGTAAAAAAAAAATTTATAGTTAAAGGTAGGCAACTCTTGTTAAATTTAATTAAAAATAGGTTTTATAAATTCTCTTAAAATTTTGAGATAAATTGCTTTATAAAATTTGAAGTTGCAATAATTGTATTTAAATTTTGATAATAATTTGTATACACACAATAATTATTTAATGATTGTTCAAAACAGTCCTGGTTAGTTAAAAAGGTGTGTAACAAATTGTTCCACTTTGTTTTAGTCCATACAAAGACTTTTCTCTCTTTCTTTCTTTTTTTCTTTTCTTTTTTTTAATTTGCAAAAAAGTTTTTGTCGAAAAAGTCTTTTTATAGTCCACATTTTTTATTTGTGAAAATCTTTTGGTTCCATATCTAGCCTTAAATTGTTCTTCATTGTTTGCTTTTACTCTATAACAATAATCAATAGAACAGTTTGTTGTGTCTAATATGTAATCATCCAAATATTTGGGTTTATTAATTTTTCGTTTAGAAAGTTTTTCTTCATTATCATTTTGTAATTCAGTGTTTTTATTTATGGGATAGTATAATACTATGCATGCGGGGGTAGGTGTGTGTATATATAATTCTAGGTAGTTATGATTAATAAGTAGTAAATCAAACCACATATATGTGTGTGTATGTGTGACCAGTAGTAAATAGTAACTAGTGTGGATAATGTGTGTGCATACATATATTCATGTGTGTGTGTCTACATGTATAATATGTGTAAATGATCAGTTAAAGAAATCATAAAACTTAAGAAAAGATTAAGAGGGTGATAACTCGCCAGAATAGAGACGAGAAGTCTAGGTTGTGAACAACTTTGAGAGTTGACCGTAGGTTAGGGGAGCAATAAAAATTGACCAATATTTAGAACAAAGGATTTTGGAAATCTCGTGAAGAATCCCGGGCAATGAGAATGAGATGAGAATTGGGGATTCTGGGAATTTAAAAAAAAAGTTTTGTCAGTTGGATCTAGGGGGCCGAAGAGAGCAGATGAGCCTTGGACGCTGAAGAAGTTCAGAAGTTAGTTGTCCATTAGAGACCAGCCCTAGCAGAGGTCTACAAAGAAAAGGGGGGCGGGGTGTCCTCCATCTCAACAACCACGGGAGATAGCAGCAGATAGAAGCAATAAGTACTATATACCTCATCTCTGACCATTCTAATGTTCACCTGACTGATGTTGTCCTTTGCTGTTATTCTCTCTTTTTCTTTGTGATAGTTGTTTGTTTGTGCACCCCTTTGGCGGGGGGGGCCCCTACGAGATGTTTTGAGCACATATGTGCAACGTGGACAGGTCCTAGAAATAGCTAGCAGACGACACGATATAATCACGGCCAGAAAGAAGTAGTGCAGAAGGAATGCAGTGAACACAAGAGAGTTGCAGAAGTGTGCAAAGGGCCTCGCAGCCCGCCGGTGGTGTTACAATAGTAAAAATAACTGTTTTCTTCTTCATCAAATTGTTGAATTTCATGAAAAGATACACATCTTATTCTTTTAATTTCTTTTCTTTCTGGAATTTAAATGAGATTAGCTGGACTTGTTGGATCATATCCAACAAAAATTCCTTGTTCACTCCTTGGATCCAATTTTGTTTTATTTTGAATATAGGCAAAGCATGTACTACCAAATGTATGCATATTGCTTATGTAAGATTTTTGAGATGTAAACATTTCATAAGAAGTTTTTCCAGTCCTTCTATTGAAGCATCTATTTCTTATATAAGCTGATGTTCTAAGTGCATAATTCCACAAGTTTTTTGGTAATTAAGATTCTATCAATAAACATCTTGCCATTTGAAAGAGTGTTCGAAAAGATCTTTCAGCCGTGCCATTCTGGTGTGGTGAGTAAGAAGCTGATAATTCTTGTTTTATTTTATTTTTTACAAGAATATTTTAAAATTTTGTACCAGTAAATTAAAGAGCATTGTCTGTTTTTAATCTTCTAATACATCCATAGGGAGACATAGCTAAAAATCTTTCTGTTGCATTTGCTGCATCTGATTTATTTTTTAAGAAAATAAACTACTATTAATCCAGAGTAGTCACCAACAAAATTTATTGCATATCTTGAATCATTTATTGAAATTGGTTCAATGGGACCTGCCAAATCACAATGAATCAAATCAAGTATTTTATTTGCCTTTATTTCTGTATTGGCACATTTTTCCTTGAGTAAAAGTTTTGCAGTCAAATTTATTTTTATCACTTATTTTCATGCCTTTTACAGCTTGTTCTAATTTTAAAACATCTTTTTTGTTACAATGTCCAAGAATACTATGCCATTCTTTTAAAGTATGAGTTCGTATAGTTTTTATGTTGCTTAGGAAATATAACTTTCCTTGTTTTTTAATATTGCATATACATCCATTAGGTGTCTTGAGTTTCGTGCCATTTTTATAAAAATGGAGGTAAGAACCGTTTTGGGTCGCTGACTGTACCGAAAAAAATATTTTTTTATGATTTTGTTGAACATTTATTTTCATAGAGTAATCTTCTCGTGGCCCATTTGTTCTGCATTTTTCAGTCTCTTCGTAGCTTCTGAGCGCTGATTTGAATTCGTTGAATTTTAATTCGTCCTTTCTCTGTGTTATCACAGTCGTAAAGGGTTTAAAATCACTAGGTAGTCCCTTTAATATCATAGCTATCAATAAGCTTTCAGATATGCTTTCGCCGATTGAGTTAAACGACGAAGCAGCATTTTCTCCCCTTAAAAGATAATCCGTAACACTTTCGTGTTCTGACATTTTTAATGACGTCAATTCCGTATATAGAGAAATTATCCTGGGTTTACTGCTTCCAACATAATGTTCTCTCAATATTTGCATTGCCAACCTTCCGTTATTTCTCGCGTCCCTCATAATTAGAGTAAGGCTTCTGTCATCGAGTACTTGGGTCATCAGAGCAAAAACTTCAGCATTTTTGTCAGGGTCGATATCATCAGTCTCGGATTCTATAATATGTGCCAACTTCTGGAGTCGTAGGTAGGAAACAAATTTAATTTCCCGCAATTGAAATTGTTCAGGATTTCCATCAAAGTAAATTCTATTATTATGACTGGGCGCATAACTTGTTGAGGTTGAATATTCAGAGTGCATGGTGGAAATAATGCGTGAAAAAACACAATTTACAATATGTAAAAGTTAAGGTGGGGAGATGGACAGATGGGCGCATAACCTGTTGAGTTTGAATATTCAGAGTGCATGGTGGAAATAATGCGTGAAAAAACAGAATTTACAATATGTAAAAGTTAAGGTGGGGAGATGGACAGATGGGCGCATAACCTGTTGAGTTTGAATATTCAGAGTGCATGGTGGAAATAATGCGTGGAAAAATAGAATTTACAATATGTAAAAGTTAAGGTGGGGAGATGGACAGATGGGCGCATAACCTGTTGAGTTTGAATATTCAGAGTGCATGGTGGAAATAATGCGTGAAAAAACAGAATTTACAATATGTAAAAGTTAAGGTGAGGAGATGGACAGATGGGCGCATAACCTGTTGAGTTTGAATATTCAGAGTGCATGGTGGAAATAATGCGTGAAAAACAGAATTTACAATAGTAAAAGTTAAGGTGGGGAGATGGACAGATGGGCGCATAACCTGTTGAGTTTGAATATTCAGAGTGCATGGTGGAAATAATGCGTGAAAAAACAGAATTTACAATATGTAAAAGTTAAGGTGGGGAGATGGACAGATGGGCGCATAACCTGTTGAGTTTGAATATTCAGAGTGCATGGTGGAAATAATGCGTGAAAAACAGAATTTACAATAGTAAAAGTTAAGGTGGGGAGATGGACAGATGGGCGCATAACCTGTTGAGTTTGAATATTCAGAGTGCATGGTGGAAATAATGCGTGAAAAAAACAGAATTTACAATAGTAAAAGTTAAGGTGGGGAGATGGACAGATGGGCGCATAACCTGTTGAGTTTGAATATTCAGAGTGCATGGTGGAAATAATGCGTGAAAAACAGAATTTACAATAGGTAAAAGTTAAGGTGGGAGATGGACAGATGGGCGCATAACCTGTTGAGTTTGAATATTCAGAGTGCATGGTGGAAATAATGCGTGAAAAAACAGAATTTACAATAGGTAAAAGTTAAGGTGGGGAGATGGACAGATGGGCGCATAACCTGTTGAGTTTGAATATTCAGAGTGCATGGTGGAAATAATGCGTGAAAAAACAGAATTTACAATAGGTAAAAGTTAAGGTGGGGAGATGGACAGATGGGCGCATAACCTGTTGAGTTTGAATATTCAGAGTGCATGGTGGAAATAATGCGTGAAAAACAGAATTTACAATAGGTAAAAGTTAAGGTGGGGAGATGGACAGATGGGCGCATAACCTGTTGAGTTTGAATATTCAGAGTGCATGGTGGAAATAATGCGTGAAAAAAACAGAATTTACAATAGGTAAAAGTTAAGGTGGGGAGATGGACAGATGGGCGCATAACCTGTTGAGTTTGAATATTCAGAGTGCATGGTGGAAATAATGCGTGAAAAAACAGAATTTACAATATGTAAAAGTTAAGGTGGGGAGATGGACAGATGGGCGCATAACCTGTTGAGTTTGAATATTCAGAGTGCATGGTGGAAATAATGCGTGAAAAAACAGAATTTACAATAGGTAAAAGTTAAGGTGGGGAGATGGACAGATGGGCGCATAACCTGTTGAGTTTGAATATTCAGAGTGCATGGTGGAAATAATGCGTGAAAAACAGAATTTACAATAGGTAAAAGTTAAGGTGGGGAGATGGACAGATGGGCGCATAACCTGTTGAGTTTGAATATTCAGAGTGCATGGTGGAAATAATGCGTGAAAAGAATTTACAATAGGTAAAAGTTAAGGTGGGGAGATGGACAGATGGGCGCATAACCTGTTGAGTTTGAATATTCAGAGTGCATGGTGGAAATAATGCGTGAAAAAAGAATTTACAATAGGTAAAAGTTAAGGTGGGGAGATGGACAGATGGGCGCATAACCTGTTGAGTTTGAATATTCAGAGTGCATGGTGGAAATAATGCGTGAAAAACAGAATTTACAATAGGTAAAAGTTAAGGTGGGAGATGGACAGATGGGCGCATAACCTGTTGAGTTTGAATATTCAGAGTGCATGGTGGAAATAATGCGTGAAAAAAACAGAATTTACAATAGGTAAAAGTTAAGGTGGGGAGATGGACAGATGGGCGCATAACCTGTTGAGTTTGAATATTCAGAGTGCATGGTGGAAATAATGCGTGAAAAAAACAGAATTTACAATAGGTAAAAGTTAAGGTGGGGAGATGGACAGATGGGCGCATAACCTGTTGAGTTTGAATATTCAGAGTGCATGGTGGAAATAATGCGTGAAAAAACAGAATTTACAATAGGTAAAAGTTAAGGTGGGAGATGGACAGATGGGCGCATAACCTGTTGAGTTTGAATATTCAGAGTGCATGGTGGAAATAATGCGTGAAAAAAACAGAATTTACAATAGGTAAAAGTTAAGGTGGGGAGATGGACAGATGGGCGCATAACCTGTTGAGTTTGAATATTCAGAGTGCATGGTGGAAATAATGCGTGAAAAACAGAATTTACAATAGGTAAAAGTTAAGGTGGGGAGATGGACAGATGGGCGCATAACCTGTTGAGTTTGAATATTCAGAGTGCATGGTGGAAATAATGCGTGAAAAACAGAATTTACAATAGGTAAAAGTTAAGGTGGGGAGATGGACAGATGGGCGCATAACCTGTTGAGTTTGAATATTCAGAGTGCATGGTGGAAATAATGCGTGAAAAAACAGAATTTACAATAGGTAAAAGTTAAGGTGGGGAGATGGACAGATGGGCGCATAACCTGTTGAGTTTGAATATTCAGAGTGCATGGTGGAAATAATGCGTGAAAAAACAGAATTTACAATATGTAAAAGTTAAGGTGGGAGATGGACAGATGGGCGCATAACCTGTTGAGTTTGAATATTCAGAGTGCATGGTGGAAATAATGCGTGAAAAAACAGAATTTACAATAGGTAAAAGTTAAGGTGGGAGATGGACAGATGGGCGCATAACCTGTTGAGTTTGAATATTCAGAGTGCATGGTGGAAATAATGCGTGAAAACAGAATTTACAATAGGTAAAAGTTAAGGTGGGGAGATGGACAGATGGGCGCATAACCTGTTGAGTTTGAATATTCAGAGTGCATGGTGGAAATAATGCGTGAAAAAACAGAATTTACAATAGTAAAAGTTAAGGTGGGGAGATGGACAGATGGGCGCATAACCTGTTGAGTTTGAATATTCAGAGTGCATGGTGGAAATAATGCGTGAAAAAACAGAATTTACAATAGGTAAAAGTTAAGGTGGGGAGATGGACAGATGGGCGCATAACCTGTTGAGTTTGAATATTCAGAGTGCATGGTGGAAATAATGCGTGAAAAAACAGAATTTACAATAGTAAAAGTTAAGGTGGGGAGATGGACAGATGGGCGCATAACCTGTTGAGTTTGAATATTCAGAGTGCATGGTGGAAATAATGCGTGAAAAAAACAGAATTTACAATAGGTAAAAGTTAAGGTGGGGAGATGGACAGATGGGCGCATAACCTGTTGAGTTTGAATATTCAGAGTGCATGGTGGAAATAATGCGTGAAAAAACAGAATTTACAATAGGTAAAAGTTAAGGTGGGAGATGGACAGATGGGCGCATAACCTGTTGAGTTTGAATATTCAGAGTGCATGGTGGAAATAATGCGTGAAAAAAACAGAATTTACAATAGGTAAAAGTTAAGGTGGGAGATGGACAGATGGGCGCATAACCTGTTGAGTTTGAATATTCAGAGTGCATGGTGGAAATAATGCGTGAAAAACAGAATTTACAATAGGTAAAAGTTAAGGTGGGGAGATGGACAGATGGGCGCATAACCTGTTGAGTTTGAATATTCAGAGTGCATGGTGGAAATAATGCGTGAAAAACAGAATTTACAATAGGTAAAAGTTAAGGTGGGGAGATGGACAGATGGGCGCATAACCTGTTGAGTTTGAATATTCAGAGTGCATGGTGGAAATAATGCGTGAAAAAACAGAATTTACAATATGTAAAAGTTAAGGTGGGGAGATGGACAGATGGGCGCATAACCTGTTGAGTTTGAATATTCAGAGTGCATGGTGGAAATAATGCGTGAAAAGACAGAATTACAAACTCAAGCAGGTTGATGCGCCCATCTGTCCATCTCCCCACCTTAACTTTTACATATTGTAAATTCTGTTTTTTTCACGCATTATTTCCACCATGCACTCTGAATATTCAAAACTCAACAGGTTATGCGCCCATCTGTCCATCTCCCCACCTTAACTTTTACCTATTGTAAATTCTGTCTTTTCACGCATTATTTCCACCATGCACTCTGAATATTCAAACTCAACAGGTTATGCGCCCATCTGTCCATCTCCCCACCTTAACTTTTACCTATTGTAAATTCTGTTTTTTCACGCATTATTTCCACCATGCACTCTGAATATTCAAACTCAACAGGTTATGCGCCCATCTGTCCATCTCCCCACCTTAACTTTTACCTATTGTAAATTCTGTTTTTCACGCATTATTTCCACCATGCACTCTGAATATTCAAACTCAACAGGTTATGCGCCCATCTGTCCATCTCCCCTTAACTTTTACCTATTGTAAATTCTGTTTTTTTCACGCATTATTTCCACCATGCACTCTGAATATTCAAACTCAACAGGTTATGCGCCCATCTGTCCATCTCCCCACCTTAACTTTTACATATTGTAAATTCTGTTTTTTTCACGCATTATTTCCACCATGCACTCTGAATATTCAAACTCAACAGGTTATGCGCCCATCTGTCCATCTCCCCACCTTAACTTTTACCTATTGTAAATTCTGTCTTTTCACGCATTATTTCCACCATGCACTCTGAATATTCAAACTCAACAGGTTATGCGCCCATCTGTCCATCTCCCCACCTTAACTTTTACCTATTGTAAATTCTGTTTTTTCACGCATTATTTCCACCATGCACTCTGAATATTCAAACTCAACAGGTTATGCGCCCATCTGTCCATCTCCCCACCTTAACTTTTACATATTGTAAATTCTGTTTTTTTCACGCATTATTTCCACCATGCACTCTGAATATTCAAACTCAACAGGTTATGCGCCCATCTGTCCATCTCCCCACCTTAACTTTTACCTATTGTAAATTCTGTTTTTCACGCATTATTTCCACCATGCACTCTGAATATTCAAACTCAACAGGTTATGCGCCCATCTGTCCATCTCCTCACCTTAACTTTTACCTATTGTAAATTCTGTTTTTTCACGCATTATTTCCACCATGCACTCTGAATATTCAAACTCAACAGGTTATGCGCCCATCTGTCCATCTCCCACCTTAACTTTTACATATTGTAAATTCTGTTTTTTCACGCATTATTTCCACCATGCACTCTGAATATTCAAACTCAACAGGTTATGCGCCCATCTGTCCATCTCCCCACCTTAACTTTTACCTATTGTAAATTCTGTTTTTTCACGCATTATTTCCACCATGCACTCTGAATATTCAAACTCAACAGGTTATGCGCCCATCTGTCCATCTCCCCACCTTAACTTTTACCTATTGTAAATTCTGTTTTTTCACGCATTATTTCCACCATGCACTCTGAATATTCAAACTCAACAGGTTATGCGCCCATCTGTCCATCTCCCCACCTTAACTTTTACCTATTGTAAATTCTGTTTTTTCACGCATTATTTCCACCATGCACTCTGAATATTCAAACTCAACAGGTTATGCGCCCATCTGTCCATCTCCCCACTTAACTTTTACCTATTGTAAATTCTGTTTTTCACGCATTATTTCCACCATGCACTCTGAATATTCAAACTCAACAGGTTATGCGCCCATCTGTCCATCTCCCACCTTAACTTTTACCTATTGTAAATTCTGTCTTTTCACGCATTATTTCCACCATGCACTCTGAATATTCAAACTCAACAGGTTATGCGCCCATCTGTCCATCTCCCCACCTTAACTTTTACCTATTGTAAATTCTGTTTTTTCACGCATTATTTCCACCATGCACTCTGAATATTCAAACTCAACAGGTTATGCGCCCATCTGTCCATCTGTTTTTCACGCATTATTTCCACCATGCACTCTGAATATTCAAACAGGTTATGCGCCCATCTGTCCATCTCCCCACCTTAACTTTTACCTATTGTAAATTCTGTTTTTTCACGCATTATTTCCACCATGCACTCTGAATATTCAAACTCAACAGGTTATGCGCCCATCTGTCCATCTCCCCACCTTAACTTTTACCTATTGTAAATTCTGTTTTTTCACGCATTATTTCCACCATGCACTCTGAATATTCAAACTCAACAGGTTATGCGCCCATCTGTCCATCTCCCCACCTTAACTTTTACCTATTGTAAATTCTGTTTTTCACGCATTATTTCCACCATGCACTCTGAATATTCAAACTCAACAGGTTATGCGCCCATCTGTCCATCTCCCCACCTTAACTTTTACCTATTGTAAATTCTGTTTTTCACGCATTATTTCCACCATGCACTCTGAATATTCAAACTCAACAGGTTATGCGCCCATCTGTCCATCTCCCCACCTTAACTTTTACTATTGTAAATTCTGTTTTTTCACGCATTATTTCCACCATGCACTCTGAATATTCAAACTCAACAGGTTATGCGCCCATCTGTCCATCTCCCCACCTTAACTTTTACATATTGTAAATTCTGTTTTTTTCACGCATTATTTCCACCATGCACTCTGAATATTCAACTCAACAGGTTATGCGCCCATCTGTCCATCTCCCCACCTTAACTTTTACCTATTGTAAATTCTGTTTTTTCACGCATTATTTCCACCATGCACTCTGAATATTCAAACTCAACAGGTTATGCGCCCATCTGTCCATCTCCCCACCTTAACTTTTACATATTGTAAATTCTGTTTTTCCACGCATTATTTCCACCATGCACTCTGAATATTCAAACTCAACAGGTTATGCGCCCATCTGTCCATCTCCCCACCTTAACTTTTACCTATTGTAAATTCTGTTTTTCACGCATTATTTCCACCATGCACTCTGAATATTCAAACTCAACAGGTTATGCGCCCATCTGTCCATCTCCCCACCTTAACTTTTACCTATTGTAAATTCTGTTTTTTCACGCATTATTTCCACCATGCACTCTGAATATTCAAACTCAACAGGTTATGCGCCCATCTGTCCATCTCCCACCTTAACTTTTACCTATTGTAAATTCTGTTTTTCACGCATTATTTCCACCATGCACTCTGAATATTCAAACTCAACAGGTTATGCGCCCATCTGTCCATCTCCCCACCTTAACTTTTACATATTGTAAATTCTGTTTTTTCACGCATTATTTCCACCATGCACTCTGAATATTCAAACTCAACAGGTTATGCGCCCATCTGTCCATCTCCCCACCTTAACTTTTACCTATTGTAAATTCTGTTTTTCACGCATTATTTCCACCATGCACTCTGAATATTCAAACTCAACAGGTTATGCGCCCATCTGTCCATCTCCCCACCTTAACTTTTACATATTGTAAATTCTGTTTTTTCACGCATTATTTCCACCATGCACTCTGAATATTCAAACTCAACAGGTTATGCGCCCATCTGTCCATCTCCCCACCTTAACTTTTACCTATTGTAAATTCTGTTTTTTCACGCATTATTTCACCATGCACTCTGAATATTCAAACTCAACAGGTTATGCGCCCATCTGTCCATCTCCTCACCTTAACTTTTACATTTGTAAATTCTGTTTTTTCACGCATTATTTCCACCATGCACTCTGAATATTCAAACTCAACAGGTTATGCGCCCATCTGTCCATCTCCCCACCTTAACTTTTACATATTGTAAATTCTGTTTTTCCACGCATTATTTCCACCATGCACTCTGAATATTCAAACTCAACAGGTTATGCGCCCATCTGTCCATCTCCCCACCTTAACTTTTACATATTGTAAATTCTGTTTTTTCACGCATTATTTCCACCATGCACTCTGAATATTCAAACTCAACAGGTTATGCGCCCATCTGTCCATCTCCCCACCTTAACTTTTACATATTGTAAATTGTGTTTTTTCACGCATTATTTCCACCATGCACTCTGAATATTCAACCTCAACAAGTTATGCGCCCAGTCATAATAATAGAATTTACTTTGATGGAAATCCTGACAATTTCAATTGCGGGAAATTAAATTTGTTTCCTACCTACGACTCCAGAAGTTGGCACATATTATAGAATCCGAGACTGATGATATCGACCCTGACAAAAATGCTGAAGTTTTTTGCTCTGATGACCCAAGTACTCGATGACAGAAGCCTTACTCTAATTATGAGGGACGCGAGAAATAACGGAAGGTTGGCAATGCAAATATTGAGAGAACATTATGTTGGAAGCAGTAACCAGGATAATTTCTCTATATACGGAATTGACGTCATTAAAAATGTCAGAACACGAAAGTGTTACGGATTATCTTTAAGGGGAGAAAATGCTGCTTCGTCGTTGAACTCAATCGGCGAAGCATATCTGAAAAGCTTATTGATAGTATGATATTAAAGGGACTACCTAGTGATTTTAAACCCTTTACGACTGTGATAACACAGAGAAAGGACGAATTAAAAATTCAACGAAATTCAAATCAGCGCTCAGAAGCTACGAAGAGACTGAAAAATGCAGAACAAATGGGCCACGAGAAGATTACTCTATGAAATAAATGTTCAACAAAATCATAAAAAAATATTTTTTTCGGTACAGTCAGCGACCCAAAACGGTTCTTACCTCCATTTTTATAAAAATGGCACGAAACTCAAGACACCTAATGGATGTATATTGCAATATTAAAAAACAAGGAAAGTTATATTTCCTAAGCAACATAAAAACTATACGAACTCATACTTTTAAAGAATGGCATAGTATTCTGGACATTGTAACAAAAAAGATGTTTTAAAATTAGAACAAGCTGTAAAAGGCATGAAAATAAGTGATAAAAATAAAATTTGACTGCAAACTTTTACTCAAGGAAAAATGTGCCAATACAGAAATAAAGGCAAATAAAATACTTGATTTGATTCATTGTGATTTGGCAGGTCCCATTGAACCAATTTCAATAAATGATTCAAGATATGCAATAAATTTTGTTGGTGACTACTCTGGATTAATAGTAGTTTATTTTCTTAAAAAATAAATCAGATGCAGCAAATGCAACAGAAAGATTTTTTGCTATGTCTCCCTATGGATGTATTAGAAGATTAAAACAGACAATGCTCTTTAATTTACTGGTACAAAAAATTTAAAATATTCTTGTAAAAAATAAAATAAAACAAGATTATCAGCTTCTTACTCACCACACCAGAATGGCACGGCTGAAAGATCTTTTCGAACACTCTTTCAAATGGCAAGATGTTTATTGATAGAATCTTAATTACCAAAAACCTTGTGGAATTATGCACTTAGAACATCAGCTTATATAAGAAATAGATGCTTCAATAGAAGGACTGGAAAAAACTTCTTATGAAATGTTTACATCTCAAAAATCTTACATTAAGCATATGCATACATTTGGTAGTACATGCTTTGCCTATATTCAAAATAAAACAAAATTGGATCCAAGGGAGTGAACAAGGAATTTTTTGTTGGATATGATCCAACAAGTCCAGCTAATCTCATTTAAATTCCAGAAAGAAAAGAAATTAAAAGAATAAGATGTGTATCTTTTCATGAAATTCAACAATTTGATGAAGAAGAAAACAGTTTTTTTTACTATTGTAACACCACCGCGGGCTGCGAGGCCCTTTGCACAACTTCTGCAACTCTCTGTGTTCACTGCATTCCTTCCTGCACTACTTCTTTCTGGCCGTGATTATATCGTTCGTCTGCTAGCTATTTTCTAGGACCTGTTCCACGTTGCACAAATGTGCTCAAAACTCTCATAAGACACTTGGGGCCCCCCCGCCAAAGGGGTGCACAAACAAACAACTATCACAAAGAAAAGAGAGAATAACGCAAAGGACAACATCAGTCAGGTGAACAATTAGAATGGTCAGAGATGAGGTATATAGTACTTATTGCTTCTATCTGCTGCTATCTCCCGTGGTTGTTGAGATGGAGGACACCCGCCCCCCTTTTTTTGTAGACCTCTGCTAGGGCTGGTCTCTAATTGGAAACTAACTTCTGAACTTCTTCAGCGTCCAAGGGCTCATCTGCTCTCTTCGGCCCCCTAAGATCCAACTGACAAAACTTTTTTTTTTTAAATTCCCAGAATCCCAATTCTCATCTCATTCTCATTGCCCGGGATTCTTCACGAGATTCCAAAATCCTTTGGTTCTAAATATTGTCATTTCTTATTGCTCCCTAACCTACGGTAAACTCTCAAAGTTGTTCACACTAGATCTCGTCTCTATTCTGGTGGGGGAGGTTTATCACCCTCTTCAATCTTTTTCTTAAGTCTTTATGATTTCTTTAACTGATCATTTACACATATTATACATGTAGACACACACACATGAATATATGTTGCACACACATTATCCACACTAGTTACTATTGTACTACTGGTCACACATACACACACATATATTGGTTTATTTACTACTTATTAATTCATAGACTACTAGAATTATATTACACACACCCTACCCCCCGCATGCATAGTATTATACGTATCCCAATAAATAAAAACACTGAATTACAAAATGAATAATGAAGAAAAACTTTCTAAACGAAGAAATTAATAAACCCAAATATTTGGATGATTACATAATTACACAACAGACTTTCAGTTGATTATTGTTATTATAGGTAAAAGCAAACAAGAAGAACAATTTAAGGCTAGATATCGGAACCAAAAGATTTTTTCACAAATAAAAAAATGTGGACTATAAAAAGACTTTTTCGACAAAAACTTTTTTGCAATATTAAAAAAAGAAAAAGAAAAAAAAAAGAACAGAAGAGAAAAGTCTTTGGTATGGACTAAAAAAAAGTGGAGACAATTTGTTACAGCACCTTTTTTAACTAACCAGGATGTTTTGAACAATCATTAAGTAATATTGTGTGTATACAAATTATTATCAAATTTAAATACAATTATTGCAACTTTAAGATTGTTATAAAGCAAATTTATCTCAGAAATTTGTAAGAGAATTTATAAAACCTATTTTTAATTAAAATTTAATCAAGAGTTCCTACTTACTATAAATTTGTTTTTTGACCTCATAAAGATATGACATTAAGAGGGGAATATTAAACGCTTTTTATAAAGCCATATTCTATTGATAAATATATTTGCTGCTGACATGCAGCAGGAGCTCAGATCGTCCACTTCCGCCAAGCTAGTTTTCCTGCTTTTTTACTTACTTGTAAAAAAATTAAATCAGTTCGTAATAAACATGGTTCGATTTACCTCGTGTGTTAACGTTCCTGACATTCTCGTTTTTACTTTTGGTACTTCTTGTTTTTATGTATCTGGTGATATAAGAATATATTTTACTATCTAATACTGTTTTTGAGAAACCCAATTGGAAAGTTGGGCCCCCACCGCTTTTAATCAGAACAAAATATTTGTTCAATCTCTATTCAATGGCTTTGGCTTTTGTTTTATATGTATCTTGGTAATACAATTATATAGTTTGTTCATCTAAATACTGTTTAGAGAAAACCCAATTGGAAAAGTTGGGCCCCCACCCTTTTAATCAGAACAAAATATGTTGTTCATTGTCTATTCATACCTTTGGTCTTTTGTTTTATTATGTATCTTGGTATT
>CM042177.1:57574899-57747399 GCA_023376005.1 Doryteuthis pealeii
TTTTTTTTTCTCGCAATAATCGCCCAAAGCAGACAACAAAGTAATATGAATGTGTTCCATTTTGTGTCTTATAGCACAATTTACTCGTGATAATTTTTTTTTTATAAACAGGGAAATTGTCCAATTTTAAAGCAATTTTTAGGTACTTAAAAACCCAGACATGTTAACAAAAATACTCTAGTTAAAGTCCATTGAAAATAATAACATTGTTATATTATTTGTCTATCGAAGAGTAGTAACATAAATTTACCAGTCATATTAATTATAAATAAAATATAGCTACTCATATTATTTAATTTCTACTTGGGGATTATTGTGACATTCTTTATTGGAATGGTTGAAAAAGAATGTGGTACATTAGTGAACAAGGACAAGTAGTCAGTCACCGGTGGTAAAAAATAAACGAACAAAGAAACAAAATTACTCGGTCAGATGTGTTGTGTTATGCATCAAATACAGATATAGAGCCTAATTTTGCATAATTCTTAATTTAATTCTTATTCCATAGCGACAAAGTGAAGAAGGAAGCATGATATCCAGTAAAAGAACGAATTTTATATCTAACTGTAAGTACTTTTTGAAGTAGTATTATTTATCTAGGATTTACGCTCGGCACTGCCAATCTGTACTCATTTTCATTTTAAAAACGAATTAGAATTAATTAAAATAGATTTATTTAAAATAATTAAATCGATTAATTAGGTAATTTTTTGTTAAGTCGAAAGTTAGAACATAATGGAGCGCCAGTAAAAAAAAAAACAACTTAAAAAGCAAAATAATATTTACATTATGAAAATAACGAAGTCTTACTCACCTTACGTCGTAAAAAAAAACATTTTTATTTGAAGTTTTAAAAAAATAATAAAAGATTCTTCTTAGAAATCAATAACAAAAAACAATAATTAATAATTTTGATGGAGCCATGTTGATTGCAGGTGACATAATGTTATTAGAGAAATTATCCATTATAAAGTTGCATCGGAAAAACAGTCTTCTCAGAACAAGACTTAAATTCATAGACTAAGAAAATACAAATTACTCTTAAGGCCTTCATAGAAAATAAGCAATGACTTATATTATGAGAAAATAGCTAGTAAAATTATATTTTTTGAGTTTAAGAAAATAACTTTAATATTTAATTGTTTTATCGGTGTGATTTTTAATATTGGTCTTTGGATTGATCTTTTCTAGAAATTCAAAATTAGGACTGGAAATTTATTCTATTCAAACATCCCAAGGTTGACCCTCTATACAATCACAATTTATATAAAAACAACATTTTTCTCATTTTTTTTTTTTTTTAATAGATAAGCCTATTCATTTATTAAATTAAGTCATTTACTGAATAAAAGTGCTGAAGGTTTCATTAGAATTGGACAAATAACTGATTTTGGTAATTGTTTTAAAAATTAGAATTTAAAAAAAGAATTATTATTACCTTCCCATTATCACTAATGCACATACCAACAAACAAAGACATGAGCCCTTTGAACAGTTGCTGCTTGTCCCCAGAGGGAATATCTGGATAGTTTTGCGACAAAAAGGAGAATAGCTCATGTTTGTACTTATCACTTTAAATCTTCTAATAAACAAAATAAGAACATCATAAGTATAATTTTTAAATATATAAAAATCTCGGAAAATTGTGCTTGCCATAAAATTGCTCATTGTTAAATACATTTTAGATTTAAATTAAAACTTAATTGATAACAAAAATATCCGTGTTACAGTATGGCCACTTGGAAGATAAATAAAAATAAGTCCTATAGAATCAGAGAAAATTCTTTTCTTTTTTTCATTTTTTTATTTTTACTCTACTTGTTATAAGTAGGTTTAAAACCTTAAATATTATTTTGAAAAACAATCGAAAAGAGAAAACATGCAACAAAAATTATTTTTTTTTGAATTTTAAGAAAATAAATTTTTAATTTTCTATGATTTTCAGCTGTTGAACTTTTGTTTTTGCGATAGGATCTATGGATTAAACTTTTTCTTTAAAATTAAAATCAGCTATTCATTATAAATTGAGTTTCTTTAATGGTCAAAAGGCTGAAGATTTAATTAGAGTTGGACAATTCACTGATATTTGATAATTGTTTTAAATTAAAAAATGTTTTTATTATCTCCCTTGAGTAAAAATTGACAATATCTATATCTTTTTAAGTGCAACATTCACTGATTCTAATTAGGTTTTCTTTTTATTATAAGGTATTTACCGGAAATGATATACTCTTGTTATCATTTGCTTAGAAATCTTCATCAAAATCTTCATCACAACTGTTCAGCTGATATTTCTTTTAAATCTCCTTTTTCATCATTATCACTGTCAGATTAACTCTGTTAATGTCTCCACTCATCCAATGAGGTATTATCATTCATTCTTTTAAATCCCATTTCATAAACCACAGACTTAGACATATCAGTGTTGCAATATGAACCAGTTTCCAAATACCAAACATGGTACTTTACCATTGATTAAATGATACCTGTAGTTGTATCAGGGCAATGTGGTAAGGCACTTGTTATAAGTAGTAAAACTGAATACTTGAAGTCTCACTTAATTAATAGCAGAATACACAATGCTAAATAAAGGGGATTTGTTGTAATTTTTGTCTATTTTTAAATATTCTTTGAAAACAATTGAAAAGAGAAAACATGCACAAAATTATTTTTTGAATTTTAGAAAATAAATTTTTAATTTTCTTTGATTTTTTCAGCTGCTTGAACTTTTTGTTTTTGGATAGGATCTTAATGGATAACCTTTTTCTTAAAATAAAATCTGCCTATTCATTTATAAAATTGAGTCTTATGATTAACTGCCCCCTGAAATTTAATTACAGTTGGAAATTCAATGATATTTGCTAATTTGTTTTAAAATAAGATATAAAATGTCCATTTATTAACTCAAGGGAATTAATAAAAACATTTTAATTTAAAACAATGAGCAAATTCATTGAATTGTCCAACTGTAATTAAATTTCAGCAGTTTAATCATATTAAAGACTCAATTTTATAATGAATGCAGATTTTTATTTTAAGAAAAGGTTATCCATTAAGATCCTATCCAAAAAAAACAAAAAAGTTTCAACAGCTGAAAAAAGTCAAAAAGAAATTAAATTATTTTCTTAAAATTTCAAAAAAATAATTTGTTAGCATGTTTCTCTTTTCATTGTTTTCAAAGAATATTTAAAATAGACAAAATTTACAACAACCCTTTTATTTTAGCATTTGTGTATTCTGGCTATTAATTAAGTGAGACTTCAAGTATTTCAGTCCCTACCTGTATAACAAGTGCCTTACCACATTTGCCCTGATACACTAAGGTACATTTAAATCATGTAAGTACCATGTTGGTATTTGGAAAACTGGTACATATTGCAAAAAACTGATATGTCATAATCTGTGGTTATTAATGACTTATTAAAGAATGATGAAATAATACCTCCATTGATTAGTGCGAGACATTAACAGACGTTAATCTGACTCAGTGATAATGATTGACAACCAGGGAGATTTAAATGAATTACAGCTGACAGTTTTTGATAAGATTTTGATGAAGATTTCAAGCAAAATGATTAACAAGAGTTATATCATTCTGGTAAATACCTTTTATAATAAAAAGAAAACCTTAATTAGAATCATTGAATTGTTGCACTTAAATAAAATATAGATATGTCAATTTTATCAAGGGAGATTAATAAAAACATTTTTTAATTTAAAACCAATTTTTATTCAAATATCAGTTTGAATTGTCCAACTCTAATTAAATCTTCAGCCTTTTGACCATTAAAGACTCAATTTTATAATGAATAGCTGATTTTATTTTAAGAAAAAGGTTATCCATTAAGATCCTATCCAAAAAACAAAAAAGTTCAACAGCTGAAAAAAGTCAATAGAAAATTAAAATTTATTTTCTTAAAATTCAAAAAAATAATTTTTGTTGCATGTTTTCTCTTTTCGTTGTTTTCAAAATAATTTTAAGGTTTTACCTACTTTATAACAAGTAGGTAAAATAAAAAAAATGAAAAAAAAGAAAGAATTTTCTCTGATTCTATAGGACTATTTTTATTTATCTTCCAAGTGGCATACTGTACACGGATATTTTGTTATCAATTAAGTTTAATTTAATCTAAAAAATGTTGATTAACAATGAGCAATTTTATGCAACACATTTTTCCGAGATTTTTATATATTTTTTAAAAATTACTACTTATGATTGTTCTTTTTTGTTTATAGAAGATTTAAAGTGATAAGTACAAAATGAGCTATTCTCCTTTTTTGTCCAAACTATCCAGATATTTCCCTCTGGGGACAGCAGCAACTGTTTCAAGGCTCATGTCTTTGTTGTTGGTATGTGCATTAGTGATAATGGGAGGTAATAAAAAAATCTTTTTTTAAATTTCTAATTTTAAAACAATTTACCAAAAAATCAGTTATTTGTCCAATTCTAATGAAACCTCAGCACTTTTATTCAGTAATGACTTAATTTAATAAAGAATAGCTTATCTTATTAAAAAAAAAAAAAAAATGAGAAAAATGTTGTTTTTATATAAATTGTGATTGTATAGAGGGTCAACCTTGGGATGTTTGAATAGAATAAATTTCCAGTCCCTAATTTTTGAATTTCTAGAAAAGATCAAATCCAGAAGACCATATTAAAAATCAACACCCGATAAAAGCTAATTAAAAAATTAAAAGTTATTTTCTTAAAACTCAAAAAATAATTTTACTAGCGTATTTTCTCATAATATAAGTCATGCTTATTTTCTATGGAAGGCCTTAAGAGTAATTTGTATTTTCTTAGTCTATGAATTTAAGTTCTTGTTCTGAGAAGAGACTGTTTCGATGCAACTTTATAATGGATATTTCTCTAATAAACATTATGTCACCTGCAATCAACAATGGCTCCATCAAAAATTATTAATTATTGTTTTTGTTATTGATTTCTAAGAAGAATCTTTTATTAGTTTTTTTAAAACTTCAAATAAAATGTTTTTTACGACGTAAGTGAAGTAAGACTTCGTTATTTCATAATGTAATATTATTTTGCTTTTTAGTTGTTTTTTTTTTACTGGCGCTCATTATGTTACTACTTTCGACTTAGACAAAAAATTACCTTAATTAATCGATTTAATTAATTTTAAATAATCTATTTAATTAATTCTAATTCGTTTTTAAAATGAAAATGAGTAAAGATTTGGCAGTGCCGAGCGTAAACCTAGAAAATAATACTACTTCAAAAAGTACTTACAGTTAGAATAAAATTCCGTTTTTTACTGGATATCAGCTTCCTTCTTCACTTTGTCGCTAATGGAATAAGAATTAAATAAGAATTATGACAAAATTAGCTACTAATAGTCTGTATTTGATGCATAACACAACAACACTGACCGAGTAAATTTTGTTTCTTTGTTCGTTTTATTTTTACCACCGGTGACTTGACTACTTGTCCCTTGTTCACTAATGTACCACATTCTTTTTCAACATTTCCAATAAAAGGAATGTCACAATAATCCCCAAAGTAGAGATTAAATAATATGAGTAGCTATATTTATTTATAATTAATATGACTGGCTAAATTTATGTTACTAACTCCTTCGATAGACAAATAATATAACAATGTTATTATTTGTCAATGGGAATTTAACTTCAGAGTATTTTGTTAACATGTTCTGGGGTTTAAGTACTAAAAATTGCTTTAAAATTGGACAATTTCCTGTTTAAAAAAAAAAAAAATTATCACGAGTAAATTTGTGCATAGACAACAAAATGGACACATTCATATTACTTTGTGTCTGCTTTGGCGATTATTGCGACATTCCGTATTGGAAATGTTAAAAAAAAAAAAAAAGGTATGTGGTGACTTCCAACCCCATATAGGTACATGAGTCAGCAGGGGACAGGCCAGTCACGACACCGGTAGTGAAACAGAACGACTAAGAGGAACAAAGGAACGAAATTGACTCCCTCACTGTTGTTGTGATATGCAGTAAATATCGACTATTAATTCCATTGTAATTCTTATTAAAGGTATTACATAAGTGACGAAGAGAAGAAAGAAACTAATATCAAGTGGAAGATAATTTTCTTTTTACTGTAAGTATTTTTTGAAGTAGTATTTTTTTTTTGCTTGCCGGTAATTTTCACCTTTAGTTGTTAAATTCTTAGCATAAAATTGTACGTGCGCATTATCTGAAATGAACTTAAGTGTTATTAAGAACACATTTTATGATATTTTTGTGTTAAAGCCTGCAGTTGTATTGTTTTTCGAAACGATTCTAAGATTTGTAAACATTTGCACGGACATTTTCAAAATGGCTACCTTCTTGTTCCAATTTGAAAGTCAAGGGAGGTTACTCTAATCGCCTTATTTTCTCATTAAATAAAATGCATTAAATTAGCTATTTATTTGGTATTTTCTGTATGCAGTGTTTTTTTTGTTGTTTTTTAAAAATATTTCTAAGACAATAGTTTATTATTATTATTATTATTATTATTATTATAGATCAACACACTACAGAAAGGTCTATGAGACCATCCAGAAAACTGCTCTACTTCAATCTGCCAGAATACTCAGAAGAATCCTGGAGACCTGAGGAGATTTATAATAATAATAATAATAATAACTTTGTATAATCTAAAAATATGAAATATAAAACTTAGAATTAGTCCCTTTATATTTTAAATAAATTTTATCTACTAATTAGGTAGTTTCTGTACATAGTGTTTTATTTTATTTATTTGTTTTTTGTTATTGATTAAATTACACATGCAATATAGTTTGCTTTTTTACTGATGCTCATTATGTTACTACTTTTCTAATAAAACAAAAAAATTGATCTTATAGGAACGTTTTTCAGAGACAAATAAACAAAATGCCAATTTTAGAAAAAAAAAAAAAATCATTTTAGTCACGTTACAATAAAAAATAATTTGAAAGATTACAAAAATACCGTTTATCAATTTTCTAATATATATATATATATATATATATATATAAACACATAACCACACGCCCAATTCTACTTCACCCTAAAGCTGAAAAATCAAAAATTAATCAATACCTGAGATTACATCATTAACGGTTCTTTATCGGTCACGTCTGAAAATGAATTTTTAAAAAAGTTCTCTTTCGAACATTTCAAAAATTCTCCGCTTTTTCCCAATGAATTTTATTTTAAATAAGGATTCACTCTGATGAAGGTCAAATTTTCTTTGTGTGCGGAACACTTCTGCATTTTTTTCTATTATTTATTTCATTTCATTTGTTTATTTAAAAATAATAATAGTTTAAATATTGTACGCATAGATAAACTCCTGACCGAAACACGTGTAAGTGATATTGATTAAAATTATCCTTTATTATCCTTTCTATACTTTCTTTCCTTTATTCATTCTTTCAACATACCGTCGAATTCACTTCCAGTTTCATCTTTACATATATATATATATGTATAAGAAATATCCTTAAATATGCAGAGTGTTATTAGTCGCCAAATTGTGGATGTATAGAGGTTTGTTTGGATTCCACTTGCTTTGTGTGAGTCAATATATACATCTTGGCTACCGTAGTATTAAGACATTTCTCAGGAATATTATGTAAACGAAAAGAATCTTATTTAATTATATTGTTCTGCCTATTTTGAATAAAAAAAAAGTTTATTTCATTGAAATAAACTATCAGTCTATGCATCATTTTACAAATATAATGTTAAGATTTTTGGATGTTTGTTTTTTAGAAGCATTGTTGAATAAAGTATATATTATTATTTATATTTTTGCTTGAAGGCAATTACAATGTGTATATTGCATAAAATTTGATAAGTATAGAAAATAATCATGACAAGTGAATCTCGGCAAAGGATTGTTCGGTGTGTAGAACATCGTACAGACTGTTTTGACTTTATTAAGTCTCATCAGCAATGTATTGTTACATATTAATTGGATCCCTATTACTTTTTAAGGTAGTATAGAAATCCTTATGGCGATCAGTGCAGCTGATGGCCTTGAGAGTGAGTGACAATGCTTGACCTCACTCTGACCTTGCCTTGCGGAAAGGGACCGTGGGAATCGGAAGGCAATAGAAGCCCTTCCGGTTTAAGGTGTAAGGAACTCAGTAAGAGTTGCAGGTAGTTAGTTGCAGTAAGTCAGTTGCAGAGTTAGAAGCTAGCAAGATGTGACTCTTTGCGCGCATTTGTCTGGTCTTGGGGATCCAGAATAAACTAACATCCAAAGTAAATCAAAGTCTTGTTGTTATTACTAAAAGCTAACAATGACACAAGGCTTCTGATAAGAAATGGTCCCCAGCAGAACCAGACACGGAATCCCCATACAAGAAGACCAGACGAGACCTGTAGAAGATATACCAGATCCGGCCAGAAGAATAAAAGAGGTATATAACAGTATACTAACGATTTCCCTCCGACAGAAATCGAAACCGGGACTTCAGCAGGCATAGTCAGAGACCATACAGCTTCGGCCACGATACACAATGGACAATCCCTGCGAAATTAACCTGTCAATGATACTGGTATGCCTCTACCATAAGTGATAATGTTGAGTGAACAATAACAAACCACAGGCCTATGCTCTTCAGCAAAGGGAATAAGATTTTTGGATGTTTGTTTTTTAGAAGCATTGTTGAATAAAGTATATTTTATTATTTATATTTTTGCTTGAAGGCAATTACAATGCGTATATCGCATAAAATTCGATAATTATAGAAAATAATCATGACAAGTGAATCTCGACAAAGGATGGTTTCGATTTCTGTCGGAGGGAAATCGTTAGTATACATCGCTGATGAGACTTAATAAAGTCAAAACAGTCTGTATGATGTTCTACACACCGAACAATCCTTTGCCGAGATTCACTTGTCATGATTATTTTCTATAATTATCGAATTTTATGCGATATACGCATTGTAATTGCCTTTAAGCAAAAATATAAATATAATGTTATTTTGCTTTTTTTTTATTGTTGTTCATTATGTAGCTATTTTGTTGACTATAACTAAAATTTGACTTTAAATAATCTAATTAATTTTAATTGATTTTTTTAAGTGATAAATTCCTTCTTTTTGCTAGTGTCTACAACAAATGGTGGGTTTCTTCAAATCTGTTACTTGCAGTTCACAGATTCACACTGAATTGTTTGAAGCTTAAAAAGTATTTAAAAAAGTTGAAACTTCCAAAGGTAAGTTTAAATCTTTAGTTGTTATTTTTTTATGGTTAATAATTTCAAGGACCAATCCAAATCTAAACACTGCACATGCGCACGCACCTCTTTTCGTCTGTATGAAAAAAACAAAACCTGGCATCGAATCGCACCCTTTAGCCAAAAAAAAGTGGAGCTGGTTTACAGCTTGACCATTTCCCAAATTTTCCCTAGGAGACCGTCAATATGGTAGCTAATTATGATTATGAAGTACTAGGTGGTGGTCTTGCCACTATTGACAGCAATAGACTGCAAGGGGTGAAGGAAGTAGCAAAAGAGGGGTGGGGAGGCTTTGACATCTGGTATGGTGTTTTTGTTATTGCTTGGTCGATAATATCATTTGGAACTTTAAAAACTATTTCTTTGTAATACTCCACTTTGGCCCTATTTTGGGCGGTCGGAGAGGCCCCCTCTGATCAATCGGCTGGTCATGTCAAGCCCTAACACCTATATGATTGCCCCAACCCTATTGCCCTTATGGCAAGCCCCAACCCCTCTTTATCATATGGGTGCTAGAAGGCAGTGGCTGCGGGTCTACATGTTCTGGGAATGACGTTAAACTCTATCTGATGGTGAGGTTCCAGTTTTGGAGGTTTGGGGAATGTGGAGCACCCCTTCATCACCATTGCTCCCTGTCCACTCTGGCCCAGAATGGTAGTACCTGTTAGGGTCCCATCTATGGGTTGAATAGAAAAATGTATTTATAAAAAAATTGTATTATCCATAAAGAATTGATTTATTTCAAAACTTTATCGGCATTAAATAACACACTGAGGTTGATATGCCGTAAAACAAAACAAAACAGAAAAAAAATCTTTGTAATAATTTATAGTAAAAGCTCAAAATGTTAAACAAAATTCAGAAAAAATGAAAAATATTAGTATATACACTCTGAGTTAAACAGATATTCCAGATAGGTCCCTATTCTCAAACCAAAAAGTAAATGCATATTGTTTATATTGACCTCTCCATGAATAGCATATATATAAGTTGTCATCGGGGCGGCCTAAATTCAGCAATAAGCAAATTATCTAATCTTTGATTTGGTGAATATATATTGTAATCTTTGACCTTACAATTGTAAATAAAAAAAGACATCTTTGGGTTGAACATTATCATTGTTACAGGAATAACTAGTAGATAAAAATACTTCTTCATTTGTCTCAAGCATGATAAAAATCCTTAATAAATTTAGTGGTTTTTTATACCTTGCCATTTCTATCATTTTTCTCTCAGCATAAAGTTTACCTCTGTAAAAAAAAATAGTAAGTATTTTCCTTGAAAAAAAAAAGAAGAAAAAATGTATATTAAAAATTAGAAGAGAAGTAATATTTGCCAGATTGCGTATTGGGCACACTGACATTACCCATTCATACCTGTTAAAAGGGGAAGATGCCCCAGTGTGCCCAACATGCAAAGTTCAACTTACAACCAAGCATATCCTTCTAAATTGTTACAGACTTAAACATATCCGCGCCAATTACTATCAAGCAAGGAACCTGAGAGACATCTTTAAGAATACAAACCCTGAAAACATTTTAAATTTTATAAAAAAAAGCAACCTTTTCAACAAAATATAACAGAACATAACCAATTATCTCCATAGAACCACTTCTTTAAAGACTGAAATCCAAAATAACCTTTTTGGCATTAAATGACCCACAGAGGTTGATATGCTGTTAAACAAAACTCAAACTCAAACTCAAAATTCTTAATAAATTTAGTGGTTGCTTATACCTTGCCATTTTTATCATTTTTCTCTCAGCATAAAGTTTACCTCTGTAAAAAAAAATAGTAAATATTTTCCTTGAAAAAATAAAAGAAGAAAAAATGCATATTAAAAAAGAGAAAGATCGCTTAGTAAATTTCTAAGGTAAATCTTCATGTTGGTAACTGGCAAAGAAAAAAAATCAAGTAACATTAAAGGCAGGAACTTATATCATAGCACCAAACTTTCATTGAGACACATTTATTAAAAAATGCCCAAAATATTTTATTGTAAAAGGAAATTATTAAAGAATTCAGATGAAAAATAAATTTATTTTCTCAAAAAAAAAAAAAGATCAAAAGAGTGTACAAGGTTGTTAATTTGAAGGGAGCATTTTTTTTTAAGCTGAAAAATTAGGGAGTGTTTATCTTGAATATATATAAACACTGTTAGGTTCAAAGTTATAAGTTAAACAAAACAACTCCAATACACAAAGGACTTTTATACAGGCACATGGAAATGATACATATAACAAATCTTATTATAATGGAGATTGTGTGTTTTTCTGTCTGTAACCGAAACTATATTACTAATCGAGTCACAATTAACATAGTTATTTACATCACATTCTCCATGATTTTATTTATATTTAAACCTGAATTATTAATAAAATTGCTTCACCTTTTTATTAGTGTTGTCCATATCTACATACAAATAACATGCAATTGTATTTATATATACAAAAAATAGCGGTTTGCAGTGTGAATGGGAAGGCTAATTTGCATATTGATATTAAAAATGTGATTTTATTAAATGTGTGCTTAGTATTATTGATTTCTAATTGTTTGGTTTTATTTTAATGAATATAAGCAAAAGTCTCTCCAATGAATCTTAAATGAAATCCATTAACAAGAAAAAATAACTGTCATTTTATTCTTTATTTCCTAATTTAACTAAATAGTTAAATAAGTAAAATTCAGCAATCAAAGACGGGAGTGATGGAAGAGTATGTTTCATTTCTATTTTTCTATTATACCCCCACTCTGTTACATATCTTTTTATCTGCCTTCTTATTAGACTTTCTAATTTAATATGATATTTCATTATATTAAAACTTAAATACTTGCACCCGGAGGGTGCATATATTTGCTAGTACAAATAAGATACAATAAAGAACACATTCATGAATAGAGATACAATAAGGAGGTATACAAGAGATACCTAGATGTACATATAGAAGTAATGGAGAGTCCTTAAAGCAATGTCACTTACTAACGTTGTGTTGGAGGCTGAAGCCCCACCCAAGAAGGGTATAGACCTAAAAGTCTAACCCAAGTGCGTGAGGTGCCACAGAAGAAGAGGCCGAGAGTTCCAAAACAAGCGCTTAAATACAAAAAAAACTCTTGTGGTAAAAAACGGGGAACCAGAGGGAAGGGTAATTTATGACGAAGTTCATCCCGGTCCCCTACCTCCGAAATTGCTGCCCGGTGAACTTTCAAATAACAACCCAACTATTGCCGCTACAGTGGTGTTACTTGAAAGAAAACAACCAACTCAAATAACAACCCCAACTATCATATCGGCGCCTATTTGAGGGGTAGGGGCTCTTTTTTGTCTTAATTCTTGTTTATTTATTTTTTCCATTCAAAAGAAAAAAACATTTAACCTTTTTTTGTCGTAATTCTAATTTTTATTTTTTTGTCGTAATTCTTATTTTTCTTTTTTGTCGTAATTCTTATTATTGTAATTTGTCATAATTCTTGTTTATTTATAGAAATTTGTCATATTTCTTGTTTAGATAGTTTTGAAAAGACTGAGATAGATATTTTCGAAAAGTAAATAGATAGATGGATAAACAAAACGATATAGATAGATAGATAGATAGATAAACAAAACAATATAGATAGATAAATAAACACAACGATATTCAAGAAAATTCAACAATGAAACATTTGTAAAAAAAAAAAAGTGATGGTAATACATTTGTAGAACATTTTACATTTTGAAACCTAAATCTCATGAATAAAAAAAATATCCTTTTTTGGTGTTTTTTTTAATCATTAGCTTATTTTTTTAAATAAAGGGATATTAAAATTTTAACTTATCTACATTTTTATTTTTTATTTGAGAGAAATTTGAATTTAATAAATGTAAGATAAATTCTCCTATTCACTTTCTGACAAATGCATATTTATGTAATTAAATAAAACATTGTATTAAAAGTATATTACTTTTAAAAGTATTTAGCTAAAAATAATAAAATTCATTTATGATAGTGTCTCTTAATTTATAAATTATTAACATTTTAAAATACTTTTAAAAAAAGTTGAACACTTGTATTTATCTATTTATTGGGATGTCCAAATCACAAGAAAGACAGGCATAATTCATATTTTCATCAAAACAAAAATAGCTTTTCCCCAGTTTTAACTTGTGATAAAATTACAGGACCTAGATGTGTAAAGGTTCATATAGGAAAGTTAAACTGCATAAAACAAAAACTGAAAATTTTATTATAATTCAGCGTGAAGGTAAAAAATATAGAACTTATTTAAAAAAAACAACTTTCAATCATTACAACTAGAAAAAATATATGCACTGTCCGAGGAGCAATTATTAAAATGTTTAGATATTTTCAAATAAAAGAAATAAAAATGTTATTCAAATTCAGCGTGAAGGTAATTAAAAAATATTCAAACTTATTTCAATAAAACCTTTCAACTGAAGATCATTACAACTAGAAAAAATATATGCACCCTCCGAGGAGCAATTATTAAAATGTTTAGATATTTTCAAATAAAAGAAATGAAAATTTTATTCAAATTCAGCGTGAAGGTCATTAAAAAATCTTAGAATTTATTTCAATAAAAACTTTCAAATGAAGATTATTACAATTAGAAAAAATATATTCACTTTAATATATATTTAATTTAAATTGTATTTATGTAAAATTAGATGAAAACTGACGCAACGTTTGTTGTTATTGGTTATTTTTAATATATGCTCTCTCTGAAGAGCAATTATTAAAATTTTTAGATATTTTCAAATAAAAATTAGATGTAAACTGATGCAACATTTATTGTTGTAGGTTATTTTAATCAGTTATCAACTGTATATATTTAGCTAATTAAATTTAATAATTTAGGTAATAATGTGAAATACTGCCCCTCCCCCCCCAAAAAAAAACAACTTTTGTATAAGAATTGAAAGTATAGTTATCATTAGGCCCCTATTAAGGGGTACCTTGCAATCTTTATCTCTTTCATCTAACAATTAACTTGATACAAAAATATAATTAGAACACTGAATTTTTAAAAATTAGATTTTTTGTTAATTTATGAGGAAGTGCGTCCCGGTGTCCTGCCTCAGAAATTGCTACCCGGTGACTATTAAAATAACGTTCCCAGCTATGTCATCTCAGCGGTATTACTTGAAAGAAAACAACCAGCTTACGGCGTTAAATGGGGGGGGGGCTTTTCTTTTTTGATATGAACAAATGGAGATGGGTAGATAGATACATATAAACAAAGTCAAAAATGAACAAATTGTGGTAGATAGATAGATAGATAGATATCCATCTTCACATCTAAACAAGAATTACAACAAATTTCTATAAATAAACAAGAATTATGACAAATTTCTATAAATAAATTTCTAAACAAATTACAAAAAAATAAATAAGAATTAAGACAAAAAAAAGAGAAGCCTCCCCCCTCTAAAATACATTTAACGCCCTAAGTTGGTTGTTTTCTTTCAAATAACACCACTGAGACGACATAGCTGGGGGACATTATTTTAATAGTCACCGGGTAGCAATTTCTGAGGCAGGAGACTGGGATGCACTTCCTCATAAATTACTGATTTTTTAAAAGACTTTTTAATTAAAAAGTTTCAAATGCAGATTACTGAAATTTTCTATTACCAATAAACAACTTTTACCAATTATCTTCAGTTGTATAGAATATAGATAGATCATTTTTCTTCATTGTAACAGTAAAAAGATTTTGTTAACATTAAATTTTATGCAATATTTTTTCCTTCTCTATTCAAAGGAAAAATTCAGACAATTTCTCAAAATTCAACAATTGCAATTCTTTATAAAAAAAAAAAAATGTTTCCACTAAGTCATATTTTCACATATCTGCCAATCTATGTGTAAATAAGCAAAGGTTTTCTTAGACAAAATCTTGCATAATCTAAAAAAATTGTTTTCCTTTTACATTTGTGAATAGAATATTGAATACATCTGAAAATATTGAAATTCATGATTTTAGCTTTATTGCATTTCTGTCTTTTTTGTAATTCATAATTTTTTTTATTGATTACAGATTTTTAACCTGGCTATAATAATTCCCTGATTCTGAATGTGGTATTTTCTTTGTGACCTGGACTTTCAAAAAAGTCACCTCGGATCAATCTAGGTGAACATATACTGATTCTTCATTTCTGACATTGGGAAAATATGTTAAAAAACACAGGAGAAAAGCCACATTCTTGTGAAGTATGTGGTTCTTTCTTTACACGAAAATCAAGTCTGAGAAATCATATGCGAATACACACAGGTGAGAAGCCATTTTCTTGTGAGATGTGTAGCTCTTCCTTTTCACAAAAATCAGATTTGGTGAAACACATTCGAACACACACTGGAGAGAAGCCACATTCTTGTGAAGTATGTGGCTCTTCCTTTTCACAGAAAGCAAATTTGGTGAGGCATATGCAAACACACACCGGAGAGAAGCCACATTCCTGTGAAGTGTGTGGCCTTTCCTTTTTTAAAGAATCACATTGGAGAAATCATATGAAAAAACACTCTAGAGAGAATTCACATTCTTGTGAAGTATGTGGCTCTTCATTTTCAGATAAAAACCACTTACTGAGGCATATTCAAACACACACAGGAGAGAAGCCACATTCTTGTGAAGTGTGTGGCTCTTCTTTTTCACTAAATTCTGGTTTGAGGAAGCATATGCGAACACACACAGGAGAGAAGCCATATTCTTGTGATGTGTGTGATACTTCCTTTTCACAAATATCACATTTGGCGACACATATGCGAACGCATACAGGAGAAAAGCCACATTCTTGTGAAGTGTGTGATGCATCCTTTTCTCAAAAATCACATTTAGTGATTCATATGCGAACACACACAGGAGAGAAGCCACATCCTTGTGAAGTGTGTGATGCTTCCTTTTCACAAAAAGCACATTTGGTAATTCATATGAGAAGACACACAGGAGAGAAGCCGTATTCTTGTGAAGTGTGTGGCTCTTCCTTTGCCCAAAGTTCCGATTTGATAAAGCATATTCGAACACACACAGGAGAGAAGCTACATTCTTGTGAAATATGTGGTTCTTCCTTTTCTCGAAAAACAAGTTTGGTGAAGCATATGCAAGCACACATATAAGAAAAGTCATATACTTGTGAAGAGTGTCACCATTCCTTGTGCATATCCAAATTCACACTGAATAAAAAAAAACAACCTTCCAGAAAATGAAAAGTTTAAACAAACATTTTAAATTTTCTTATTATAAATTCTTTAGTATTTGTGACAAATACATATTGTACTTTAGAAACAGTAATATTTCAATTAAATTTGAACTTCACAAAACATATTTTACTGTAATGTTTTTTTTGTTTTATTTTCATTGAATGTGTATTATTTATTTTAAAGGTTTAGAGGTTACTTTAATATTCCAATCAACATCTTTTTAAGGCAGGTTTATCCTTTAAAATGTGTATTATTTATTTTAAAGGTTTAGAGGTTACTTTAATATTCCAATCAACATCTATTTAAGGCAGGTTTATCCTTTAAAACAAGAATATTATGCTTTTAAACTCACCCTAAGATATCTTAAGGATAATTATGAGGAACAATTGACATTGGCAATTTTTGTTGAAATAATGTACACACTCCTTACACTCATGTCTTGATATTGCATGGGCAGAAGAAAAGAATCTAAAAAGTTTAAAGGAGGAACTTGGTATAACAAAATGGTGGGTCAATGTTCAGATAACATAAATATATGCTTTAAGGAAAGAAGGTGATATTGTAAAAAGTACCTTGCACCTCTAAAGGGTGGGGATCATTCCTAAAATGAGGTAACCAAGCAAATATTTGGTACTATTTGCAATTTTGTATTTCAACTCTTGTAGTTCTTTTATAGAAATAAATAAGATTATTCTTATCTAAGATTATACATAATCCTAACATTATTTGGTTATTCTGATAGATCTATTGCAATCTATTTTTTGCCATGATTTTTGTGTATATGTTGAGTTTAATGTATAAACACAATATCTTTGATGTACTTGAACTGGTCTATAATGCCATTTGCAAATGAGACATTATCTTAATCTAGCACCTTAAATATGTTAAGACATGACGAATACTCAGATATCTTCCAGTTGACTAGTCAAATGTTAAATATTGGTCTGAAGATCTTGTTGCTGGAAAAATCAGGAAGCTCAATGGAAAGCTGGTTTGTGTAAATTTAGCAGAAATTGATTGGTCACAAAAATCAAAGATAATCTCACATGTAACTGATATTCATGATGAGGATTAATCCAAAATAATTACAAAATGTCCCAACTGCAATTGCATGAAGTTGGGTATATCATTACAATAGACAAAATAAATATTATCAAATACAAAATGAATTAAAGCCACTCAGAGCAGTTTATAAAGGGTCTCTCTGTTTTCATAAAAATTGTCACTTTCCAAACAAATTCAAATGGTTTCAAAAGCTGCATATTCACTGTTAGTCTTATTATTCTTCCATCTCAATTATACCATGACATACAATCTACATTTATCAATTTAATATTCTATAGCAAAGCTTTAAATAAAGTGCCCTGATTATTAATAGTTACATTTGAGCTTAATATATAAACACAATACCTTTGCTGCACTTGATCTGGTCTAGATTGCCATTTAAAAATGTGGCAATATCTTAATTCAACACCCTGAGTTAGTTAAGAAGGGAAAACACACAGGCATATTTCACTTGTCTATTCAATTGTTAAATATTGGACTGAAGATGTTGTTGCTGGCAATATGGATTAGACAAAGGACTTGAAAATTGGACTAAATGCACAGGAATCATCAGAGACTCTGAAGAAGCTCAATAGAAAGCTAGTTAGTGTAAATTTAGCAGAAATATTGTATCTATCAACATAGAGTGGGTAATCTGTTGGTGATCAAATAATTATTAAACACAATGATGAAACCAAGGTGGGAATCATTTGTAAAATAACTAATGGTGATAAATTGGACCCAAGGAGTCAACAAGGAATTTTTGTTGGATATGATCCAACAAGTCCAGCTTATTTTATTTACTTTCCAGACCGAAAAGAAATTAAAAGAATAAGATGTGTATTTTTTCATGAAACTCAATAATCTGATGAAGAAGAAAACAGTTATTTTGACTACCCCATAATTAAAAACACTGAATCACAAAATGATATTGATGAACAACTGGTAAATAAAAACACGGAATCACAAAATGATAATGAAGAAAAACTTTCTAAACGAAAAATTAATAAACCCAAATATTTGGATGACTACATATTAGATGATTCAGACAATTCAGACACAACAAACTATTCAATTGATTATTGTTACAGAGTGAGTAACATTCCACAAAGTTTTGAAGAAGCCGTCACATCTATTGAAAAATTAAAATAGGAAAAAGCAATGAATGATGAAGTAAAGGCTCTTAAAGAAAATGGGGACTTATGAACTTACCCCTGTACCTCAAAACAAGAAAGTTATTGGAGGTAGATGGGTATATGCTGTAAAATTAGGACCAAACAATGAAGAACAATTTAAGGCTAGATATGTAGCCAAAGGATTTTCACAGGTAGAAAATGTTGATTATCAGGAAACTTTTGCACCGACAAAAAATATCATCAATTAGGTCATTAATGCAGATCGCAGTACAAAACAATCTTATTATACATCAGATGGATTTTAAAACAGCATATTTTAATGCAAATATCGACTGTGATATTTATGTAGAACAACCAAAAGGTTTTGTGCAAACGGGTAAGGATGGTGAGAGACTTGTTTGCAAACTAAAAAGTCTTTGTATGGACTGAAACAAAGTGGAAGAAATTGGAACAATTTGTTACACACTTTTTTAACTAACCAAAATTTTGAACAATCATTAAATGATTATTGTGTCTATACAAAAAATTACAAAAATTCAAAAATAATTATAATAACTTGGGTAGATGATATTATTATTGCAACTCCTGACTTAGAAAGCTTAAATGACTTAAAAAGTAATTTATCTCAAAATTTTAAAATGAAAAAACTTAGGTCAATTATCTTACTCTTTAGGAATAGAATTTCAATTAAATAATGATACTATTAAAATGAGTCAAACAAAATATCTACAAAGAGTTTTGAATAGATTTGGGATGGCTGATTGCAATCCAAAAGCTATACCCTGTAATCTAGATATTAATAAAAATAAATCTTGTAACTCAAAAAATTAGTTGATGATAGATTATACAGGAAAATTATAGGTAACCTGATCTATGTGATGATATGTACTAGGCCCGACTTGTGTTATGTTGTAGGCAAATTGTCCCAACACTTGTCAAGACCTACAAATGAACACTTAAACCGTAGTAAGTTTGTCTTAAAATATATCAAAGGAACACTTATGGATTTCTATGCCGGTCCCTACCAGCACAAATTGAAAAAAAAAAACAAATGAAAAAGAGAAAAAAAATTAAAAGAAAAGAAAAAGAAAACTAAAAGAAAAAAAAATGTAGAAAAATGAAAAAGAATGAATTTGAAAAAAAAATGAAAAAAAAATGAAAAAAAAATGAAAAAACGAAAAAAAAAAAGAAGAAAAATGAAAGAAAAAAAAAGAAAAATCCAAATTAAAAAAAAATAAAAAAAGCGAAGAAAAAGAAAAATGAAAAAAAAGAAATTTGAAAAAAGAAAAATGAAAAATGAAAAAAGTAAAGGAAAGTAAAAGAAAAATGAAAAAAAAAAAATGAAAGAAAACAAAAATAATGTAAGTCTAATTGCAGTTCGGGCAAATTCTGAAGACAGGAAAAGTATTTCTGGATACTGCTACCAGTTGTTGCATAAGCAAATATAGATATCTCCCGATTCACTAATTCAGCAATTCAATTCACACACACACCACAATATAAAAAAGATGCACACACTCGCCAACAAAACAAACATAAGTGGCAGATGCCAAATCGGAAGTTTGCTCCATCGTAGCCCAAAACAGAATGACCAATTTAACACATATCTGCGCATGGGTTCCGATTTGGAGTTCCGCTTTGATAATCAATTCCTAACATTAAAGAAAGAAAATTTGTAAATAGAATTCGCATTTTCATCCAATGAAAGCGATTCCCGGGTGAAATGAAAATTACTTCAATTGATCCGATTTTAGGCTGCAGATTTCTATAAATAAACAGCTTTGAAAAGCCGACGACACACACAGAAATCCAGGCGTCAGAGTCGAACACACACCAAACAAGGGCTCGCAAGCGAAAGATACATCACAAGGTGACTGACCTCCACACATCCCAGCCCCTGCTCTCACCGACCATCCTCACATAGCGGTACCAATTCTACTATTATACACGATGCAGAATACCAAACACAAAATTCTGCCTACGTTCACCACCCCACCACCACGGCCATCCTGGACAATTTACGGGCTTACTATTCACTTTTAAATATCACCAAAAATCAGACTTTTCTCTCTTAATTTCATTTCAGCTAATCGTCGTTTCATGTTATTTTCCAATACAATTTCGAACTTAAAATCTGTGTTTTGTTTTTCCTCATCACCATCCGCTTGCATGCTAACCCTGTTTATAACACAGTTGAACAGAGATGGACCATTAATTTCATGGAGATCCAGAAAACAAGACAATCAAAGTGCTAATAAATTAGCTAAAAATCCCATTAATCATCAAAGATCTAAACATATTGATGTAAAATACCATTACATAAGATCAGAAATTCAGAATAATAATGTAAATTTAAATTACATCCCTTCAAAAGACAATATCGCAGATATATTCACAAAACCATTGAGCAAAATTAAATTAAGAGAATTTATAAAACCTATTTTTAATTAAATTTAGCAAGAGTTGCATACCTTGGACCATCAATTTTTAACCTCATAAACAGAAATATAACCTTATGGGCGGGGGGGGGGTTGAATATTATAAGCTTATATTATCAGAAATTTGGGTTATCTACCCCTATTAGTTCCTGAGTATCAGACGCCAGGGCTAGAGCCCTAAAAATCTTCAGAACAGATCTGGCTGGCACTGGGAGAAGAACTGGTTTAAAGTAGCGGCCGAATAAGGCCACCAAACACCAAAGGCCTTGGCACCTAAAAGGGTAAAACCAGAAGAACTAAAAGAACAGACAAGCACCCGTGAGACGTACATGACAAATTCTACTGGCAGAGACCAGAAGCAGCAAATACACACAAGATAAGTTTCCTTGTACTTTGTATAACAAATATATATATATCCCCGCCAAGCAAATGTCTCTGGCAACCATTTACTTGTTTGTTTATTTGTTTTACGGCATATCAACCTCAGTGGGTCATTTAATGCCGATAAAGTTTTGAAATAAATCAATTTTTAATGGATAATACAATTTTTTATAAATACATTTTTCTATTTAACCCATAGATGGGACCCTAACAGGTACTACCACTCCGAGTCAGAGTGGACCAGGGAGCAATGGTGATGAATGGGGTGCTCCACATTCCCCAAACCTCCAAAACTGGAACCTCACCATCAGATAGAGTTTAATGTCATTCCCAGGACATGTAGACCCACAGCCACGCCTTCTAGCACCCATATGATAAAAAGGGTGGGGCTTGCCATAGGGGCAATAGGGTTGGGAAAATCATATAGGTACTAGGGCTTGACGTGACCAGCTGATTGATCGGAGGGGGCCTCTCCGACCGCCCGTCTAGCCCAAGATAGGGCCAAAGTGGAGTATTGCATGTCATGAACTGCTCATCCACCCGGGCTCTATCCTTAAGCATCACAGGTCGCCACCCATGGCCAACAGGTGGCTCCATTGGGGGAGTTTTACCCCTCTGCAGAGGTGCAGTCGGTGCATTCTAACGCCCCAGCCGACAGGACGGCAACCATTTACGAACTCTCACATACACCTTGAACACTTTTCCCTGAAATACATTTTGTACACTTAAGTCAACCTCTTATATTTGCACCCAATAAATTATTAACCCGAATATACACATATATTTGCCTTGTACCTGTGAAATCTCTACTCAAAAAAATGTTTTCCGTCTGTTAGCAATCACGTCGCTCACCATCTGTTCGCAAACATGTTGCTCCCCCTACTGCCAAGAAATTCGGCTCATTTATTACTCCACTCCTCTCCACAAACCACCTCACTTCCGGTCTGTACTCTTATAAAAGAAACTTAACCTTCGGGCGCCATTTCTTTTCCTAGCCCGAGGTAAGAGGAGTTTCATTTGTTTTATGTTTATATCACAGTACCCTTCCTTCATAACAGCATTAACTGCAGTTTTAATTAGTTACAAACTTCTTGTCTACTTAAATTTCTGTTATTATTCCTCTTCATAAATATGTTTAATGTAACATCAGCAGGAGCTCAGAGCTCCAACTATTTCTGGTCAGCACCTTTTTCCCGCCATTTGTAATGGTTCTGTTCAGTTCGTAATAAACTTTGTCGAGTTAACCTCGTGTGTGCGCCCATCTCTTCACTTCTCTTTTACCTATTGTAAATTCTTTTTTTCTCGCGCATTGTTTCCATTATGCAATACGAATACTCGGCAATCCGTAACTCTTTCCGCATAAATTCCTACCATGAAATTAGGGACTGGAAAACAGAGCCTCAAAGTCATTTTTGACCAAATGACTTTAGCCCCCCTACAGAAAATAATTTACTAAAAATCAGGAAATTATCGGATTTTAATGAAATTTTCAGTGTTTATTTATCGAAGAACGATCTTTATAATGCATTATTTATTTTATTTCAAAACTTTCGAATTTTTTTCAGGTCACTTAATTTTGACCCCCCTTATGTTGGGGGCGTAAAATTGTTTCAAGTTGGTCCTTACCTGATACTAATTACAGTATAAATAAAGAGATAAAAGACCGAAGTTATGAATAGAAACAAAAAAAAACTTTTTCCGGTTGCTCTTCTATGAGAAAATAGCGACTGGCAAAATGAGCCTAAAATGCGTTTTTGATCAAATGACTTTAGCCCCCCCCCCTACAGAAAAATAATTTATCAAAAATCAGGGAATTATCGGATTTTAATGAAATTTTCAGTGTTTATTTATCAATGAATGATCTTTATAATACATTTATTTATTTTATTTCAAAAACTTTCGAATTTTTTTCAGGTCACTTAATTTTGACCCCCCTTATGCTGGGAGCGTAAAATTGTTTCGAGTTGGTCCTTACCTGATACTAATTACAGTGTAAATAATGAGATAAAGACCGAAGTTATGAATAGAAGCCAAAAAATTTGTTTACGGTTGCTCTTCTATGAGAAAAATAAGTACCGAAATCAAAAAATAAAATGTAAAAAAAATAATAAATAATTAATTTTTTGGAGATTTCTTTTTACTCATTTCGATAATTATTTTAATTGGCTATTATTTTATAAAAGAAAAAAATATACATCGATGTTTTTTTCTGAAGGGGTACATTTTCAATCGAGTTTTTCTTCAAAACTTATTACTTTCCTCAACAAAAATAAGGTTTGCATTAAGTAGATATTAATTTTTAGAATCTAAAAATATAACATTTTAAACTTAACATCAGTATTTTCATATTTTAAATGAATTTTATATATTAATTTTTCATAGCAAAAATACTAAATTAAAGTTTTGAAATAAAATAGCTGATGCATTATAAAATTCATTAATTGTTAAATCAATACTGAAAATTTCATTAAAATGGATAATTACCTGATTTTTGGTAAATTATTTTGCAAACACGAATGTTACAGTAAAATTGTAAACAAGCACTTAAAAACATCGAAAACGAGGCTGACTGGCTGATATCGTCGAAATTGACCAAAACAAATACTTTTAAATCTATTAAAAATAAACTGCATATGTAATGATATTTTTCTTTTTTTAATTATGGTTATTATGTTACTACTTATCGATTTAGACAAAGTTTAACCTTAAATAATAGATTTAATTATTTCTAATTCGCTTTTAAAATTCCTAGCAGATGACAAATTTGCCTATAGCTAGAATACTCTATAATCCTTAACTCTTTCCTCGTAAATTTCTACCATAAAATAAACTGAACCCTCGTTTTATGTCCGTGTTTTTGCAATAAATGTTTTATTTTTCTTGTACCCGTTATTTTACAATACTAAATATATTTTCTTGATTCTTTAACAAATAAAGAAAAATATATTTAGTATTGTAAAATTAAGAGGGGGGGGGAATAAAACATCTATTGCAAAAACAAGGACATAAAATGAGGGTTCAGTTTATTTTGGTAGGAATTTACCAGGAAAAAGTTAAGGAAAAATCTCAACATTCTTAAACACGTAAACTTAGAATTATTCTTTAAACATAAAAAGAAAACAATAAAATATGATTTTAGATTTTTTATTTATTAACGTTTTAAAATATTTTTAAACAATTACGGCCTCATGAAATCTCCGTATTTTTTAAATATTTTTGACAGTGTATCCATTTACTTACTAACATGGAAACTAAAAAACAAGAACAACTCAATTGAACACACACATAGAATATAAAAATGAACATCCGCAATTCACTGACCTCTATGCATAAAATAACCTTTGTTGTTTTGTTTTTTTGTTTTTTTTCTCTCGGATTAAATATCACACAGGACCAGTATTCTCTAAACACCGCCCATTTCCGTTATTTTTATTGTGAATGTTCTGCTGGCTACATTTATTACCAAAGAAAAAAAAACTACAAAAAACCAAAAAATTAAAAAAGACAAGGTATTTAATTTTTGTTTTCATATTATGAATTTTAAAAAAAGAATTGTATATGGCCGGTTCAAATGGTATAATTGTTTTCGTGATATTATTATAATTATTGATAGAGTTCAAAGAATAAAATATTTAAAAAAAGAATGCCTGCCTGTCACCTTTTACTTAAAAGGTGACAGACAGGCATTCTTTTTTTATTTTTTAGAAGATAAAATGACCCCTTTTTATTTCTGATTTTATCAACTCGTCTCTTGAAATTTCGCAGAGACAATCCCGAACAATGAAGGTGAGAGTTGCATTGATTTGTCACTTGTTCATGCGATGCCATTTGATTTATATTTACAAACAAAATACGCAAACGGGCTCTAGTGAGGCCACAACGACCAGGCAGAGGAAACCATATTCTATGGTGCGTTGTGTGTGATGTTGCAGTCGGAACAAACACAAGAGAAGAGGGAGGTTGCCATTGTTTGCGAAAATTATTATTACCATTATTGATAGAGGTAAAAAAAGAGAAAAAAAAAGAGAAAAGAATGCTTGCCTAGAAGATGAAATGATCCCTTTTTTATTTCTGATTTCATCGACTGGTCGCTTGAAATTTTGCAGACAGTCCCGAACAATGAAGGTGAGGGTTGCATTTATTTGTAACTCGTCCATGTGCTGCCATTTTATTATATTTACAAACAAAATACGCAAACGGGCTCTAGTGAGGCCACAACGACCAGGAGGAAACCATATTCTATGGTGCGCTGTGTGTCATGTTGCAGTTGGGACAGGCACAAGAGAAGAGGGTTGTTGCTATAATTTGCGAAAATGTTTACGGAAAGAAGGAAAGAAAGACAGATAAATAAGCAAATTAATTGGTAAAAAAAAACTATTTGCTCGTAAATACCACCATAAAATAAACTGAACCCTCATTTTATGTCCCTGTTTTTGCAATAAATATTGTTGTTTTTTTCACCCGTTATTTTACAGTACTAAATATATTTTCTTTATTTATTCTAATATTGAATATTATTCACTTCAATGTGTATATTCTAAAAGCTTTTATTTTGTGAGAATGTTTAGTTTTAAAGTGGGGGTTCGTTTTACAATTTAGCCATAAACAACAACAACAACAAAAACAACTTTAAAACTAACCATTCTCACAAAATAAATTTTTTTTAGAATATACATATTGAAGTGAATATTAGAATAAATAAATAAAATATATTTAGTATTGTAAATTAACGGGTGCAAAAAAAACAAAAAAACCCAAAAAACAAACATTTATTGCAAAAATACGGACATAAAATGAAGGTTCAGTTTATTTTATGGTAGGAATATACGAGGAATTTGTTGTTTTTTTTACCAATTAATTAATAGAACAGAAATTTTGAAAAAAACAACAAAAAACGGGAATGATAGTGAGATGTCATTGATATTATTGAGTTGTGTCACCAAATGAATTATACTAGGCATAGGCGATTTTGTCGTCTGCTAGGAATTTTAAAAGAGAATTAGAAATAATTAAATGTATTATTTAAGGTCAAACTTTGTCTAAATCGATAATTAGTAACATAATAACCATAATTAAAAAAAGAAAAATATCATTACATATGCAGTTTATTTTTAATAGATTTAAAAGTATTTGTTTTGGTCAATTTCGACGATATCAGCCATTTAGCCTCGTTTTCGATGTTTTTAAGTGCTTGTTTACAATTTTACTGTAACATTCGCGTTTGCAAAATAATTTACCAAAAATCAGGTAATTATCCGATTTTAATGAAATTTTGAGTACTGATTTAACAATTAATGAATTTTATAATGCATTCGTTATTTTATTTCAAAACTTTAATTTAGTATTTTTGCTATGAAAATGAATTATACCATTTGAATCCTCTACACAATTCTTTATTAAAGAATTTAATACAATGCATTACAATGGACTCATCACCAAATTTTATTAATTTTTGTTAAATACTTAGAATGTTGATGTCCAATAATGAAAGGAAAGAAATATGAATATTTTTATCTATTTTTTATTATTTTTTATTTCTAAAAAAAAAGCATTTTTAGTGGCATGATTATGTGGGCTAAACTTGCAAATCGGTCGGAAAATTAGGGTGACCCCAGAAAAAACAGAACCGCAAAATATTCATCGTCATTTTCTGCATTAAACTAAACCTCCCAACCCTAACCCCACCTACTATTAGTTAAAATTAACGTTTTATTACAAAATGTGTGGGTTTCTGTTTTCTGGGTCACTCTGTATACAGGTGAACACAGAAAAACAAGCCAAATTATTTATTTTCCGCATTAAACTAAACCGTAAACCCTAACCCAACCGCCCTAGTGTAAAATTTACAGTTTCAATTACAAAAATGTTTGGGTTCTGTTTTTCTGGTTTACCCTAATTTTCCTCCGCGATTTGCAGTTTAGGTGTTTATGTGTTAACTATTTCTTACATAACAGAAACAATCAAAAAGTGCATTTAGATATACAAGGCAGGGACAATACANAATTTATTGGTGTATCAGGCAGCAGCAAAAGAAAAAGAAGAAAGTCTAATTCAATTTCTGGAATTACTTTATTAATAAATCATTTTTATTTCATTTTTCAGGCATAATTATTATTTTATTTTTCAATTTATCAGTTTAAAAAACACATTAAACCTTCCAATATTACTATCTTGTTTTAGTTTTTTGTAATAGCACTTCATTATGCTGCTATTTCTTCTCGTATAATATAAATAACCATTAAACAGTCCCACCAGAAAAAAGGCTCTCCCTTCTTGGGGTTCATCCTGGCCTCTAGCCCTGTGACGAAAAATACACTGCGCCTAAAGTCTGTATCAAAAGGAAAGCACCTCACCATACACAACCCAAAGCAAAGGGACCAAATTTAAACCTGGGGCGCAAATGAGACCCCTGCCGACAATCAGCAGTACTCAGATGACTATTATAAAAAATAGCCAGCAATGTATACTTCGTAAATACTAATCAGCGATAACCAGGAGATATCACAACCAGTTTTGCACAATGACATTGTGATACTATTCAAGCCGCGCAAGAGAAAAAAGACACCTCAGCGGCACTGAAGCCCTTCACAAGCACCTTAGCCAATTAAGCTTCCCAACTTACACGACGCACCCACAAACTAAAAGCCAAAGCTGACACAGTAGCTGGAAGGTAATACCCCCCCCCTTATGTGTTTTCCGCAAGATGGCAATCGATTCCAGCACCTCAGCAGCGCCGTTTTCCATTGGCACTCAAAATGGTACCTATAAAGGAGTGCTTTACAAATTAATTGGGCATCCCTAAACATTTTAAGCGTAGTGTAGAAAATAATTTATGGCGCATCACGTACAGCTGCCATGGCCTTGAGAGCTGACAGCTGACAATGCTCTGACCTCACTCACTTGACCCTTGCCTTCGGGATAAACCGTTGTGAGAACCGCGGGAACCCCGATCAGACAGGCTTCTTCCGGCGCAACCATCTCCTAACGGCACGTACCGAGCACTCAAGTCTAGTCAAGAGTATAGAACTTAGAAAGCCAACAGCATGTAAGGAATCCGCAGCTGTTACTTGTCTGCGTCTGCGTGATCCTACGCAATACAAGTAACACCATCGTAAATTCGACAGCTCTTGTTGTTTATTTACTAGAACAGCTAACCACGCATTTCCACCAGCGCGCTTTCTCCCAGCGATAACAAGAAATTCCCCTAGCAACAGGCCACACCCAGACCCGCGACATCCTCATATAGAAGACCAGACGAGGACCTTAGGAAGATATACCAGACCACCAAATGATATGAAAGACTAGCACGGATGAGAAGAAGCAAAGCCGGCCAAGACAGAAATAGAAACCGACCAGAACTAAGAACGTAAAGAGAAGTCATCATAACACAATATATCCCTTTTTCTCAGTGACGCTTTAAAGCGGAAGCCGCTATTACAACATATATCTATTTGGTGCCACCTTGAAAGACCAGCCACCGCCCATCAAGACGTGCGTCAGTTGAGATGGAAATCACCAAGCTTCTTTGTGGACAATTTCTCTTCCTGAAGGACAATTGAAGAAATCTGATTGAGGCTGTCCATAACATACACTTGAAGTTGTTTGTTTAATTTTTTTTCTTTCTTTTTCTTTTTTGTTGCCCTTCCATCCTTCTTTTGCACTCCTCTTCCATTTTTCTCACTTTCCCATCCCCACATTGGTAGTTCCTCTCAACCGGTTATTAGGAGAATCCGATCCCAGCATCCTCAGCATGGTTTTATTGGCACTCTACGAACTCGTACCTATAACAGGCGAGAATGGAAATCACCTCAAGTTCTGCTAGATAGATCAGCACTGAGTTCCATGAACAGCACTTCCTTGAGATAGACTAGATTATAGATAGATAGATATGAACAGATTGAGATAGATAGAAATAGATACGATATGAACAGATTGAGATAGATAGATGAGATAGGACTACGAAGATACGAACCAGATCGAGATAGATAGATCAGATAAGCAGATAGCACTAGATCTCCGCCTGAAACAGATTGAGAGAAGATAGATATGACAGATTGACTGACTAGATAGCATAGATCAGATACCCATAGAATAGATTAGATATGCAACGCCACTTGGTAGATTAGCGATAGATAGATAGATAGATAGATACGATGATATGAACAGATTGACGATAGATCAGATAGATGTGCACCAATTCGAGATAGCATAGATAGATAGTTCATGAACAAATTGAGCATAGATAGATAGATACCGTCTTATGAACAAATTGACAGACATCACGCCACATCAGATAGATTGATCCGACTTTGAGATAGGATAGACTAGAATAGATCATGAAACCCGCACGTTGCAAGATAGATTAGATAGATCCACGATATGCAACAGATTGAGATACGATAGATATGCATACGATTAGACTAAGATCAGACTAGATAGATCATCGCAACAACCGTATTGAGAATAAGATAGACTAGCATTGACACCAGACGAGACCTAGATAGATAGAATACGATACGACAAGACTAGATCAGATTAGCATATGAACAACGATTGAGGAGTACCGACTAGATAGCATCAGAATCAAGATATGGAACCGCATCTGAAAATACGCATAAGATAGAAGATAGATAGATAGACTTATGCAACAGATTGAGATAGCATAGATAGATAGATAAGATATGAACAGATTGAGATAATTAGATAGATAGATAGATAGCATAGATAGATATGAACAGAATTTGAGATTACGATAGATGAGATTAGATAGCATATGAACGCATATGAGATAGGATAGGATAGATACGGTATGAAACAGATCTGAGATAGGTATAGATAGATAGATATGAACAGATTAATAGATAGATAGATAGTAGAATGAACAGATTGAGATTGATAGCATAATAGATTAGATCAGATATGAAACAGATTGAAGAAAGGATAGATAGATAGATAGATAGATAGATATGAAACAAGATTTGAGATAGATAGATAGCATAGATAGAGTATGGAACCGATTGAGACTAAGATAGCCATAGATCCATTGCAACAGATGAGATAGATAGACTAGCATAGATATACGAACAGATTGAGTAGATAGATAGATCCTAGATAGATAGATAGATAGATATGAACAGATTGAGATAGCATACAGATAGATAGCATAGATAGATAAGATCATGAACCGATTGAGATTAGACTAGACTAGATAGTATATATAGAGACATACCACAGAACTTGAGATAGCATAGATCGAATAGATTATTGAACCCGACCGAGCTATATACATATATATAATATTATATATATTACTATAGTATCATACTAGATAGATAGATAAGCAGATAGATAGACTAGATATTGATCAACCGATTTTGACGATAGATAGACCTAGATAACTAGAAGGACATTGGAAACTTCCACTCCAGATAATCTTTCCACCCTTTCAACCAGGCCGCACTATTCAAACACGCAAACAAATTAACAGGTTTAGATCGTTATCTATTGATGGTAGAGGTGGCATTCCACCTCAGACGCAAATAAATTTCCCTGGTCTAGCGCTAGAGAAAAGGGGATAAACTTCCTCGTTGTCTGGCTGATACCGACAATAGATCACTCTATTAGTGAGGTTCCAGTTCTGGAGACCTGAGGCGTGTTGAGTACCCATTTAATTCCATTATTCCCAAGTCCACAATTCTGGAGTGGTAATAACTGCTATGGTTTTATGTATTTGTTGAATCGATCTGTTTAAAAATACTCTTATTGATAGGACCGTGTGCAAAACAATATAAGAATTATAAACATGAACTTACAATGAACGTTCTTTTATCACTATAACTGGTATTATCATTATTATTATTATTTACTCCTTTTGAGTTTTCACATCAATGTTAGCTGATGGTCTTTCACTGGAGCCTGAGTGACAGCAAGTCTCCTCAGGTCTCCAGGACTCTTCTGAGTATTCTGGTAGATTGCAGCAGTGCAGTGTTCTGAATGTTTCAATCCTTCCTCTGATATCCAAACTTTCCAAGCCCTTTTCTAATCCTTTTGGGACTGTTCCAGTGCACCAACTAATTGGTATAACTTTCACTTTCATATTCCATAACTTTTTCAGTTCTCTGGCAAGGTCCAGATATTTGTCTATTTTTTTCATTTTCCTTTAACTTCACCTGTGATCTGCTGGCACTGCAAAATCAACCAGTGACAAGTTCTTCTTCTTTTGTTAATCAACACTAGGTCTGGCTTCTTGCTGGATAAGGTGATCCGTTTTAATTTCAAAGTCCCAGAGAATTTTGTGCGTTTCTTTCTCAAGAACAGATTCTGGTTTATGCATATACCATTTTGTTGTGTGGTCAAAATTTAATTTTTTGCATAATTCCCAGTGATCACCTTCCCAACCCAGTCGTGTCTAGTTTGTATTCTCGTTGTGCTAGTTTGCTACATTCGCAGAGTATATGGTTAACAGTCTCATCTCTATTACCGCAAAGTCTACATTTACTATTTTGTTGGGTCTTATCAAATTTTCGCTTTGATGTAGTTTGTCCTTATGGCATTATTTTGTGCAGCAATTATAAGGGATTCGTTTCTCTTTTGAGGTTTCCCTTTCTTAACCATGTCCAAGTCTTTCCATGTGCAACCTCATCTATTTGTCGTTTATTATTATTATTATTATTATTATTATTATTATTATTATTAATTCGTTTCATTAATATTATTTTAGGTTACTTGAATGATAGAAAATAGCTTTAATGAATAAATGATAGTAATATACGTTAAAATCCGAGACGCGACAGACAGAAATGAATTTAACCGTCACTAATAGGACTTGGAACTGGTTACGATTCACTGCGTAACATCTAAAATTCCTGATGATTTAAAAAAAAAATTATTCCGCTTACGGAAATAATAAAAATTATGAACGAAAACAATGTTTACATTTTCGCACCATTAAATCAATTAAAATTTAATGTAGCCAAAAACAAGTTATATTTAAAAAAAAAAAAAAAAAAACAACCATGAAAAATCAACTAAGAGTCAAATTTTCGCCAAAAATTTTGGTAATTATTTACCTGTTGATGAAAATTATGTTTTTAAAATAATTTTTTCTCAAAATATATTTAGGGTAAATATTTTTTACGAGGTCCCCCCCTTTATTTTATTTTATGAAATCTGAAAAAAAATGAACTGAGAAAAACGATTCTTAATTTTTTTGAATAAATGTATTATAATCTTATTTATTGACTAGAAGCAACTACCCGTCGTCACCTGGGTAGAGTAGAAAAAAACAAAAAAAAAAAAAGTGGTATAATCAAACCGACAATGTCTGGTGGTATCGTGAGATACTGCTGGGGAGCTCTGGGTTAGTGGTAATGATGCTTTGGCCCCGAAACCGTGCCTGAAACCAGAGTTATCATCTGATGAAGGTTTTGTTGGTTGCAATGCTACTGTGTAAATAGCAGTCATTGTATGAAGATTATCATGGTTAGCAAGCTAGGACTAACCTCACTCAGAGACTTGGAACTGGTTACGATTCACTGCGTCATTGAAGAAAACCAAGCTCATATCAACTCTGCAGAAGACCTGAGAAATATGTATCAAATGTACCTATAAAGGAGAATGGAAATCACTCAAGTTCTTTGTGGAAATTTCTTTCTGAAGGAAATTGAAGAAATCTGATTGAGGTGTCCATAACATACATTGAAGTTGTTTGTTAATTTTTTTCTTCTTTTTCTTTTTTTTTTTTTTTTTTTTTGTTGTTGCCTTCCATCTTTCTTTTGGATCTCTCTTTCCATTTTTTACTTTTCCATCCAATTGGTAGTTTCCAAGGAAGATTTACAGCTTTGGAAATAATTATGATAGTGTCTCGAAACAGTTAAAAATCAGATTATTCATTTTCAAGTGGTTACTTTATCCTGCAACTCATGCAGCAGCAAAAATATAAGACAAATGGCCAAGTGAAAGTAAACAATAAAATTTGTTAAAAAGACAAAAATAAATGTTTAAAATCACGAAGCAAAATTAGAAAAACACTTTATATATATTGAATGTGCTGATATGTGTTCATATATGTGCAATATAGGTGAATGTGCATATTCTGTTGACATACAAGTGAAAAATATATCAATATATATGCATGACATATACTTACACTTATAAGCTTAAAGAGTTGGATGTGTGATTTTTAGTATATATCAATATATTTTTATATATATATATATATGATAGCTTTTCTTTTGTGAATATATATATATATATATATATATATATATTATTTACAATACTAGGACTTACAATACTAGGACTAACCTCACTCAGAGACTTGGAACTAGTTACGATTCACTGCGTCATCGAAGAAAACCAAGCTCATATCAACTCTGCAGAAGACCTGAGAAATATGTACCTGGATCAGTTCGACCGAATTGGCAGTTTCACAGGAGAATCCCGGATTGTCCTGAAACCGGACAACCATCCTGTCATCCACGCACCCAGGAAATGCGCCATCCACATGAAAGATGAGATTAAGACTGAGATGGATGGTATGATGAAACAAGGGATCATTCGAGCTTACAGAATGGGTGAACAGTCTAGTGTATGTGCAGAAGAGTAATGGTAAACTCCGCCTGTGTTTGGATGCCAAGGATCTAAACAGAGCCATCATTCGGTGCTATTACAAGACTCCCACAACGGAGGGGCTAGCACACAAATTTTTCGGACGCGAAATATTTTTCCAAACTGGATACCAAGAATGGATACTGGTCAAGCTCGATCCCGAATCACAGCTACTGACCACCTTCAATTCTCCTTTTGGAAGGTATTGCTTCGAGAGAATGCCTTTTGGCCTGGTCATGTCACAAGATGTATTCCAGCAGAAATTGGACATGATTCTGGAGAAATTCCCTGGTACACTAGGACTTATAGACGACGTCATAGTATATGGCAAAACCAAAAAGGAGCATGACCAAAATCTGCACAACTTGATGGTGATAGCAAAAGCTAAAGGACTTAGTTTTAACAGTGAAAAATGCCAAATAGACCAGAAGCAGATACACTTCTTTGGGGCCATATATGACAAAAATGGCGTATGCCCTGACCCTAAGAAAGTGGAAGAGGTTAAATTATTACCCAGCCCAAAGAGCATCATAGAACTCCAAAGAGTGCTTGCAATTATCACCCACATGGCGCCATTTATTCCACATCTCTCAGATCTTATACCACCAATGAGAGATCTAGTGAAAAAGGAGTCGGAGTATGGGTGTACAGAAAGTCACCAAAAGTCGTTGCAGGCGATAAAAGATTTGATTTGTAAAGAAATGCTACTAACGTACTTCCACCCTAAAAAAGAAACTATTGTACGATTCAAAGTGATATATACTTGAAGACAAAACTCCGACAAAGGTTGATAGACAAAACATTTAATATGTATACAGCGCATGGATAAACAGGGTACATAATACATAGAGGTGTACATAAACATACATACAAAAGTGGAGATAATGACACATTCATGAATGGTAAAAAGATAAACATAAAAGCAACAGACATGAGACTAGGAATAGTCCATGCTGTATAAATCACTTACAGTGATGTAAGGGGGGCCAAAGCCCCAACAAGAGGGGGGTAGACCAGAGTCTAACCCATAGTCGTGTCTCGTGGGTCGAGCAACTGGAAAAGAGCAAGAGACGTTCAAACCAGCCGCTTAAATATAAACGGCCCCTAGCGGGAACCAGCGAACTAAACGGACAGACAACTCCCCAGGCAAATACGAAACTAACGCCACACTGTAATCCAGGTAGATGCATCCAACCGAGGAGCAGCCTTACAGCAGGAAGGAAAAAACATAGTGTTTGCGTCGAAATCGCTGACAGAAACAGAACAACACTTCAAAAATTCATAGCGCTTCTTTCTTAAACTAAAAAATTAATCTTTATTAAACTTTATTTTGGTCATAATTGGCGCAATTATAACACTACAAGGGTTGATTGGCGATCTTTTAATTAATTACTAATTAACTAAAATTACCCTAATTATTAATTAGAGTAGTTTGTTAAAAGTTACTTGTAAGTAAAGAAAATGTAAAAATAAGAAAAACAACAACAACAATAATAATGAAATAATATGATTATGTAGGGGATTATCTTCCCTTGGCCTGGAGGAGTTATCTGCCCGGCTTGTTGTTGCTTGTTCCCACCAGGGGATGTATGATATTTAAGCGGCTGATTCGAATTTCTCTTCCTCTTTCCTCGCTACGAGACCACATGGGTTAGACACGGTCTACCCCTTTCTCGGTGGGGCTCCGGCCCCCCTCCTTGTAAGTCATTTCTATCTATGGACGCTCCAGTCCTTTCATATATGTAGGTTTATCTACTCTTGTATTTGTATCTTATGTATCCATGTACTCTTCTATTATGTAACCTTTGTATTCATGTGCTGTTATCTATTAAATGTATTGTCCCTCAACCCTTGTCGGAGTTGTATGTTCTTCAAATATTCACTTTGAATCTTACAATTATATTAAAAATATATCCAAACAAAAATATTCATCTTGAATTCCATGTTCCTGATTTCAGCAAGTCAAAATTTTGTCCTGCGTGACCTGGAGGCATAATATGAGGGGCGGCGTCTAAGTGGACGCATATTTGCTACGCCGTCGGGACGGCAACTCTGTTGATTGACGACGCCATCGAAAGAATGTCAGCAACATTAACAACTAAACTAAAAACTATAACGATATTTCCCAAAAAAGAAAAAGGACACGAATGAGTGGAAAGTTGCTCGGTACCCGCCCATATTGCTTCTTGCAAATGTTAGGAGTTTTAAGATACTCAATAGTTCTTAACTGACCACACCTTTTTTTCTCTTCTCTTTCTTTTTCTTGCCTAAGTGTATTTCTTGAATTACTCCCACCAACATCTTCCCATCGGTTTCCTAATACCATTTCTTCTTCTTCATCATTTACGTCTTCCATCTCTTCTGTTTTTTCTAACATTTCTAATAAACCGCCTCCTTCTCAAACACTTTTTCTTCAACTTGTTTTCTTTTAACTTTCTTCTTCTTTCATTCTTCTTCTTCATCTTTCTTCTATCCTCTTCTTCATCTTTCTTCATTCCTCTTCTTCATATTTCTTCTTTCCTCTTCTTTCTTCATGTTTCTTCTTTCCTCTTCTTTCTTCATGTTTCTTCGTCATCTTCTTTCTTCATGTTTCTTCTTCATGTTTCTTTCTTCATGCTTCTTCTTCTTCATCATCTTTCTTCTTCTTCATCTTCATCTTCAAAATGTACGCCTATTAAGGAATTTATTTTTGCCTACGTAATTATGTAATTTGACCGATACCATCGGAATTTTAAATTGTGACAAAATAAAACAATAAAAATAATAACAGGGGTGGAGAGGTCTGGATCCCATAAATAACAGACAGTCAGCTGGAGTCATAGAGACCGAAAAGAAGAGAGAAAAGCAGAGAACGTCCGCCGGTCAGGCAGACCGAAACCAGAGAGCTCGCCATAGCTCGGGGCCCTTGCCACAACTTTACCGATACACTCTGACATATTGCCACTCAGTACAAAATTGATTAGTTAACCAAAAATAACTAGATGTAGATCGCCAGTCAACTGACAAAGAAATTACCTCACTCTTCTGACATTATACAAAAATATTAATCATTGTATAAAAAATAAATTTTTCAGCCGAGTTGGTAAAAGGAACGAAACCAGCTCTCCTTCAGGACACTATAGTACTATAATCTATGCTACGACCAGCATAGAATAATCCTCAGACACTATAGTATTATATTTGGTATCATTCTGATAGAACGAATGTAGTACTGAGGCGGAGCATCACTCTATAAACCGGAAACCTGATCCGGCGAAGTATTATACAATACTTTTAAAATTCACTATTCAACAATGTTTATATTTTACTTTGAAATACCAGGATTTGACATCCGGTTATTTCAAACATACGAGATAGAATTGTGTCACTATGAATAATAAAGGCTTCAATATTTAATTTTTTTTCTATCGTATTAAAAAAGAACTCTCATCTCTTAAAAAAATTTAGTTGGTTTTAGAATGTGAATTTTAAAATGTTTTATTAAATATTGTGTTGTACATCTTTTTTTGCATGTACTCCTGTTTGTTTTTAAAATGATGTAATGGTGTTATTTTGTGAAAATATACTCTACAAGGATCTTTTGTCAAGTTTTACTTCACAATCAACACTTCTGTATGACTGATGATACATAACAGTTTAATAGACTTTTCAAAATTATTTGATCATTCTGATTTACTTTGCTCCATCACAGTGTGACATTGGAAGTGATTTCACCATAGACTTTTATATTTTATGTTTATTGTTAAATGTTGTAATGACGTTCTTTGTTAAAATATATTCTTTAAGGTTATTTTATCAAGTTTTACTCTACAATCAACACTACTAAATGACTGATGATACCAAACAGTTAAATAGACTTTTCAAAATGAATTCATCATGTATATATATTTGCTGAAATGTTATGTTTAATTGCACTTTTTTCCTTTATTGTTTTACTCTACAATCAACACTTGATTTATTTGCTGTACCATTTAACAGCACTTTTTCCTTTATTGTTTTACTCCACAATCAACACTTGATTTATTTGCTGTACCATTTAACAGCACTTTTCCTTTATTGTTTACTCCACAATCAACACTTGATTTATTTGCTGTACCATTTAACAGCACTTTTTCCTTTATTGTTTTACTCCACAATCAACACTTGATTCATTTGCTGTACCATTTAACAGCACTTTTTCCTTTATTGTTTTACTCCACAATCAACACTTGATTTATTTGCTGCACCATTTAACTGCACTTTTTCCTTTATTGCAAACTAATGGCAGTGTGCAAAAAAATATGCAAGGTTATGGTTTTCTTCTTTTAGAAATAAAACAAATTTCTTTCATCTACTAAACTTTAAAGTCTTTCTTTTTATTGTTTCTTTATGGATTTGAAATAGGCCTATTGACAAAATCTCAATAAATCCCCACTGTCATATCATGGGTCAGAACATTTATGAATAACATCTAAAACTCACAATGCCAGCTCATGAAAAGATTTCTCTCCAACTGGCTTTTGTGTTGTTAGAATTCTTCAAAACTTTAACACATGGCTCCACTATCAAAAATTAAATGATACTAATTCAAAAATCTCCCAAATTGGACAGGAATGCATTGGCCAATGATTTTTACACTAAAAACAAAATTTAAATGATTTGTTTTTACTAAAAAATGTATTGATAGATAATATTTACTATTGAAAATGATTTTTACGATAAAAATTAATTGGAAATGATTTTTATAAAAATGGGTTGGAATGATTTTTACTATAAAAATGCGTTGGAAATGATTTTTACTATAAAAATGCGTTGAAAATGATTTTTATTATAAAATGCATTGGAAATGATTTTTAATATAAAAATGCATTAGAAATGATTTTTACTATAAAGTGCATTGGAAATGATTTTTAATATAAAATGCATTGGAAATGATTTTTACTATAAAAGTGCATTGGAAATGATTTTTAATATAAAAATGCATTGGCCAATGATTTTTACTCTAAAACTCATGACATGCATTTGAAAATAATTTTAATATAAAAATGCATTAGAAGTGACGTTTACTACAAAAATGCATTAGAAGTGACTTTTACCATAAAAATGCATTGGAAGTGATTTTTTTTTTTAAATCAATGAAAGCAATTTTTACTATAAAAATGAATTGACAACAATTTTTAAAATGAATATGAAATTATATTAAATGAAAAAAAAATGCAATGATGGGATAGAGATTGAAACTGACATTATAATTCAGTTTTCCAATGATATTGATGATTCTTCTTTGAATTTTATCTAGAAAATCCGGATATAACAGAAGAAGCAGCAGCAAACTGGAAACATAGGGTTTTGTAATGTTTCAGGATTCTTTTGTTAAGTACTTATTATTAATATGTAATAATTATACTAACCTGATGCAGGGCAGAGTCTGATACTTATTATTAATATGTAATAATTATACTAACCTGATGCAGGGCAGAGTCTGATACTTGTTATTAATATGTAATAATTATACTAACCTGATGCAGGGCAGAGTCTGATACTTGTTATTAATATGTAATAATTATACTAACCTGATGCAGGGCAGAGTCTGATACTTGTTTTAATATGTAATATTATACTAACCTGATGCAGGGCAGAGTCTGATACTTATATGTAATAATTAACTATGTCTGATACTTGTTATTAATATGTAATAATTATACTAACCTGATGCAGGCAGAGTCTGATACTTATTACTAACCTGATGCAGGGCAGAGTCTGATACTATGATTATTATTAATATGTAATAATTATACTAACCTGATGCAGGGCAGAGTCTGATACTTGTTATTAATATGTAATAATTATACTAACCTGATGCAGGCAGAGTCTGATACTTGTTATTAATATGTAATAATTATACTAACCTGATGCAGGGCAGAGTCTGATACTTGTTATTAATATGTAATAATTATACTAACCTGATGCAGGGCAGAGTCTGATACTTGTTATTAATATGTAATAATTATACTAACCTGATGCAGGGCAGAGTCTGATACTTATTATTAATATGTAATAATTATACTAACCTGATGCAGGGCAGAGTCTGATACTTGTTATTAATATGTAATAATTATACTAACCTGATGCAGGGCAGAGTCTGATACTTGTTATTAATATGTAATAATTATACTAACCTGATGCAGGGCAGAGTCTGATACTTGTTTATTAATATGTAATAATTATACTAACCTGATGCAGGCAGGGCAGAGTCTGATACTTGTTATTAATATGTAATAATTATACTAACCTGATGCAGGGCAGAGTCTGATACTTGTTATTAATATGTAATAATTATACTAACCTGATGCAGGGCAGAGTCTGATACTTGTTATTAATATGTAATAATTATACTAACCTGATGCAGGGCAGAGTCTGATACTTATTATTAATATGTAATAATTATACTAACCTGATGCAGGGCAGAGTCTGATACTTGTTATTAATATGTAATAATTATACTAACCTGATGCAGGGCAGAGTCTGATACTTGTTATTAATATGTAATAATTATACTAACCTGATGCAGGGCAGAGTCTGATACTTGTTATTAATATGTAATAATTATCTAACCTGATGCAGGGCAGAGTCTGATACTTGTTATTAATATGTAATAATTATACTAACCTGATGCAGGGCAGAGTCTGATACTTGTTATTAATATGTAATAATTATACTAACCTGATGCAGGGCAGAGTCTGATACTTGTTATTAATATGTAATAATTATACTAACCTGATGCAGGGCAGAGTCTGATACTTGTTATTAATATGTAATAATTATACTAACCTGATGCAGGGCAGAGTCTGATACTTGTTATTAATATGTAATAATTATACTAACCTGATGCAGGGCAGAGTCTGATACTTGTTATTAATATGTAATATTATACTAACCTGATGCAGGCAGAGTCTGATACTTGTTATTAATATGTAATAATTATACTAACCTGATGCAGGGCAGAGTCTGATACTTTTATTAATATGTAATAATTATACTAACCTGATGCAGGGCAGAGTCTGATACTTGTTATTAATATGTAATAATTATACTAACCTGATGCAGGGCAGAGTCTGATACTTGTTATTATTAATATGTAATAATTATACTAACCTGATGCAGGGCAGAGTCTGATACTTGTTATTAATATGTAATAATTATACTAACCTGATGCAGGGCAGAGTCTGATACTTGTTATTAATATGTAATAATTATACTAACCTGATGCAGGGCAGAGTCTGATACTTATTATTAATATGTAATAATTATACTAACCTGATGCAGGGAGTCTGATACTTAATATGTAATAATTATACTAATGATGCAGGGCAGAGTCTGATACTTGTTATTAATATGTAATAATTATACTAACCTGATGCAGGGCAGAGTCTGATACTTGTTATTAATATGTAATAATTATACTAACCTGATGCAGGGCAGAGTCTGATACTTGTTATTAATATGTAATAATTATACTAACCTGATGCAGGGCAGAGTCTGATACTTGTTATTAATATGTAATAATTATACTAACCTGATGCAGGGCAGAGTCTGATACTTTTATTAATATGTAATAATTATACTAACCTGATGCAGGGCAGAGTCTGATACTTGTTATTAATATGTAATAATTATACTAACCTGATGCAGGGCAGAGTCTGATACTTGTTATTAATATGTAATAATTATACTAACCTGATGCAGGGCAGAGTCTGATACTTGTTATTAATATGTAATAATTATACTAACCTGATGCAGGGCAGAGTCTGATACTTGTTATTAATAGTAATAATTATACTAACCTGATGCAGGGCAGAGTCTGATACTTATTATTAATATGTAATATTTATACTAACCTGATGCAGGGCAGAGTCTGATACTTGTTATAATATGTAATGAACTGTCATCTTAAAAACATGAAAAACTCTAAAAGTCCATTTCTATTGATGCATGGCAGTGTCCTCAAATATTTTAATTATGGAACACAAATCAAAAAAATCTCATCATTTCAATTACAAGGAAAATATTTATACAAGAATCAAAATTTTATTAATATGGTCTAATCAGTGAGTGGTGGGATCGCACATCTTCAGTCATGTCTGACGCAATGCCGCAACTGCATATCACGCCTTTTTCAGCTAAACAATTAGAAAAATTATTTGCTAGTTGATCCAACTTGCGGTCTGTGATGGGGTGAAGCTGCATATGTCCTCTGGTCTGTGATTCCAGGGACACTCCTTACAATCCTCAATCTCACACATATTCCGAGCTCCTCACTCCCAGTACACGTCCAACACTCTCGAAGCACTGCAAGTATCAACGTACAAGCGTCTAAAATGCCTCACGACACGACCAACATCCGGCCACTTCTTGGCTTATATTTTGACCATTTCACTCTGCTTTGTTCACAGTGTTCTCATATTCTTGAAGATCGCGAGGTTCAATCTTGGCCAGGCTCTTCCTTCGTCACGGTCTCACCAACTTCTAGTGCCTCCTTCTCTCATTTTCTGTGGATCCCCATTATCACGTCCAGTGGTCTATTCTCTCTCTGTGATACTAGGTCTTTTTACAAATCAAAATGCTTACCAAGATTACAAAAATTATGCTCTTTCATTCAACTGTTTTTTTTCATTAAACTTTTTTCCTTTTCTATAATCATCAATCTCTCTCTCTCTCTCTCTCTCTCTCTCTCTCTTCTCTCATTCCTTCTCTATCTCTCTTCTCCCCCTCTCTCTCTCTCGAGCACTTTTCCTCTTTCTCTCTCACACTATATATTCGCTCTCTTTCTTCACATTTCTCTCTCTTTCACATTCTCTCTCCCCCCCTCTCTCTCTCTCTCTCTCTTCTTCATTCCTTCTCTATCTCTCTTCTACCCCTTCTCTCTCTCTCTCTCTCTCTCTCTCTCTCCTCTCGCACTTTTTCCTCTTTCTCTCTCACACTATATTTGTTCTCTTTCTTTCACATTCTCTCTCTCTCTCTTTCTCATTCCTTCTCTATCTCTCTTCTACCTCTTCTCTCTCTCTCTCTCTCTTTTCTCTCGAGCACTTTTCTAAGTCAACACATTCTTTGTTAACACTGGACACAACATTAAAAAAGCTAAAATTAACATCAGTACATTTGTTGAATGTTCTCAAATATTCAAGATGAAAGATCTTGATCAGTTGTCATATTTTATCATATCAATTATCGTGGAACTCTGTGAAATTTGACGGAGTATAACTGGGGCAAGAACTGGGTTTACTAACCAGTGTATGAGGCACCTTTGAAGGTAAATCCTGGCTGGACCACCCATTCTTTTGCACTGGCTATGAAGGAGCTTCAGTTTGTGCATTGATCCCCACGGTAAAATGATATCCTGATTGTCCAATACATTTGTTGAGATGTATGGCAGTGTCCTCAAATATTCAAGATGAAAGATCTCTGTAACTTTTTATACTTTATCATATTAATTCTCATGGATCTTGGTGAAATTTGACAGAGTATAACTGGTGTGAGAGCCGAGTTCATTGACCAGTGTATGAAGCATCTCTGAAGGTGAATGCTGAATCTGATGACTGGGCAGCTTCAGTTTGTGTGTTGATCCCCACGGTAAAAGGACATCATTTTTATCCTAACCTAGTGAGGGTGGATCTGGAAAATATATACCTTCAAGTGACTATGTTTCAGATATGTTTACAAAACCAGTCAGCAAAATTATATTGAAAAATAAAAAAAATAAGCATCATTAAATTTTGAACCACTTTTGTTATTGTAATTTATAATATTTTAAATATTGTGAATGCCAGGTCCCACAATATGGAAGCATAAACCAGGCTTGATGATTATGACAAGACGAAAAGATACAATTACTGCATTCTGGTGAGTTGTCGATATAATCCAAACAGCGAAGGAGTCTATCCTCTTTCCGCCTGCGCTAGACCATGTAGATTGTTTTGCTGGGGTGGAGTACCATATAACTACCAGATTACCCAAGTTGGGGTTATTTTGTACAAAGTGAAAAAGAGAGAAGAAAGTAGCCGCCACAGAAAAGAGAGCCAAAAGGAAGGAGAGACAACAGCAACTCCAGCAAGCAGCACTGTTTGTCTGCAGTCACTGCACCAGAGATTGACATAAATTGGTCTGTTCAACCACTCACGTAGTTGCATATGAAAAAAATGGGGACACTACGCCATCATAGAATATGATGATTGAGAAATTTTAATATTATTAAGAAATTTGTGGCAATCTTGAATTCAGAAATTGTCTGCATTTTATTTACAATAAAATGCAAAGACAATTTCACAATACGGCACTTTGAACCAAATCCTTTATTCAATCCAGGGTATCCTGTTCTCAATCTGCTAACAGAGTGGCAGCCACAAATATCATACCCTTGATTATTTTTAGGAAATTTGAAAAGAAAAAAGAAAGAAGAGAATGAAATATAACTAAATAATAGAATAAATAAATTTTAGTTTAAGAGGATGTGTTAGATTAAATCAAAATCAAACCATCTTCCTCTATTCATAATTTCAACATTTAATGCAACAAAAATAAATTGAATTTTTAATTGTTAAATAATAAAAAGAAAAGAAATTAATATTTCTCAGAATTTTTGAAATGAGGCTTGATAATTTGGATTATTTCGGACTATTGTCCTCACCATTGTTGTTATTTACACAACGTTTCGGCCTATGTGCTTGCCGGCCTTTATTAGGCAATGGTTATCAGGCCTTTATCAGGCGATGGTTAAGGAGAGGTAACTGTGTAAGGTAATATTATTTCTTTTACTTCAGGCATTACTTCTCAGACTCGGTAACCTTCTCTTCAAATTTGGGAACCTTCTTGTTGAACTCTGGAAAATTAATGTCGTAACTGGGAACCTTCATGGAACTTTGAACAGGGCCTTTTATTCAACCCATAACCATGACCGTTTTGGTGATACCTACCAATTTGCCGTGTCCCCCCCCCCGGCTTATATTTAACATAATGAAACTTGAATAAAGGTTAATATTATATTCAAAATTTTTGAATTATTAAAAAAAAAAGATTATTAATTGATTTTTCATAGAATTTTTAAAAAATCCTCTTATCGTAACTTGTTAGCTACGTTAAATTTCAGTTGATTTAACAGTGCAAAAATGAAAACATTGTTTTTCAATCATAATTTTCATTATTTCCCTATGCTAAAAATTTTTTTTTTTAAATGATCAGGAGTTTATTTTATGTTTTTCCTTTAGAATGGAAAAAATTTTTTTTCAAGAAAATATTAAATTTTCTGTAAGTTTCATTGTGTTAAATATAGGGGGGTAAATTTCACAGGGTCAAATTGGTGCTACGTCCCCAGCTATGTCGTCTCGGTGGTGTTACTTGAAAGAAAACAACCAACTTAGGCTGTTATATGTATTTTAGAGGGTGGGCTTCTCTTTTTTGTCGTAGTTCTTATTTATTTATCGTAATTTGTCGTAATTCTTGTTCATTTATAGAAATTTGTCGTAATTCTTGTTTATTTATCGTAATTTGTCGTAATTCTTGTTTAGATATGAAGATGGATATTTTGGAATGGACTGAGATAGATAGATAGATAAACAAACAAAATAATATAGATATATAGGGATGTGCAGAGATTGACGGGAACGCTACCCACAAAGATGATAATTCTCCTGTTTTATTTTTACGATATAGGTGAAAAAAGATATGGAGGCTCAATGTTATTTAGAGTGACATAATTCTATTTCGTATGTTTCACATACCCAGATTTGAACTTCGGTTAAACATTGTTGAATAATGAATTTTAAAAGTATTGCGTCAATTATGATAAAAAATAAAGATTCATTTTTAGTTTAAGAAAGAAGCGCTAAGTGTTAAAAAAACAAACACGTAAAATCATTTTTTTTTTTGTTGTTGTTGTCGTCTGATTCTTGTAAACAATAAATATCCAGCTACGCGATGGGAAAGTGCAAATTTAAACACGCGACTTGAAAAAAAAGTTTCCATCATCGTATGTCACCCTGTCAAAAGTCAAGGAATTAACCGAATTTAATAAAATTTTCAGTGTTAATATATAAATTAATAAAATATATTATAATGCATTTTTTTATTTCATTTAAAGACTTTTGCATTTTTCACGTAAGTTAATCACATACCTTTCAGAAACTGTTTTACGCCTCGAAGATACGTGACAGACTTTAAAAATTGTAAAAAAGTTCTTTGATAAAATAACTGGTCCATTATCTTTTATTCATTAAATATATAAACCCTGAAAATTTCATTAAATTCTATTAATTCCCTGAGTTTTGGTATTTTTTATTTCTTTCTGCGAGGTGAAAAAACAATGGTTAAATTTAGATTCTTTGAGTTCGATTTAATCCGAAAACGTTTTAACTTTTAAAAAATTCGGCCTAAATTAAAATTGTAAATTGATATTTATTTAGTATTCAAAATAAAAATTATGGTTTTAGTACCGGAAAAAAAATTCCAATTACAGAATAAACGATATTAGGAAACTTAAAAAATTTCAATAGCGAATAATTTCATAAACAAAAAGAGAATTCATTTGCCAATAATTTCTGTTAATGCGAATGAAAATTTACATGAAAACAACCAAAATTTCACGCGTCTAACAAAACTTTAAGTCAAAGTTTTATTTGTTTATTCGTTCTAAAACCAAACTGTAAAGAATGTGGGAGATAATCGACTCTTTTAGGCTTCCATACTTTAAATTGACGATTTTTTAAAAAATCGTTTTAATTCTTTTAAAATATGTTGCCAGGTTATGCATGGTTTTTAACTTAGATTTTTTCAAAGATAAAATTCTGGGCTATCTTTGGTTAGAATTGCTAGTTAGTTCATAATAATCCTGCACATATATAATGGACCTTGAAATTTTTAAGGTAGTGAAAAACTCAGTTTAACTTAGATAGAATATTTTTTTTTGCATCAATTTAAAGAAAACTATATTTTTTAATACTATGAAAAAAGAAAAAAACTTGCTACATTATTCATTTTTTGAGTTTTAAGAAAATGAATTTTAAATTTTAAAATCACTTTAGGTTATTGAATTTATTTTTTAATTTTTTTTTTTAATAATATATTCTTCAGGATATGATCTTTCAAGAAATGTAAAAATTAGGGACCTGGATTTTTTTTTTTCAAATGCTCAAAGGTCAACCCCCCCCTATATTCTGAATTGATAAAAAAAAGTATTTTTTCAAGTTTCTTCCATAAAATAAATTAATCCTTATAAAATTAAGTCGTGGGAAAATAATTTGGTGAAAATTTCATTAAAATCGGACAATTCCCTGATTTTTGGTAACTGTTTTAAAATTAAGAAATTAAAAAAAAAAAATTACCTCCCTTTGCACTTTTCTGCACATCCCTATAGATAGATATGAACAAATGGAGATGGGTGGATATATATATATATATATAAACAAAGTAAAAAAATCAACAAATTGAGGTAGATAGATAGATAGATCGATAGATAGATAGATATCCATCTTCATAGTTGGAGACTACATAGCGGGGGACGTTATTTTAATAGTCACCGGGTAGCAATTTCTGAGGCAGGAGACGGGGACGCACTTCCTCATAAATTACCCTTATTTCTTTCTTTAAAAATAAATTTTCTATTTTCTTTAGAAAATTTATCAACCTAAGAAAAACAAAAAACAAACACGTATTAATTATTGCGCTTTTAGATTCCCATATTTTAGAAGAAAAGCTGGGTGATGTTTTCATAGATTTGTGGTTAGTTAGAAATGTAAGTATTACCATTTAATTTCTTTCTTTACAAATAAAAATACGTATTTATTTGTATTTGTAAAGAAAGGTTTATTTTTATTACTCTGTTAAATATTTGGTTTATTCTCGTAGTGAATATTTGTTTGAAACTATATTCATTTTAATGTGTATTATCTTGTGGACATTTTTCGGCTTCACTTAGTTCTAAAGTGGGGGTTCGATTTACAATGTAAACAATATTATAAACAACCCTCATTTTATGTCAATCTTTTTCAATAAACTTTTTTCTTTCTTACGTCCGTAATTTGACTGTACTAAATATATTTTCTTTGTGTTCATTTCAATATGTATATTCTAAATATTTTTATTTGGTGAGAAATGCTTGTTCTTATCGACATTATTTTGCATTGAATAGTTTGTTTTATTGCACCCGTAATTTTACTGTAAGATTTATAAACAACGGCGATATTTAAATTTCAATTCAACCAGATAAAATTTTATTTTTATTACTTTTTATTAAGGTTGCATTTCTCTAATGAAAAAAGAAATCAGACGAATTAATATCGAAAGAAGTAAGTATCACCATTTAATTTCTTTCTTTCTCTACAAATAAAAAATACGTATTTATTTGTATTTGTAGAGAAAGACTTATTTTCATTTTTCTGTTTAAAATTGAATTTATTCCCGCTAAGGAAATATATTTATTATGAATGTTTGTTTTGAAATTATGTTCATTTTAATGTGTGTTTTGCGAGAAATGTTCGGTTTCATGTAGTTCTAAAGTGGGGGTTCATTTTACAATGAATTAATTATTTTAGAATTAATACATTTTAGAATTAATGGAGAAATCTCAATTTAATACTTAGACACCCACATTTTTAAATAGAACAAATATTGATAATATAGAAGTAAATTATATTTCATAAATAACAATAAAAGAAAATTTCAAAATTTTTTTTTTCAATTTTACATTTAATTTTCAGATTTTTGGTACTTATTTTGTACCAAAATTGCTCCTTTCATTTTCTTTTCTGTTCACGCCATTAGTGTTTCGTTCGTTTTTATTGCATTATCTTTCTTGCATTTGCTGCACTTTTCATCTTTCCAACTTTTCTGGTTCTGGACTATTTCGCTGGCTATCGTTCTGTGTCATCTGTTATCTAAACATAGGAGCTCTACTTATTGTGTCTGTCATTAAGGCATCTCCGGGATCGCTGCTACAGCTGAAAGGTGAACAATTAATAAAAAAAAGAGAGAACAAACAAGACAAGACAAAGTCAGCTGAACATCCAATATGGTAGGGACTGGCAAACGGAGCCTAAAATTCGTTTTTGACAAAATGACTTTAGCCCCCCCCCCCCCCGAGAAATAATTTACCAAAAATCAGGAAATTATCGGATTTTAATGAAATTTTCAGTGTTTATATATCAATGAATGATCTTTATAATGCATTATTTATTTTATTTAAAAACTTTCTAATTTTTTTCAGGTCACTTAATTTTGACCCCCCTTATGTTGGGGGCGTAAAATGTTTTGCGAGTTGGTCATTTTCGATACTAATTACAGTATAAATAATGAGATAAAAGACCAAAGTTATGAATAGAAACAAACCAAAAATTCCATTGAATTATTTTTCTGAAGTTGTTAATGTTTGTTTTTTTTATGTCTGAACATGAATAACATTATATGTCACTATTAATAACAAACGGATTTATGCTAATTTCCTTTTCAAATATAGCGTTAGTCTCTTGTTTTATTTAATAATATGTATTTTATTTACATTTTTATTTATAAATAAAACGATTCTATATTTTTATATGAATTTTTATTAACAACCATTTTAATATGCATGAACCTTTACATTTTTTTATTTTTTAGAAATCACACAACCATTTCATGTTTCCCCTCACCCGATAAATTTTAAGAAGATCTTTGAGATCTTTATTAAAAAACAAAACAATAAATAAATAAATTACGGAAATTTCTACTTCTATAAAAACACACTGTCAATAATAAGTAAGGGTTATTTTCACTCTCTATGCTAGTTTTTAAAAGATTGAAAAACAGATGATTTTTTATGTTATTTATAATATTAAAAGAAGAACAAACAAGTATGAATGTTGCTTGGCACATAATAGGGATCATTTTCTTTAATAGATCCCTCAAAAAACCACTTGGCTAGATTTGACAAACTTTGGTGATTATTGTTTAACGTAGACTGTCAAATTGCTCCATTTAAGAGCCTTTAGAAAAGAGAAAAAAGAAAGGTGTTGTTTGATGACACAAGACTGGTAAGTATATCATGCTTCAAAAGTCTAGAAAGGAACAAGTCATTATGTCCCGATTATGCATTGGTCATACAAAACTAACACACTCTTATATACTCAAACAAGAACAACAACCACAATGTGAAACATGTCAAACACCCCTGACAGTCAAACACTTATTGATGGAATGCAGATTTTTTGCTCACATCAGAAAACATTATTTTAAAGCAAACAATATGAAGGACCTATTTGAAAATGTTAACATAGAGGATATTTTCTCCTTTTTGAGGGAAATAAAATTATACCATAGAATATAGACATGAAACAAATCAATGGCATAGAGTATGATTCCCAATAATGCTAACACATTGTTAAAACCAATTACTAAATGTATATATATGAATACACAATATGTATAACAACCCAACCGCTAGGCATGATATAACCCTGGACGGGTTGATATGCCGTTAAAATTAATAAACCAACCAAACCAAAGCTTCTGTTATTAACTGTGATTTCTACACCATTAGAAGGTGAGGCTGTAGTAGATGCAGTTTTACCCCCTTTTCTCTCTCTCTCTCTTTCTCTTGCTAACAGTCCCTATTGGTCATTGCACCTAGCAGGTGTTCCACGTGGCATTCAGAATCCGCACAGAGCTGATTGATGTAGTTTTTGGTGGATGGATTATTCTGGTGTATCCATATATAGTTGTCCACTGGAGAACGTCACTTATTACTTCGTCCTTACTTTTCCCTCAGTGTCAAAAATGTTTTGTACATCTTACTTTGATGGTTTGTGTGATGGGAGGCAAGTGGTCATACATCTGCTGTTTTGTTGGGTACTGCTTCCAAGATTTGTTCAAAACAGCGCACAGTATCCTTGTGTTGTTCCAATCTAGATTTTTCGCCAGGAGTTTCGCTAGAGTCCTCGTTGTGCAGCCATACAGTAGTAGATGCAGTTTTTCCCCAACAAAAACGATATATATCACATGTGATTGTGTTAAACTGTGAGATTCTCATGTGCCAGAATTACATAAGAATTCTGAGAACTGTAATATGATGGGCTAGATTTTTGGGCAAGGGGAGTCATAACACTAGCATTCGATGAAGCTAGGGGCATTAGTATTACCTTTCAGTGGCAGGCATTTGCATAAATGCAAATTTGCAGATTCCACATTGTAAAAGGTTAATCAAGTAGGACCCATGTATAGCTCCAAAACTAATGTTGGTTATTTTTTCACTCTCCTCTTAGCTGGTTCTCCACTCCCAAAAGAATATAAAAGTTAATTTATTGAGTATTGGGTATTGAAATCCTGAAATTGATAGGGGCTCAAGTCCAACTCTCTTCTTAGCTAGTTCTCCACTCCAAAGAATATAAAAGTTAATTTATTGAGTATTGGGTATTGAAATCCTGAAATTGATAGGGGCTCACAGTCCAACTCTCTTCTTAGCTAGTTCTCCACTCCTGAAAGAATATAAAAGTTAATTTATTGAGTATTGGGTATTGAAATCCTGAAATTGATAGGGGCTCAAAGTCCAACTCTCTTCTTAGCTAGTTCTCCACTCCAAAAGAATATAAAAGTTAATTTATTGAGTATTGGTATTGAAATCCTGAAATTGATAGGGGCTCAAAGTCCAACTCTCTTCTTAGCTAGTTCTCCACTCCCAAAAGAATATAAAAGTTAATTTATTGAGTATTGGGTATTGAAATCCTGAAATTGATAGGGGCTCACAGTCCAACTCTCTTCTTAGCTAGTTCTCCACTCCAAAAGAATATAAAAGTTAATTTATTGAGTATTGGGTATTGAAATCCTGAAATTGATAGGGGCTCACAGTCCAACTCTCTTCTTAGCTAGTTCTCCACTCCTGAAAGAATATAAAAGTTAATTTATTGAGTATTGGTATTGAAATCCTGAAATTGATAGGGGCTCACAGTCCAACTCTCTTCTTAGCTAGTTCTCCACTCCCAAAAGAATATAAAAGTTAATTTATTGAGTATTGGGTATTGAAATCCTGAAATTGATAGGGGCTCACAGTCCAACTCTCTTCTTAGCTAGTTCTCCACTCCTGAAAGAATATAAAAGTTAATTTATTGAGTATTGGTATTGAAATCCTGAAATTGATAGGGGCTCACAGTCCAACTCTCTTCTTAGCTAGTTCTCCACTCCCAAAAGAATATAAAAGTTAATTTATTGAGTATTGGGTATTGAAATCCTGAAATTGATAGGGGCTCAAAGTCCAACTCTCTTCTTAGCTAGTTCTCCACTCCTGAAAGAATATAAAAGTTAATTTATTGAGTATTGGGTATTGAAATCCTGAAATTGATAGGGGCTCAAAGTCCAACTCTCTTCTTAGCTAGTTCTCCACTCCAAAAGAATATAAAAGTTAATTTATTGAGTATTGGGTATTGAAATCCTGAAATTGATAGGGGCTCAAGTCCAACTCTCTTCTTAGCTAGTTCTCCACTCCTGAAAGAATATAAAAGTTAATTTATTGAGTATTGGGTATTGAAATCCTGAAATTGATAGGGGCTCAAAGTCCAACTCTCTTCTTAGCTAGTTCTCCACTCCTGAAAGAATATAAAAGTTAATTTATTGAGTATTGGGTATTGAAATCCTGAAATTGATAGGGGCTCAAGTCCAACTCTCTTCTTAGCTAGTTCTCCACTCCTGAAAGAATATAAAAGTTAATTTATTGAGTATTGGGTATTGAAATCCTGAAATTGATAGGGGCTCAAAGTCCAACTCTCTTCTTAGCTAGTTCTCCACTCCTGAAAGAATATAAAAGTTAATTTATTGAGTATTGGGTATTGAAATCCTGAAATTGATAGGGGCTCAAAGTCCAACTCTCTTCTTAGCTAGTTCTCCACTCCTGAAAGAATATAAAAGTTAATTTATTGAGTATTGGGTATTGAAATCCTGAAATTGATAGGGGCTCAAAGTCCAACTCTCTTCTTAGCTAGTTCTCCACTCCTGAAAGAATATAAAAGTTAATTTATTGAGTATTGGGTATTGAAATCCTGAAATTGATAGGGGCTCACAGTCCAACTCTCTTCTTAGCTAGTTCTCCACTCCTGAAAGAATATAAAAGTTAATTTATTGAGTATTGGGTATTGAAATCCTGAAATTGATAGGGGCTCAAAGTCCAACTCTCTTCTTAGCTAGTTCTCCACTCCTGAAAGAATATAAAAGTTAATTTATTGAGTATTGGGTATTGAAATCCTGAAATTGATAGGGGCTCAAAGTCCAACTCTCTTCTTAGCTAGTTCTCCACTCCTGAAAGAATATAAAAGTTAATTTATTGAGTATTGGGTATTGAAATCCTGAAATTGATAGGGGCTCAAAGTCCAACTCTCTTCTTAGCTAGTTCTCCACTCCTGAAAGAATATAAAAGTTAATTTATTGAGTATTGGGTATTGAAATCCTGAAATTGATAGGGGCTCAAAGTCCAACTCTCTTCTTAGCTAGTTCTCCACTCCTGAAAGAATATAAAAGTTAATTTATTGAGTATTGGGTATTGAAATCCTGAAATTGATAGGGGCTCAAAGTCCAACTCTCTTCTTAGCTAGTTCTCCACTCCTGAAAGAATATAAAAGTTAATTTATTGAGTATTGGGTATTGAAATCCTGAAATTGATAGGGGCTCAAAGTCCAACTCTCTTCTTAGCTAGTTCTCCACTCCTGAAAGAATATAAAAGTTAATTTATTGAGTATTGGGTATTGAAATCCTGAAATTGATAGGGGCTCAAGTCCAACTCTCTTCTTAGCTAGTTCTCCACTCCTGAAAGAATATAAAAGTTAATTTATTGAGTATTGGGTATTGAAATCCTGAAATTGATAGGGGCTCACAGTCCAACTCTCTTCTTAGCTAGTTCTCCACTCCTGAAAGAATATAAAAGTTAATTTATTGAGTATTGGGTATTGAAATCCTGAAATTGATAGGGCTCAAAGTCCAACTCTCTTCTTAGCTAGTTCTCCACTCCTGAAAGAATATAAAAGTTAATTTATTGAGTATTGGGTATTGAAATCCTGAAATTGATAGGGGCTCAAAGTCCAACTCTCTTCTTAGCTAGTTCTCCACTCCTGAAAGAATATAAAAGTTAATTTATTGAGTATTGGGTATTGAAATCCTGAAATTGATAGGGGCTCAAGTCCAACTCTCTTCTTAGCTAGTTCTCCACTCCTGAAAGAATATAAAAGTTAATTTATTGAGTATTGGGTATTGAAATCCTGAAATTGATAGGGGCTCAAAGTCCAACTCTCTTCTTAGCTAGTTCTCCACTCCTGAAAGAATATAAAAGTTAATTTATTGAGTATTGGGTATTGAAATCCTGAAATTGATAGGGGCTCAAAGTCCAACTCTCTTCTTAGCTAGTTCTCCACTCCTGAAAGAATATAAAAGTTAATTTATTGAGTATTGGGTATTGAAATCCTGAAATTGATAGGGGCTCAAAGTCCAACTCTCTTCTTAGCTAGTTCTCCACTCCTGAAAGAATATAAAAGTTAATTTATTGAGTATTGGGTATTGAAATCCTGAAATTGATAGGGGCTCAAGTCCAACTCTCTTCTTAGCTAGTTCTCCACTCCTGAAAGAATATAAAAGTTAATTTATTGAGTATTGGGTATTGAAATCCTGAAATTGATAGGGGCTCAAGTCCAACTCTCTTCTTAGCTAGTTCTCCACTCCTGAAAGAATATAAAAGTTAATTTATTGAGTATTGGGTATTGAAATCCTGAAATTGATAGGGGCTCACAGTCCAACTCTCTTCTTAGCTAGTTCTCCACTCCTGAAAGAATATAAAAGTTAATTTATTGAGTATTGGGTATTGAAATCCTGAAATTGATAGGGGCTCAAAGTCCAACTCTCTTCTTAGCTAGTTCTCCACTCCTGAAAGAATATAAAAGTTAATTTATTGAGTATTGGGTATTGAAATCCTGAAATTGATAGGGGCTCACAGTCCAACTCTCTTCTTAGCTAGTTCTCCACTCCTGAAAGAATATAAAAGTTAATTTATTGAGTATTGGGTATTGAAATCCTGAAATTGATAGGGGCTCAAAGTCCAACTCTCTTCTTAGCTAGTTCTCCACTCCTGAAAGAATATAAAAGTTAATTTATTGAGTATTGGGTATTGAAATCCTGAAATTGATAGGGGCTCAAAGTCCAACTCTCTTCTTAGCTAGTTCTCCACTCCTGAAAGAATATAAAAGTTAATTTATTGAGTATTGGGTATTGAAATCCTGAAATTGATAGGGGCTCAAGTCCAACTCTCTTCTTAGCTAGTTCTCCACTCCTGAAAGAATATAAAAGTTAATTTATTGAGTATTGGGTATTGAAATCCTGAAATTGATAGGGGCTCACAGTCCAACTCTCTTCTTAGCTAGTTCTCCACTCCTGAAAGAATATAAAAGTTAATTTATTGAGTATTGGGTATTGAAATCCTGAAATTGATAGGGGCTCACAGTCCAACTCTCTTCTTAGCTAGTTCTCCACTCCTGAAAGAATATAAAAGTTAATTTATTGAGTATTGGGTATTGAAATCCTGAAATTGATAGGGGCTCACAGTCCAACTCTCTTCTTAGCTAGTTCTCCACTCCTGAAAGAATATAAAAGTTAATTTATTGAGTATTGGTATTGAAATCCTGAAATTGATAGGGGCTCAAAGTCCAACTCTCTTCTTAGCTAGTTCTCCACTCCTGAAAGAATATAAAAGTTAATTTATTGAGTATTGGGTATTGAAATCCTGAAATTGATAGGGGCTCAAAGTCCAACTCTCTTCTTAGCTAGTTCTCCACTCCTGAAAGAATATAAAAGTTAATTTATTGAGTATTGGTATTGAAATCCTGAAATTGATAGGGGCTCAAAGTCCAACTCTCTTCTTAGCTAGTTCTCCACTCCTGAAAGAATATAAAAGTTAATTTATTGAGTATTGGGTATTGAAATCCTGAAATTGATAGGGGCTCAAAGTCCAACTCTCTTCTTAGCTAGTTCTCCACTCCTGAAAGAATATAAAAGTTAATTTATTGAGTATTGGGTATTGAAATCCTGAAATTGATAGGGGCTCAAAGTCCAACTCTCTTCTTAGCTAGTTCTCCACTCCTGAAAGAATATAAAAGTTAATTTATTGAGTATTGGGTATTGAAATCCTGAAATTGATAGGGGCTCACAGTCCAACTCTCTTCTTAGCTAGTTCTCCACTCCTGAAAGAATATAAAAGTTAATTTATTGAGTATTGGGTATTGAAATCCTGAAATTGATAGGGGCTCAAAGTCCAACTCTCTTCTTAGCTAGTTCTCCACTCCTGAAAGAATATAAAAGTTAATTTATTGAGTATTGGGTATTGAAATCCTGAAATTGATAGGGGCTCACAGTCCAACTCTCTTCTTAGCTAGTTCTCCACTCCTGAAAGAATATAAAAGTTAATTTATTGAGTATTGGGTATTGAAATCCTGAAATTGATAGGGGCTCAAAGTCCAACTCTCTTCTTAGCTAGTTCTCCACTCCTGAAAGAATATAAAAGTTAATTTATTGAGTATTGATTGAAATCCTGAAATTGATAGGGGCTCAAAGTCCAACTCTCTTCTTAGCTAGTTCTCCACTCCTGAAAGAATATAAAAGTTAATTTATTGAGTATTGGGTATTGAAATCCTGAAATTGATAGGGCTCAAAGTCCAACTCTCTTCTTAGCTAGTTCTCCACTCCTGAAAGAATATAAAAGTTAATTTATTGAGTATTGGGTATTGAAATCCTGAAATTGATAGGGGCTCACAGTCCAACTCTCTTCTTAGCTAGTTCTCCACTCCTGAAAGAATATAAAAGTTAATTTATTGAGTATTGGGTATTGAAATCCTGAAATTGATAGGGGCTCAAAGTCCAACTCTCTTCTTAGCTAGTTCTCCACTCCTGAAAGAATATAAAAGTTAATTTATTGAGTATTGGGTATTGAAATCCTGAAATTGATAGGGGCTCAAAGTCCAACTCTCTTCTTAGCTAGTCTCCAANCCACTCCTGAAAGAATATAAAAGTTAATTTATTGAGTATTGGGTATTGAATCCTGAAATTATAGGGGCTCAAGTCCAACTCTCTTCTTAGCTAGTTCTCCACTCCTGAAAGAATATAAAAGTTAATTTATTGAGTATTGGTATTGAAATCCTGAAATTGATAGAGGGCTCACAGTCCAACTCTCTTCTTAGCTAGTTCTCCACTCCTGAAAGAATATAAAAGTTAATTTATTGAGTATTGGGTATTGAAATCCTGAAATTGATAGGGGCTCACAGTCCAACTCTCTTCTTAGCTAGTTCTCCACTCCTGAAAGAATATAAAGTTAATTTATTGAGTATTGGGTATGAAATCCTGAAATTGATAGGGGCTCAAGTCCAACTCTCTTCTTAGCTAGTTCTCCACTCTGAAAGAATATAAAAGTTAATTTATTGAGTATTGGTATTGAAATCCTGAAATTGATAGGGCTCACAGTCCAACTCTCTTCTTAGCTAGTTCTCCACTCCTGAAAGAATATAAAAGTTAATTTATTGAGTATTGGGTATTGAAATCCTGAAATTGATAGGGGCTCACAGTCCAACTCTCTTCTTAGCTAGTTCTCCACTCCTGAAAGAATATAAAAGTTAATTTATTGAGTATTGGGTATTGAAATCCTGAAATTGATAGGGGCTCACAGTCCAACTCTCTTCTTAGCTAGTTCTCCACTCCTGAAAAGATATAAAAGTTAATTTATTGAGTATTGGGTATTGAAATCCTGAAATTGATTGGGGCTCACAGTCCAACTCTCTTCTTAGCTAGTTCTCCACTCCTGAAAGAATATAAAAGTTAATTATTGAGTATTGGGTATTGAAATCCTGAAATTGATAGGGGCTCAAGTCCAACTCTCTCTTAGCTAGTTCTCCACTCCTGAAAGAATATAAAAGTTAATTTATTGAGTATTGGGTATTGAAATCCTGAAATTGATGGGGCTCACAGTCCAACTCTCTTCTTAGCTAGTCTTCCACTCCTGAAAGAATATAAAAGTTAATTTATTGAGTATTGGGTATTGAAATCCTGAAATTGATAGGGGCTCAAGTCCAACTCTCTTCTTAGCTAGTTCTCCACTCCTGAAAGAATATAAAAGTTAATTTATTGAGTATTGGTATTGAAATCCTGAAATTGATAGGGGCTCAAAGTCCAACTCTCTTCTTAGCTAGTTCTCCACTCCTGAAAGAATATAAAAGTAATTAATTATTGAGTATTGGGTATTGAAATCCTGAAATTGATAGGGGCTCAAAGTCCAACTCTCTTCTTAGCTAGTTCTCCACTCCTGAAAGAATATAAAAGTTATTTATTGAGTATTGGGTATTGAAATCCTGAAATTGATAGGGGCTCAAGTCCAACTCTCTTCTTAGCTAGTTCTCCACTCCTGAAAGAATATAAAAGTTAATTTATTGAGTATTGGGTATTGAAATCCTGAAATTGATAGGGGCTCAAAGTCCAACTCTCTTCTTAGCTAGTTCTCCACTCCTGAAAGAATATAAAAGTTAATTTATTGAGTATTGGGTATTGAAATCCTGAAATTGATAGGGCTCAAGTCCAACTCTCTTCTTAGCTAGTTCTCCACTCCTGAAAGAATATAAAAGTTAATTTATTGAGTATTGGTATTGAAATCCTGAAATTGATAGGGGCTCACAGTCCAACTCTCTTCTTAGCTAGTTCTCCACTCCTGAAAGAATATAAAAGTTAATTTATTGAGTATTGGGTATTGAAATCCTGAAATTGATAGGGCTCACAGTCCAACTCTCTTCTTAGCTAGTTCTCCACTCCTGAAAGAAATAAAAAGTTAATTTATTGAGTATTGGGTATTGAAATCCTGAAATTGATAGGGGCTCACAGTCCAACTCTCTTCTTAGCTAGTTCTCCACTCCTGAAAGAATATAAAAGTTATTTATTGAGTATTGGGTATTGAAATCCTGAAATTGATAGGGGCTCACAGTCCAACTCTCTTCTTAGCTAGTTCTCCACTCCTGAAAGAATATAAAAGTTAATTTATGAGTATTGGTATTGAAATCCTGAAATTGATAGGGCTCAAAGTCCAACTTCTCTCTTAGCTAGTTCTCCACTCCTGAAAGAATATAAAAGTTAATTTATTGAGTATTGGGTATTGAAATCCTGAAATTGATAGGGGCTCACAGTCCAACTCTCTTCTTAGCTAGTTCTCCACTCCTGAAAGAATAAAAGTTAATTTATTGAGTATTGGTATTGAAATCCTGAAATTGATAGGGGCTCACAGTCCAACTCTCTTCTTAGCTAGTTCTCCACTCCTGAAAGAATATAAAAGTTAATTATTGAGTATTGGTATTGAAATCCTGAAATTGATAGGGGCTCACAGTCCAACTCTCTTCTTAGCTAGTTCTCCACTCCTGAAAGAATATAAAAGTTAATTTATTGAGTATTGGGTATTGAAATCCTGAAATTGATAGGGGCTCACAGTCCAACTCTCTTCTTAGCTAGTTCTCCACTCCTGAAAGAATATAAAAGTTAATTTATTGAGTATTGGGTAGAAATCCTGAAATTATAGGGGCTCACAGTCCAACTCTCTTCTTAGCTAGTTCTCCACTCCTGAAAGAATATAAAAGTTAATTTATTGGAGTATGGTATTGAAATCCTGAAATTGATAGGGGCTCACAGTCCAACTCTCTTCTTAGCTAGTTCTCCACTCCTGAAAGAATATAAGTTAATTTATTGAGTATTGGGTATTGAAATCCTGAAATTGATAGGGGCTCACAGTCCAACTCTCTTCTTAGCTAGTTCTCCACTCCTGAAAGAATATAAAAGTTAATTTATTGAGTATTGGGTATTGAAATCCTGAAATTGAGGGGCTCACAGTCCAACTCTCTTCTTAGCTAGTTCTCCACTCCTGAAAGAATATAAAAGTTAATTTATGAGTATTGGTATTGAAATCCTGAAATTGATAGGGGCTCAAGTCCAACTCTCTTCTTAGCTAGTTCTCCACTCCTGAAAGAATATAAAAGTTAATTTATTGAGTATTGGGTATTGAAATCCTGAAATTGATTGGGGCTCACAGTCCAACTCTCTTCTTAGCTAGTTCTCCACTCCTGAAAGAATATAAAAGTTAATTTATTGAGTATTGGGTATTGAAATCCTGAAATTGATAGGGCTCAAAGTCCAACTCTCTTCTTAGCTAGTTCTCCACTCCTGAAAGAATATAAAAGTTAATTTATTGAGTATTGGGTATTGAAATCCTGAAAATGATAGGGCTCAAAGTCCAACTCTCTTCTTAGCTAGTTCTCCACTCCTGAAAGAATATAAAAGTTAATTTATTGAGTATTGGGTATTGAAATCCTGAAATTGATAGGGCTCAAAGTCCAACTCTCTTCTTAGCTAGTTCTCCACTCCTGAAAGAATATAAAAGTTAATTTATTGAGTATTGGGTATTGAAATCCTGAAATTGATTGGGGCTCAAAGTCCAACTTCTTCTTAGCTAGTTCTCCACTCCTGAAAGAATATAAAAGTTAATTTATTGAGTATTGGGTATTGAAATCCTGAAATTGATAGGGGCTCAAAGTCCAACTCTCTTCTTAGCTAGTTCTCCACTCCTGAAAGAATATAAAAGTTAATTTATTGAGTATTGGGATTGAAATCCTGAAATTGATAGGGCTCAAAGTCCAACTCTCTTCTTAGCTAGTTCTCCACTCCTGAAAGAATAAAAAGTTAATTTATGAGTATTGGTATTGAAATCCTGAAATTGATAGGGGCTCACAGTCCAACTCTCTTCTAGCTAGTTCTCCACTCCTGAAAGAATATAAAAGTTAATTTATTGAGTATTGGTATTGAAATCCTGAAATTGATAGGGGCTCAAGTCCAACTCTCTTCTTAGCTAGTTCTCCACTCCTGAAAGAATATAAAGTTAATTTATTGAGTATTGGGTATTGAAATCCTGAAATTGATAGGGCTCACAGTCCAACTCTCTTCTTAGCTAGTTCTCCACTCCTGAAAGAATATAAAAGTTAATTTATTGAGTATTGGGTATTGAAATCCTGAAATTGATAGGGGCTCACAGTCCAACTCTCTCTTAGCTAGTTCTCCACTCCTGAAAGAATATAAAAGTTAATTTATTGAGTATTGGTATTGAAATCCTGAAATTGATAGGGGCTCACAGTCCAACTCTTTCTTAGCTAGTTCTCCACTCCTGAAAGAATATAAAAGTTAATTTATTGAGTATTGGGTATTGAAATCCTGAATTGATAGGGCTCACAGTCCAACTCTCTTCTAGCTAGTTCTCCACTCCTGAAAGAATATAAAAGTTAATTTATTGAGTATGGGTATTGAAATCCTGAAATTGATTGGGCTCACAGTCCAACTCTCTTCTTAGCTAGTTCTCCACTCCTGAAAGAATATAAAAGTTAATTTATTGAGTATTGGGTATTGAAATCCTGAAATTGATAGGGGCTCAAGTCCAACTCTCTTCTTAGCTAGTTCTCCACTCCTGAAAGAATATAAAAGTTAATTTATTGAGTATTGGGTATTGAAATCCTGAAATTGATAGGGCTCAAAGTCCAACTCTCTTCTTAGCTAGTTCTCCACTCCTGAAAGAATATAAAAGTTAATTTATTGAGTATTGGGTATTGAAATCCTGAAATTGATAGGGGCTCAAAGTCCAACTCTCTTCTTAGCTAGTTCCCCACTCCTGAAAGAATATAAAAGTTAATTTATTGAGTATTGGGTATTGAAATCCTGAAATTGATAGGGCTCAAAGTCCAACTCTCTTCTTAGCTAGTTCTCCACTCCTGAAAGAATATAAAAGTTAATTTATTGAGTATTGGGTATTGAAATCCTGAAATTGATAGGGGCTCAAAGTCCAACTTCTTCTTAGCTAGTTCTCCACTCCTGAAAGAATATAAAAGTTAATTTATTGAGTATTGGGTATTGAAATCCTGAAATTGATAGGGGCTCAAGTCCAACTCTCTTCTTAGCTAGTTCTCCACTCCTGAAAGAATATAAAAGTTAATTTATTGAGTATTGGGATTGAAATCCTGAAATTGATAGGGCTCAAAGTCCAACTCTCTTCTTAGCTAGTTCTCCACTCCTGAAAGAATATAAAAGTTAATTTATTGAGTATTTGGTATTGAAATCCTGAAATTGATAGGGGCTCAAGTCCAACTCTCTTCTAGCTAGTTCCCACTCCTGAAAGAATATAAAAGTTAATTTATTGAGTATTGGGTATTGAAATCCTGAAATTGATAGGGCTCAAGTCCAACTCTCTTCTTAGCTAGTTCTCCACTCCTGAAAGAATATAAAAGTTAATTTATTGAGTATTGGGTATTGAAATCCGAAATTGATAGGGGCTCAAGTCCAACTCTCTTCTTAGCTAGTTCTCCACTCCTGAAAGAATATAAAAGTTAATTTATTGAGTATTGGGTATTGAAATCCTGAAATTGATAGGGGCTCAAGTCAATCTCTTCTTAGTAGTTCTCCACTCCTGAAAGAATATAAAAGTTAATTTATGAGTTATTGGTATTGAAAATCCTGAAATTGATAGGGGTGGCTTCACAGATCTTCTCCTCTTTGTTCTAGGGAATTTCAGGATTTCAATACCCAATACTCGATAAATTAACTTAATTTCTTTAGGAGTGGGTATTGAAATCCTGAAAATTGATAGGGGCTCACAGTCCAACTCTCTTCTTAGCTAGTTCTCCACTCCTGAAAGAATATAAAAGTTAATTTATTGAGTATTGGGTATTGAAATCCTGAAATTGATAGGGGCTCAAGTCCAACTCTCTTCTTAGCTAGTTCTCCACTCCTGAAAGAATATAAAAGTTAATTTATTGAGTATTGGGTATTGAAATCCTGAAATTGATAGGGGCTCAAAGTCCAACTCTCTTCTTAGCTAGTTCTCCACTCCTGAAAGAATATAAAAGTTAATTTATTGAGTATTGGGTATTGAAATCCTGAAATTGATAGGGGCTCAAGTCCAACTCTCTTCTTAGCTAGTTCTCCACTCCTGAAAGAATATAAAAGTTAATTTATTGAGTATTGGGTATTGAAATCCTGAAATTGATAGGGGCTCAAAGTCCAACTCTCTTCTTAGCTAGTTCTCCACTCCTGAAAGAATATAAAAGTTAATTTATTGAGTATTGGGTATTGAAATCCTGAAATTGATAGGGGCTCAAGTCCAACTCTCTTCTTAGCTAGTTCTCCACTCCTGAAAGAATATAAAAGTTAATTTATTGAGTATTGGGTATTGAAATCCTGAAATTGATAGGGGCTCAAAGTCCAACTCTCTTCTTAGCTAGTTCTCCACTCCTGAAAGAATATAAAAGTTAATTTATTGAGTATTGGTATTGAAATCCTGAAATTGATAGGGGCTCAAAGTCCAACTCTCTTCTTAGCTAGTTCTCCACTCCTGAAAGAATATAAAAGTTAATTTATTGAGTATTGGGTATTGAAATCCTGAAATTGATAGGGGCTCAAAGTCCAACTCTCTTCTTAGCTAGTTCTCCACTCCTGAAAGAATATAAAAGTTAATTTATTGAGTATTGGGTATTGAAATCCTGAAATTGATAGGGGCTCAAAGTCCAACTCTCTTCTTAGCTAGTTCTCCACTCCTGAAAGAATATAAAAGTTAATTTATTTAACTCTCTTCTTAGCTAGTTCTCCACTCCTGAAAGAATATAAAAGTTAATTTATTGAGTATTGGTATTGAAATCCTGAAATTGATAGGGGCTCAAAGTCCAACTCTCTTCTTAGCTAGTTCTCCACTCCTGAAAGAATATAAAAGTTAATTTATTGAGTATTGGGTATTGAAATCCTGAAATTGATAGGGGCTCAAGTCCAACTCTCTTCTTAGCTAGTTCTCCACTCCTGAAAGAATATAAAAGTTAATTTATTGAGTATTGGGTATTGAAATCCTGAAATTGATAGGGGCTCAAGTCCAACTCTCTTCTTAGCTAGTTCTCCACTCCTGAAAGAATATAAAAGTTAATTTATTGAGTATTGGGTATTGAAATCCTGAAATTGATAGGGGCTCAAGTCCAACTCTCTTCTTAGCTAGTTCTCCACTCCTGAAAGAATATAAAAGTTAATTTATTGAGTATTGGTATTGAAATCCTGAAATTGATAGGGGCTCAAAGTCCAACTCTCTTCTTAGCTAGTTCTCCACTCCTGAAAGAATATAAAAGTTAATTTATTGAGTATTGGGTATTGAAATCCTGAAATTGATAGGGGCTCAAAGTCCAACTCTCTTCTTAGCTAGTTCTCCACTCCTGAAAGAATATAAAAGTTAATTTATTGAGTATTGGGTATTGAAATCCTGAAATTGATAGGGGCTCAAAGTCCAACTCTCTTCTTAGCTAGTTCTCCACTCCTGAAAGAAATAAAAGTTAATTTATTGAGTATTGGGTATTGAAATCCTGAAATTGATAGGGGCTCAAGTCCAACTCTCTTCTTAGCTAGTTCTCCACTCCTGAAAGAATATAAAAGTTAATTTATTGAGTATTGGGTATTGAAATCCTGAAATTGATAGGGGCTCAAAGTCCAACTCTCTTCTTAGCTAGTTCTCCACTCCTGAAAGAATATAAAAGTTAATTTATTGAGTATTGGGTATTGAAATCCTGAAATTGATAGGGGCTCAAAGTCCAACTCTCTTCTTAGCTAGTTCTCCACTCCTGAAAGAATATAAAAGTTAATTTATTGAGTATTGGGTATTGAAATCCTGAAATTGATAGGGGCTCAAAGTCCAACTCTCTTCTTAGCTAGTTCTCCACTCCTGAAAGAATATAAAAGTTAATTTATTGAGTATTGGGTATTGAAATCCTGAAATTGATAGGGGCTCAAAGTCCAACTCTCTTCTTAGCTAGTTCTCCACTCCTGAAAGAATATAAAAGTTAATTTATTGAGTATTGGGTATTGAAATCCTGAAATTGATAGGGGCTCAAGTCCAACTCTCTTCTTAGCTAGTTCTCCACTCCTGAAAGAATATAAAAGTTAATTTATTGAGTATTGGGTATTGAAATCCTGAAATTGATAGGGGCTCAAAGTCCAACTCTCTTCTTAGCTAGTTCTCCACTCCTGAAAGAATATAAAAGTTAATTTATTGAGTATTGGGTATTGAAATCCTGAAATTGATAGGGCTCAAGTCCAACTCTCTTCTTAGCTAGTTCTCCACTCCTGAAAGAATATAAAAGTTAATTTATTGAGTATTGGGTATTGAAATCCTGAAATTGATAGGGGCTCAAAGTCCAACTCTCTTCTTAGCTAGTTCTCCACTCCTGAAAGAATATAAAAGTTAATTTATTGAGTATTGGGTATTGAAATCCTGAAATTGATAGGGCTCAAAGTCCAACTCTCTTCTTAGCTAGTTCTCCACTCCTGAAAGAATATAAAAGTTAATTTATTGAGTATTGGGTATTGAAATCCTGAAATTGATAGGGGCTCAAGTCCAACTCTCTTCTTAGCTAGTTCTCCACTCCTGAAAGAATATAAAAGTTAATTTATTGAGTATTGGGTATTGAAATCCTGAAATTGATAGGGGCTCAAAGTCCAACTCTCTTCTTAGCTAGTTCTCCACTCCTGAAAGAATATAAAAGTTAATTTATTGAGTATTGGTATTGAAATCCTGAAATTGATAGGGGCTCAAAGTCCAACTCTCTTCTTAGCTAGTTCTCCACTCCTGAAAGAATATAAAAGTTAATTTATTGAGTATTGGTATTGAAATCCTGAAATTGATAGGGGCTCAAAGTCCAACTCTCTTCTTAGCTAGTTCTCCACTCCTGAAAGAATATAAAAGTTAATTTATTGAGTATTGGGTATTGAAATCCTGAAATTGATAGGGGCTCAAAGTCCAACTCTCTTCTTAGCTAGTTCTCCACTCCTGAAAGAATATAAAAGTTAATTTATTGAGTATTGGGTATTGAAATCCTGAAATTGATAGGGGCTCAAGTCCAACTCTCTTCTTAGCTAGTTCTCCACTCCTGAAAGAATATAAAAGTTAATTTATTGAGTATTGGGTATTGAAATCCTGAAATTGATAGGGGCTCAAGTCCAACTCTCTTCTTAGCTAGTTCTCCACTCCTGAAAGAATATAAAAGTTAATTTATTGAGTATTGGTATTGAAATCCTGAAATTGATAGGGGCTCAAGTCCAACTCTCTTCTTAGCTAGTTCTCCACTCCTGAAAGAATATAAAAGTTAATTTATTGAGTATTGGGTATTGAAATCCTGAAATTGATAGGGGCTCAAAGTCCAACTCTCTTCTTAGCTAGTTCTCCACTCCTGAAAGAATATAAAAGTTAATTTATTGAGTATTGGGTATTGAAATCCTGAAATTGATAGGGGCTCACAGTCCAACTCTCTTCTTAGCTAGTTCTCCACTCCTGAAAGAATATAAAAGTTAATTTATTGAGTATTGGGTATTGAAATCCTGAAATTGATAGGGGCTCAAAGTCCAACTCTCTTCTTAGCTAGTTCTCCACTCCTGAAAGAATATAAAAGTTAATTTATTGAGTATTGGGTATTGAAATCCTGAAATTGATAGGGGCTCAAAGTCCAACTCTCTTCTTAGCTAGTTCTCCACTCCTGAAAGAATATAAAAGTTAATTTATTGAGTATTGGGTATTGAAATCCTGAAATTGATAGGGGCTCAAAGTCCAACTCTCTTCTTAGCTAGTTCTCCACTCCTGAAAGAATAAAAAGTTAATTTATTGAGTATTGGGTATTGAAATCCTGAAATTGATAGGGGCTCAAAGTCCAACTCTCTTCTTAGCTAGTTCTCCACTCCTGAAAGAATATAAAAGTTAATTTATTGAGTATTGGGTATTGAAATCCTGAAATTGATAGGGCTCAAAGTCCAACTCTCTTCTTAGCTAGTTCTCCACTCCTGAAAGAATATAAAAGTTAATTTATTGAGTATTGGTATTGAAATCCTGAAATTGATAGGGGCTCAAAGTCCAACTCTCTTCTTAGCTAGTTCTCCACTCCTGAAAGAATATAAAAGTTAATTTATTGAGTATTGGGTATTGAAATCCTGAAATTGATAGGGGCTCAAGTCCAACTCTCTTCTTAGCTAGTTCTCCACTCCTGAAAGAATATAAAAGTTAATTTATTGAGTATTGGGTATTGAAATCCTGAAATTGATAGGGGCTCAAAGTCCAACTCTCTTCTTAGCTAGTTCTCCACTCCTGAAAGAATATAAAAGTTAATTTATTGAGTATTGGGTTGAAATCCTGAAATTGATAGGGGCTCAAGTCCAACTCTCTTCTTAGCTAGTTCTCCACTCCTGAAAGAATATAAAAGTTAATTTATTGAGTATTGGTATTGAAATCCTGAAATTGATAGGGGCTCAAAGTCCAACTCTCTTCTTAGCTAGTTCTCCACTCCTGAAAGAATATAAAAGTTAATTTATTGAGTATTGGGTATTGAAATCCTGAAATTGATAGGGGCTCAAAGTCCAACTCTCTTCTTAGCTAGTTCTCCACTCCTGAAAGAATATAAAAGTTAATTTATTGAGTATTGGGTATTGAAATCCTGAAATTGATAGGGGCTCAAAGTCCAACTCTCTTCTTAGCTAGTTCTCCACTCCTGAAAGAATATAAAAGTTAATTTATTGAGTATTGGGTATTGAAATCCTGAAATTGATAGGGGCTCAAAGTCCAACTCTCTTCTTAGCTAGTTCTCCACTCCTGAAAGAATATAAAAGTTAATTTATTGAGTATTGGGTATTGAAATCCTGAAATTGATAGGGGCTCAAAGTCCAACTCTCTTCTTAGCTAGTTCTCCACTCCTGAAAGAATATAAAAGTTAATTTATTGAGTATTGGGTATTGAAATCCTGAAATTGATAGGGGCTCAAGTCCAACTCTCTTCTTAGCTAGTTCTCCACTCCTGAAAGAATATAAAAGTTAATTTATTGAGTATTGGTATTGAAATCCTGAAATTGATAGGGGCTCAAGTCCAACTCTCTTCTTAGCTAGTTCTCCACTCCTGAAAGAATATAAAAGTTAATTTATTGAGTATTGGGTATTGAAATCCTGAAATTGATAGGGCTCAAAGTCCAACTCTCTTCTTAGCTAGTTCTCCACTCCTGAAAGAATATAAAAGTTAATTTATTGAGTATTGGTATTGAAATCCTGAAATTGATAGGGGCTCAAAGTCCAACTCTCTTCTTAGCTAGTTCTCCACTCCTGAAAGAATATAAAAGTTAATTTATTGAGTATTGGGTATTGAAATCCTGAAATTGATAGGGCTCAAAGTCCAACTCTCTTCTTAGCTAGTTCTCCACTCCTGAAAGAATATAAAAGTTAATTTATTGAGTATTGGTATTGAAATCCTGAAATTGATAGGGGCTCAAAGTCCAACTCTCTTCTTAGCTAGTTCTCCACTCCTGAAAGAATATAAAAGTTAATTTATTGAGTATTGGGTATTGAAATCCTGAAATTGATAGGGGCTCAAAGTCCAACTCTCTTCTTAGCTAGTTCTCCACTCCTGAAAGAATATAAAAGTTAATTTATTGAGTATTGGGTATTGAAATCCTGAAATTGATAGGGGCTCAAAGTCCAACTCTCTTCTTAGCTAGTTCTCCACTCCTGAAAGAATATAAAAGTTAATTTATTGAGTATTGGGTATTGAAATCCTGAAATTGATAGGGGCTCAAAGTCCAACTCTCTTCTTAGCTAGTTCTCCACTCCTGAAAGAATATAAAAGTTAATTTATTGAGTATTGGGTATTGAAATCCTGAAATTGATAGGGGCTCAAAGTCCAACTCTCTTCTTAGCTAGTTCTCCACTCCTGAAAGAATATAAAAGTTAATTTATTGAGTATTGGGTATTGAAATCCTGAAATTGATAGGGGCTCAAAGTCCAACTCTCTTCTTAGCTAGTTCTAGAAAGTACTGGTTCCTGATAGATCCCCAAAGTTAAGCCATGATGAGCCTGTCCAATACTAATATGGGTAACCATTTTAGCAGTGGCAGGCATGGTAAGAAACCTAATATCCCAGATAACTTGATTCAGCATTAAACAACATGAAAAGGGTTGAAATGGTGTAACCCCACCAAAAAATATTCTGTTTTCATAAAACCATAATAATAATATCACCATTTATAATAGAAAAAAACATATCTACCCAATAAAAAACAAAAAAACAGTAAAATGAATGAAAAATGGAAGACTCCTTATTGAAATAATAAAAAAAAGTCAGACATTCTTCTGAACATTAAGAAATTTTATGAATAAAAATAAATGCTTCCCCTCACAGAACTTTGAATATATCACAGGATGTGGCAAAAATTCTTAACAAAACCTTTCAAATTGCTACTTTCTAAAAGTAAAAAATATAAATTTTCAAGTGTTTCCCTTCTACATATAAAAAAAATTAAAAGTTGTCTTTCTTGCATTTCATTCAATTTGTTTTTCACGGATTATAATGGAGTGTCCTTTTCTTTCTAAATAAATCTTTCGCCAAAGTAAAACATCTGACTGAAGTAAACTTGTTTTGTTGGCTACATATTTAAGTGTGAATAATTTTCTGTCATATTTATCAATAATGGAGTGTCCTTTTCTTTCTAAATAAATCTTTGACCAAAGTAAAACATCTGACTGAAGTAAACTTGTTTTGTTGGCTACATATTTGAGTGTGAATAATTTTCTGTCATATTTATCAATAATGGAGTGTCCTTTTCTTTCTAAATAAATCTTTGGCCAAAGTAAAACATCTGACTGAAGTAAACTTGTTTTGTTGGCTACATATTTGAGTGTGAATAATTTTCTCTCATATTTATCAATAATGGAGTGTCCTTTTCTTTCTGAATAAATCTTTGGCCAAAGTAAAACATCTGACTAAAATAAACTTTTGTTTTGTTGGCCACATATTTGAGTGAATAATTTTCTTTCATATTTATCAATAATGGAGTGTTCTTTTTTCTTCTAGATAAATTTGGCTAAAGCAAAAGTTCTATTATTTAAATTATATTCCATTTAATTTAATTCTGAAGTTGTTAATGTTTTTTTTAATGTCTGAACATGAATAACATTGTATGTCACTATTAATTAGTTAACAAAATGATTTATTCTAATTTTTTCCTCTCAAATAGAGTATTAATCTCTTGTTTATTTATAGTACCTATTCTTCATTTACAGATATCAAATGCAGTGAAGGACAAAAAAGACTGAAGAAAAATATCTTCTTGCAAAATGTGTGAGTTAATGTTAAGTAGTTGAATCCAAAAAGCAAAGAAAATAAACTTTACTCTTGAAAAGACTATAACTTTACTCTTAATAAACTATACATTATCATTTTAATAAACTCACATATTAAATTATGCATTTAACTAGAAACAGAAAGGTTTCTACCTTTTCATAGCACTAGACTTATCAAGTGAAGTGTATCAATAATTATGAAAACAAACAAATTTACATGAATAAAACACATTGGTGAGAATTTTCACGTAGTTCTATAAAAAGACAAATGGAAACACATAAGAGAGAGAAAATATTTCCTTGTGAGATTTGCAGATCAGCATTTTCAGTTAATTCAAAGTTGAAAAACCACATGCGAACACACACTGGCGAGAAATCATTTTCTTGTGAGGTGTGTGGATCAGCATTTTCACTGAGTGGGGATTTGAAAAGACACATACAAACACATACTGGTGAGAAACCATTTTCATGTGCAATTTGTGGATCAGCATTTTCACAGAAGATCAACTTGAAATGCCACATGCGAAAACATACTGGTGAAAAACCTTTTTCTTGTGAAGTTTGTGGATCAGCATTTTCACGAAAGGACTGTTTAAAAGATCATATGCGAAAACACACTGGTGAGAAACCATATTCTTGTGAAGTTTGTGGATTAGCATTTTCACAGAATGGCAATTTGAAAAGCCACGTGCGAACACATACTGGTGAGAAACCATTTTCTTGTGAAGTTTGTAGATTAGCATTTTCAGAGAAAGGCTGTTTGAAAAAGCACATGCTAACACATACTGGTGAGAAACTGTTTTCATGTGCAATTTGTGGATCAGCATTTTCACAGAGGAGCAACTTGAAAACCCACAGGAAAACACATACTGGAGAGAAACCATATTCTTGTAAAGTTTGTGGATCAGCATTTTCATGGAAGTACCAATTGAAAAAACACATGAAATCATGTACTGGAGAGACACCTTTTTTTTGTAAAGTTTGTGGATCAGAATTTTCTCAGTGGAGCTCATTGAAAAACCATATACATACACATACTGGTGAGAAATCATTTTCTTGTGAAGTTTGTGGATCAACATTTTCCAAGAAGGGCAATCTGAAATGCCACATGCAAACACACACTGGGGAGAAACCTTTTTCTTGTGAAGTTTGTGGATCAGCATTTTCCAAGAAGGGAAATCTGAAATACCACATGCAAACACACACTGGGGAGAAACCTTTTTCTTGTGAAGTCTGTGAATCAGCATTTTCACAGAGTAGGTATTTGAAAAAACACATGCGAATACACACTGGAAGAGAATAAAAAAGTGAACCATCTACTCTTTATGGACGACCTCAAACTCCATGCAGAATCAGAAAAACAACTTGTCCCTCTGATAGAAATGGTAGACATCTGCATGGAGTTTGGATATGAAAAATGTGCTAAATGCACTATAAAAAAAGGTAAAAAAGTGACAGCAGAACATCTTAATCTGGAAAATGGCTATATCGAAGACTTGGGAGAGGATGTTGCCTACAAATACCTTGGCATTGAAGAGAATGTGATGGTTGAACATGGACAAATGAGAGAAAAGGCAGAAAAGGAATATATAAGCCGCCTTAAAAAGATCCTCAAATCGGGATTAACACCAAAAAACAAAATAACTGCCATCAACCAACTTGCAATACCTGTCATTTCCTATGGTTTTGGTATTATTGACTGGCGGCAATGCTACATCAATAGGCTTGATACCAAAACTAGGAAAATGCTAACCCTATATAAGGTTACCTACCGACATCAGTGCATGGACAGGATATACCTACCAAGAAGAGAGGGCGGTTTAGGTCTCATAGAAATCAACCATGCATACCGAGCCACAATATTAAGCATGGGACAGTATATCAAAAGCTCAAGGGACAAAACAATCTCAATAGTAAAGGACCACCAAAACGAATGTCTATCACAACAGACATCAAATACTAAACTCGCAGAAAACTTCAATGGGGGCCAATTAAAGAACACTACAGAGAATAATGACTAAAAATTATTTTCTCTAAAAGTAGAATTGATTTCTACCCTAATGTGTTGTAATAATAATCGACTTACTATAGAACCCCAAAAATCCATGATCCCTCTCCCCAGGTGGTGAGAATTGTTTTACTAGAGAACTACAAATATCCATGATCCCTCTCACCCCAGATATTGTGAAAATTTATTAAAGGAAAAGGTGATCCTCTTTCACCGGACACCGGTGGCGGCCTGTGGAGATTTAAATAAAATTGAATTAAATTAAAATAAGATTAAAATAAATAAAATGTTCTGAGCGTCTCTACTCTGGCATTCGGGGTTAATGGCCTGTTCTTACACTCTCAACCTACACTTCAAAAGAGTTGCTCTCCGTATCATTAAAAACTCCAGACGGCGACGAATCGGAACCCTCACCTCTCCGTATCGTCAGAAGCCCCAGACGGCGACGACCAGGAACCCCCAGAACGTTGGAAGCAAGAGCGGCAAACACTCTTAATAACCAATTCTTCAGGGCCCAACCAGTTACATGGAACAGTAATATCAAGGATAAACAGCTAAGTTTCCGCAGGCAATTTTATCTGCAAACCATCACTTTAACCCCTTTGATACATTCAATTCTCCTAGAAGTACTTTTACCAACCAAACTCATTGAACTCTTGAACATTCCATAAAATTCGTTTGGTTATTTCTTTCTAGGCTTTTTGTAGACCCCTGTTTGATATTTGTTGTGTTTTTACGTATAGTAAACGTTTTGTTCTATAAAGTCGTTTGTCTCCTTTCTTCAAAGCTGCACCCATCTCCTCACTGCGTCGAAGTACGGTCTATTCTCTTATAAAACGTAGGGTTTAGACAGTGCTTTTCCAGAGATAAAAAAATCCCCATAATATCCATGACCCTTCCCCTAAGTGGTGAGCATCAATTTATTTACTAGAGAACCCCAAATATCCATGACCCTTCCCCCAAGTGGTGAGCATCAATTGTCATACTAGAGAACCCCAAATATCCATGACCCCCCACCCCCACCCCGAAAACACATCTCAGTATTTTTTTTGTAAGGTGCTGGTATTTGGTATTGGGAATTGTAAACATACTTTTCTTCAACTTCTAAAGATAAGACTGATGATGCATAAAAAGTACCATTTCCATTCTACAAGAGGAAGATACTTCTTTTTCAAATGTAGCTTCATATTGCATTCACATTGTTTGTGGTGATTCAGTATTTCTTTTGTAAGATGCTGGTGTTTGATATTGGGAATTGTAAACATATTTTTCTTCAACTTCTAAAGATAAGACTGATGATGCATAAAAAGTACCATTTCCATTCTACAAGAGGAAGATACTTCTTTTTCAAATGTAGCTTCATATTGCATTTCCAAGAGAACAAATATGTAGATTTTGTGGAGAAGATGGTTGTACAGTTTCTCTAAAAAGAAACATCTCACAAAGGTTATAAGAAATATTATTCATCTTCAAATTAATGCCAATACTTTTATTCTCACAAAGACAATAAAAAAATGCATGTACCAACAAAATAATTATGTGTCCTATATTTGTATGCATTGTGTTATAATCTTGAACAAGAGGAAGATACTTCTTTTTCAAATGTAGCTTCATATTGCATTCACATTGTGATGATATAAATGTTCCAAGAGAACAAATATGTAGATTTTGTGGAGAAGATGGGTGTACAATTTCTCTAAATCAACTTCTCAAGTTTATAAGAAATATTATTCATCCCAAAATCAATACTTTTTATCCCAACCAAGACTATAAAAAAATGCATGTACCAACAAAATAATTATGTGTCCTAATAATCTTCATACAATGACTGCTATTTACACAGTAGCATTGCAACCAACAAAGCCTTCATCAGATGATGACTCTGGGTTCAGGCATGGTTTCGGGGCCGAAGCATCATTACCACTAACCCAGAGCGCCCCAGCAGTATCTCACGATACCACCAGACTTTGTCGGTTTGATGTCACAAAATAGGACTGCCATATCCACGCTGATGCGGTTAGAGCTTTCTCCTGGATCTTATTTAGGTATTTCCTCTTGTCTGGTAGAGAAAGTCCAAGTTTAGACAAAAATGCCGAGGTTGAGTTGGCAATAAACCCCCGACATCCGACCTCAATGGGAAATACATCTGTGATCCATCCGTTTCTGGCGCATTGTTCACGTAGGTCTTCATATTTGTATGCATTGTGTTATAATCTTGAACCTCATTACAAGATCAATCTAAAAAATGAAGAAGCACCAGCTCCATATTTTAATGATGTGAAATTAAAACATAAAAATTCAACTTGCTTAGAGATTATGATTACATTTATTAAGTTATATAAAATGGTGGATGGTTGGTTGGTTGGTTTATTAATTTTAACGGCATATCAACCCGTCCAGGGTTATATCATGCCTAGCGGTTGGGTTGTTATACATATTGTGTATTCATATATATACATTTAGTAATTGGTTTTAACAATGTGTTAGTATTATTGGGAATCATACTCTATGACATTGATTTGTTTCATGTCTATATTCTATGGTATAATTTTATTTCCCTTAAAAAGGAGAAAATATCCCCAATGTTAACATTTTCAAATAGGTCCTTCATATTGTTTGCTTTAAAATAATGTTTTCTGATGTGAGCAAAAAATCTGCATTCCATCATTAAGTGTTTGACTGTCAGGGGTGTTTGACATGTTTCACATTGTGGTTGTTGTTCTTGTTTGAGTATATAAGAGTGTGTTAGTTTTGTATGACCAATGCATAATCGGGACATAATGACTTGTTCCTTTCTAGACTTCCTTAAAGTTGGTCTGCAGCCTCCCAAAGTTGGTTTGATTAGGAAGAGTTTGTTGTGGATACAGTTATTCCAGTGTTGCTGCCATTTTGTATGAAGGAATCTATTAATTTTAGGTTTCAAATCAGTATATGGTATCTGGAACTTGTCAGGGATTAAATCTAGATTAAGGATGTGAAATTAAAACATAAAAATTCAACTAGCTTAGAGATTATGATTACATTTATTAAGTTATATAAAATGGTGGAGGCACAATAGTATAATTGTTACTGTTGTTAGAAATGGACATGTTAATTTTAGAATTTGAAGTTTATCCAGCCATATGTATATTTCCCAAATCAAAGCTCTATATTTTAATGATTAAGCGATAAATGGAGCGTTGCATAGCTTGCAACGGAAGATTCCTCTTCCGGTCAAAAGAGAACATTTATTTATTTAATTATTTATTTACATTTATTAAGTTATAAATATGGCTGGATAAATTTCAAATTCTAAAGATAACAAGCGCATTTCCTACAACAGTAACAATTATGCTGTAAGGATTAAAGTTCCAAATGTGAAACAAAGCCTTCACAAAACGTTTTCATCACGTCGGGGTATCACCAGTTGTAAGATTCAAAGTGATGATACTTGAAGATAAAACTCCAACAAAGGTTGATAGACAAAATATTTAATAGGTATACAGCACATGGATAAAAGGGTACATAATACATACATACATAAGTAATATAAATACATATACAAGAGTAGAGATAATGACTCATTCATGAATGGTAAAATACAAGACATTTAGGTATCAAGGAGATACCTAAATGTACATAAAAACGTAGTTACGGATACATGACTAAAGAATAGTCATATATCGTACAAGAGACTTACTAGCAGTGTTAAGGGCCGAAGCCCCAATGAAAAGAGGGTGGTCATAAGACTACCTCATTGTGTCTCGTAGGTCGAGCAACAGGAAAAGAGAAAGAGAGACGTTCAAATCAGCCGTTTAAATATCAAAGGCCCCTAGCGGGAACCAGCGAAACTAAACGGGCAGACAACTCCACAGGCGAATACGAAAGTAACGCCACAATACCATTGTGCATCCACCATTTTATATATTTCCCAAATCAAAGCTCCATATTTTAATGATTAAGCAAACTTGATTAACACATAGAACTTCAACTACCTTAGTGATTGTGATTACATTTATTAAGTTATATAAAATGATGGATGCACAATGGTATAATTGTTACTGTAGTATATAATATAGTATAATTGTAGGAAATGGACTTGTTATTTTTAGAATTTGAAGTTTATCCAGCCATATTTATATTTCCCAAATCAAAGTTCCATATTTTAATGATTAAGCAAACTTGATTAACACATAGAACTTCAACTTTTATTAATACAAATAAAATGTTATTATGTTATTATCTTCAATCTACACTGGTACTTGTTCCCTCAGCTATTGTGTGAGGAAAAAAAGGGGGATTTTGCCTCCATAAAGGAAGTTTTGCTTACATCGTTCGCCCTGGACTCCCATGCAGCGTACACAATTTGTAGTACGCCGTATACGCCCGGGTTAAACCATGGATGTTTATTTGGTGGACCTGCAGAGACTTCCTGTGCCATTTGATGGAATGACAGAGCGAGGGCTTAAAGCTGCCTTCGTACATGGGTTGCCTGATCATGTCCGACAGCACCTACGAGCATCTTCCCAAATGGAGGAAATGAACTTTACCCAGCTTCTGGCTCACCCCAGAGCTATATTGAAAGATGACCCACCCGGACCCGGTTTATTACGACAGCAGTGAACGCCAAGGAAGGCCAGACGAAGAACACCAGGATAAGGTGTTTCAAATGTAATAGAATTAACCACTTAACCAGAGATTGTCTGGCTCAGCGCGACAGATGGAAAGCTCGGCACCCCCAAGCGTGAAGAAGTGATGCACGTTGCTCCTGGTGTAAAGGACTAGACCACACTTCTCTGAATTGTCCGGGAAAAAGAGTTAGGGGAAGACAGCTATGCGCAGGCTTCTTCCCCGAACAAGATGTGAACTTGGCGCTACCAACCATCAGAATATTTCTCCCTTTTCTTTTCTACCATCTCTCTCTCTCTCTCTCTTTGTCTATCTTTCTCTTTCTCACTTTGTCTATCTATCTATCTTGTGTATATTTCTTTTTATATTTCTCCTTCTCCCTTTCTACCATCGCTATATCATATGTCTCTCTCCCTCACCCCCTCTCTCACTCCCTCTCTCTCTCTATCTATCTTTGATACATATTTGTTTTTATGTTTCTCCCTTTTTCTTTCTACCATCTCTATACTATCTCTCCATTATCTCTCTCTTTCTTTCTTTCTTTCTTTCTTTCTGTGAACGGGAAGGGATGCACTGCACTAGATGGTTCTGGGTGCTCCTTGTTGTATAATCAAATGTAGAAATCTCCCGATTCACTAATTCAGCACTTCAATCCATAATAAAGGATACATACACTCGCCAACAAAACAAACATAAGGCGGAGACCCCAAAATCGGAAGTGTCCTCTATCGGAGACTAAAACAGAATGACCATTTTAACACATATCTGAGCATGGGCTCCGATCGGGAGTTCCGCTTTGATAATCAATTCCTGACATTAAATAAAATAAAATTGGTAAATAAAATTCGCATTTTCATCCAATGAAATCGATTCCCGGGTGAAATGAAAATAACTTCAATGGATCCGATTTTCGACAGCGGTTCTCTATAAATAAACAGCTTTGAAAGGCAGCCGCAGTCAGAGGTTCAGGTGCCTTCACGAACACACGACGAACGAGGGCTAGTACTAGCGAAGGATACATCAAACGCGGCCGATCATACCCCACCTACTTACCCAAACCTGACCTCACAGGCAGTCAAGAACAAGCGAACATTTCTACATCATTCGACGATACTAAAAAAGCTTACTACCAATACACAATATTCTGCCTACATCACCACCCCACTACCACAGTCAAGCTGGACATTTTACGGACTTAATATTAACCCACAACTATCATCAAAATTATCCTGTAATTTTCATTTCTATCTTTTCACCGTTCTCATGTTATTTTCAATACAATTTTGAACTTAAAATCTGTGTTTTGTTCTTTTCCTCATCACCATACGCTTGCATGTTAATACTGTTTATAACATCCTGCACTATAGTGAGCAAGACGTGACAATAGCAAACAACCGAGGTGGTTACTATCAGCGGGAGAACGCGGACATGTGCAGTTGGGTCTGTCATCCTCCAACTTGAGAGAGGGTGTGCGGTTTTAATTGAGGTCCTGGTAATGATAGGGGACCCTCTTGGGTTTGACTTTTTGACGGGGATAAACGCTATAAAAGCTCTAGGCGGAGTATCCATCTTGAAGTCAGGAGAGGTCCAATTTCTTGATGAACCTGTCTCTGTTTGCGCAGCTGCGCCGGCACTTGTCATCAAAGGACCCGATTTTCGAGCAGAGTTGAGTGGACTGTCACTGCTGATATGGGAATTAATACCGTAAAGCATTAACTCTCACATGGGGGTAATCTTCTAAATCCAATGTACGGATAAAATACTATTCTCAATTTTATACTGGGGAAAAATAAATCTTAAGACTGCTGATATGGGAATTAATACCGTAAAGCATTAACTCTCACATGGGGGTAATCTTCTAAATCCAATGTACGGATAAAATACTATTCTCAATTTTATACCGAGGAAAAATAAATCTTAAGACTGCTGATATGGGAATTAATACCGTAAAGCATTAACTCTCACATGGGGGGGTAATCTTCTAAATCCAATGTACGGATAAATACTATTCTCAATTTTATACCGGGGAAAAATAAATCTTAAGACTGCTGATATGGGAATTAATACCGTAAAGCATTAACTCTCACATGGGGGTAATCTTCTAAATCCAATGTACGGATAAAATACTATTCTCAATTTTATACCGGGGAAAAATAAATCTTAAGACTGCTGATATGGGAATTAATACCGTAAAGCATTAACTCTCACATGGGGGTAATCTTCTAAATCCAATGTACGGATAAAATACTATTCTCAATTTTATACCGGGGAAAAATAAATCTTAAGACTGCTGATATGGGAATTAATACCGTAAAGCATTAACTCTCACATGGGGGTAATCTTCTAAATCCAATGTACGGATAAAATACTATTCTCAATTTTATACCGGGGAAAAATAAATCTTAAGACTGCTGATATGGGAATTAATACCGTAAAGCATTAACTCTCACATGGGGGTAATCTTCTAAATCCAATGTACGGATAAAATACTATTCTCAATTTTATACCGGGGAAAAATAAATCTTAAGACTGCTGATATGGGAATTAATACCGTAAAGCATTAACTCTCACATGGGGGTAATCTTCTAAATCCAATGTACGGATAAAATACTATTCTCAATTTTATACCGGGGAAAAATAAATCTTAAGACTGCTGATATGGGAATTAATACCGTAAAGCATTAACTCTCACATGGGGGTAATCTTCTAAATCCAATGTACGGATAAAATACTATTCTCAATTTTATACCGGGGAAAAATAAATCTTAAGACTGCTGATATGGGAATTAATACCGTAAAGCATTAACTCTCACATGGGGGGTAATCTTCTAAATCCAATGTACGGATAAAATACTATTCTCAATTTTATACCGGGGAAAAATAAATCTTAAGACTGCTGATATGGAATTAATACCGTAAAGCATTAACTCTCACATGGGGGTAATCTTCTAAATCCAATGTACGGATAAAATACTATTCTCAATTTTATACCGGGGAAAAATAAATCTTAAGACTGCTGATATGGAATTAATACCGTAAAGCATTAACTCTCACATGGGGGTAATCTTCTAAATCCAATGTACGGATAAAATACTATTCTCAATTTTATACCGGGGAAAAATAAATCTTAAGACTGCTGATATGGGAATTAATACCGTAAAGCATTAACTCTCACATGGGGGGTAATCTTCTAAATCCAATGTACGGATAAAATACTATTCTCAATTTTATACCGGGGAAAAATAAATCTTAAGACTGCTGATATGGGAATTAATACCGTAAAGCATTAACTCTCACATGGGGGTAATCTTCTAAATCCAATGTACGGATAAAATACTATTCTCAATTTTATACCGGGGAAAAATAAATCTTAAGACTGCTGATATGGGAATTAATACCGTAAAGCATTAACTCTCACATGGGGGTAATCTTCTAAATCCAATGTACGGATAAAATACTATTCTCAATTTTATACCGGGGAAAAATAAATCTTAAGACTGCTGATATGGGAATTAATACCGTAAAGCATTAACTCTCACATGGGGGTAATCTTCTAAATCCAATGTACGGATAAAATACTATTCTCAATTTTATACCGGGGAAAAATAAATCTTAAGACTGCTGATATGGGAATTAATACCGTAAAGCATTAACTCTCACATGGGGGTAATCTTCTAAATCCAATGTACGGATAAAATACTATTCTCAATTTTATACCGGGGAAAAATAAATCTTAAGACTGCTGATATGGGAATTAATACCGTAAAGCATTAACTCTCACATGGGGGGTAATCTTCTAAATCCAATGTACGGATAAAATACTATTCTCAATTTTATACCGGGGAAAATAAATCTTAAGACTGCTGATATGGGAATTAATACCGTAAAGCATTAACTCTCACATGGGGGTAATCTTCTAAATCCAATGTACGGATAAAATACTATTCTCAATTTTATACCGGGGAAAAATAAATCTTAAGACTGCTGATATGGGAATTAATACCGTAAAGCATTAACTCTCACATGGGGGTAATCTTCTAAATCCAATGTACGGATAAAATACTATTCTCAATTTTATACCGGGGAAAAATAAATCTTAAGACTGCTGATATGGGAATTAATACCGTAAAGCATTAACTCTCACATGGGGGTAATCTTCTAAATCCAATGTACGGATAAAATACTATTCTCAATTTTATACCGGGGAAAAATAAATCTTAAGACTGCTGATATGGGAATTAATACCGTAAAGCATTAACTCTCACATGGGGTAATCTTCTAAATCCAATGTACGGATAAAATACTATTCTCAATTTTATACCGGGGAAAAATAAATCTTAAGACTGCTGATATGGGAATTAATACCGTAAAGCATTAACTCTCACATGGGGGTAATCTTCTAAATCCAATGTACGGATAAAATACTATTCTCAATTTTATACCGGGGAAAAATAAATCTTAAGACTGCTGATATGGGAATTAATACCGTAAAGCATTAACTCTCACATGGGGGTAATCTTCTAAATCCAATGTACGGATAAAATACTATTCTCAATTTTATACCGGGGAAAAATAAATCTTAAGACTGCTGATATGGAATTAATACCGTAAAGCATTAACTCTCACATGGGGGTAATCTTCTAAATCCAATGTACGGATAAAATACTATTCTCAATTTTATACCGGGGAAAAATAAATCTTAAGACTGCTGATATGGGAATTAATACCGTAAAGCATTAACTCTCACATGGGGGTAATCTTCTAAATCCAATGTACGGATAAAATACTATTCTCAATTTTATACCGGGGAAAAATAAATCTTAAGACTGCTGATATGGGAATTAATACCGTAAAGCATTAACTCTCACATGGGGGTAATCTTCTAAATCCAATGTACGGATAAAATACTATTCTCAATTTTATACCGGGGAAAAATAAATCTTAAGACTGCTGATATGGGAATTAATACCGTAAAGCATTAACTCTCACATGGGGGGTAATCTTCTAAATCCAATGTACGGATAAATACTATTCTCAATTTTATACCGGGGAAAAATAAATCTTAAGACTGCTGATATGGGAATTAATACCGTAAAGCATTAACTCTCACATGGGGGTAATCTTCTAAATCCAATGTACGGATAAAATACTATTCTCAATTTTATACCGGGGAAAAATAATCTTAAGACTGCTGATATGGGAATTAATACCGTAAAGCATTAACTCTCACATGGGGGTAATCTTCTAAATCCAATGTACGGATAAAATACTATTCTCAATTTTATACCGGGGAAAAATAAATCTTAAGACTGCTGATATGGGAATTAATACCGTAAAGCATTAACTCTCACATGGGGGTAATCTTCTAAATCCAATGTACGGATAAAATACTATTCTCAATTTTATACCGGGGAAAAATAAATCTTAAGACTGCTGATATGGGAATTAATACCGTAAAGCATTAACTCTCACATGGGGGGTAATCTTCTAAATCCAATGTACGGATAAAATACTATTCTCAATTTTATACCGGGGAAAAATAAATCTGACTTCTACTTCGGATAAAAATGACTATTCACTTCTCAAATTGTACACGAGCGAACATTACAAATAATTCAATGTGTACAAAGTTCAAAAATACTTAAGGAAATATGAAAATCCTGATGTTAAGTTTAAAATGTTATATTTTTAGATTTTCAAATTTTAAATACATTTTATATATTCATTTTTCATAGCAAAAATACTAAATTAAAGTTTTGAAATAAAATAACTGATGCATTATAAAATTCATTAATTGTTAAATCAATACTGAAATTTCATTAAAATTGGATAATTACCTGATTTTTAGTAATTTTTTTTTCCATCCCAAATGTTATGTTAAAATTGTAAACAAGCGCCTAAAACCATTGAAAACCAACCAAAATGGCGGATATTGTCGAAATTGACCAAAACAAAGTTTTAAATCTTTTAAAAATAAACTGCATATGCATTAAAAAAATCATTTCCAGTGCATTTTTATAATAAAAATCATTTCCAATGTGTTTTTATGATAAAAATAAATTTTCAATGTGTTTTTATAATAAAAATAATTTTCAATGCATTTTTATAATAAAAATAATTTTCAATGCATTTTTACAAGAAAAATTATTTCTAATGTATTTTTATAGTAAAAATCATTTCAAAGGCATTTTTAAAGAAAAAAATTATTTTCAATGCATTTTCATCATAAAAATCATTGGCAATTCTTTTTTATTGTAAAGATAATTTCAAAGAAATTTTTAAAGAAAAAAATAATTTCCAATGCATTTTTATAGTAAAAATCATTGATATGCATTTATTTATAATAAAAATCATTTCCAATGCATTTTTATAGTAAAAATCATTGGATATGCATTTATTATAATAAAAATCATTTCCAATGCATTTTTATAGTAAAAATCATTGGATATGCATTTATTATAATAAAAATCATTTCCAATGCATTTTTATAGTAAAAATCATTGGATATGCATTTATTATAATAAAAATAATTTCCAATACACTTTTATTATAAAAATCATTGCTAATACATTTATAGTAAAAATCATTTCAATAGCATTTTTAAAGAAAAAAAAATTCAATGCATTTTTATAATAAAAATCATTGGCAATGCATTTTTATTGCAGAAATGACCTCTCCTGTACTTTTATAATAAAATCATTTCCATTTTTATAGGAAAAAAATAATTTCAGAAGTATTTTTAAAGAGAATGTCATTGTCCAATGCATTTTTATAGTAAAAATCATTTCAAAATAAGTTTTTTAGTAAAAATAATTTCCAATGCATTTAAAAAAAGAAAATTTCAGAAGTATTTTTAAAGAAAACGTCATTGTCCAATGCATTTTTATAGTAAAAATCATTGTCTCATGCATTTTTATAATAAAAATCATTTCAAATATGTTTTTTAGTAAAAAATTTATTATAAATAATAAAAATCATTTCCACTGCATTTTCATAGTAAAAATCATTGTCCAATGCATTTTTATAATAAAAATAATTTCCACTGCATTTTTATAGTAAAAATCATTTCCAATGCATTTTTATAATAAAAATAATTTCCACTGCATTTTCATAGTAAAAATCATTTCCACTGCATTTTCATAGTAAAAATCATTTCCACTGCATTTTTATAATAAAAATCATTTCCATGCATTTTTATAGTAAAAATCATTTCCACTGCATTTTCATAGTAAAAATCATTTCCACTGCATTTTTATAATAAAAATCATTTCCAATGCATTTTTATAGTAAAAATCATTTCCACTGCATTTTTATAATAAAAATCATTTCCAATGCATTTTCATAGTAAAAATCATTTCATTTTCATAGTAAAAATCATTTCCACTGCATTTTTATAATAAAAATCATTTCCAATGCATTTTCATAGTAAAAATCATTTCCACTGCATTTTCATAGTAAAAATCATTTCCACTGCATTTTTATAATAAAATAATTTCCACTGCATTTTCATAGTAAAAATCATTTCCACTGCATTTTCATAGTAAAAATCATTTCCAGTGCATTTTTATAATAAAAATCATTCCAATGCATTTTTTAGTAAAAATCATTTCAATGCATTTTATAGTAAAAACCATTTCCAGTGGATTTTCATCATAATCATTGGCAATGCATTTTTATAGTAAAAATCATTAACTGAGTTTTTTTTTGTAATTAGGCCAATTCCAAATCCATAAAGAAAAACAAATGTGAGTGGATGAAAGAAATTTGATTTATTTCTAAAAGCAGAAAAAGATGACCATTCATATTTGTTTCACCCAACTATTGTCATGTAGACATTTGAAACAAAGGAAAAGTGCAGTTAAAGAAATCATAACAGCAAATAAACAAATGATGAAATAAGTTTTTGGAAAGTCTATTAACAAAGAACATCATTACAACATTTAACAACAGGAAATAGAAAGTCTATTAAACTGATAGGTATTGTCAATTATACAGAAATGTTGATTGTGGTGTAAAACTTGACCAAAGAATCTTATAAAATATATTTTAACAAAGAACATCATTACAACATTTAACAATAAACAGGAAATAGAAAGTCTATTAAACTGTTAGGTATCTTCAATTATACAGAAATGTTGATTGTGGTGTAAAACTTGACAAAAGAATCTTATAGAATATGATTTAACAAAGAACATCATTACAACATTTAACAATAAACAGGAAATAGAAAGTCTATTAAACTGTTAGGTATCTTCAATTATACAGAAATGTTGATTGTGGTGTAAAACTTGACAAAAGAATCTTATAGAATATGATTTAACAAAGAACATCATTAAAACATTTAACAATAAACAGGAAATAGAAAGTCTATTAAACTGTTAGGTATCATCAGTCATACAGATGTGTTGATTGTGGAGTAAAACTTGACAAAAGAATCTTATAGAATATATTTTAACTGAGAATGACATTTCAACATTTAACAATAAAACAGGAATACATGTAAAAATGATATTGAACATAACAATAAAACAACCTTAGTTTATTGAGTATAGCAAATATACAACACACAAATATTTCTTTAAAAATTTTGAAATTCACGTTCTAAAAACCATGAAAAATGCTGACCTCTATACAGTTCATGAGAGTTTTTCAAATGTGCTTTTGTTCAAATGTGCCGTTTTAAAGTTTCAATTTAGAAAATGGATTTGTGTGTTTGTGTCTTAAATTGGATTTTGTTGAAAATTCAAATCAACATGTGAGAAAAGGAAATCATTTGGGTTCGGCTTTTAAAGTATCAATTTTAGAAAATGGTTTTGTGTGTTTGTGTCTTAAATTGGATTTTGTTGAAAATTCAAATCAACATGTGAGAAAAGGAAATCATTTGGGTTCGGCTTTTAAAGTATCAATTTTAGAAAATTGTTTTGTGTGTTTGTGTCTTAAATTGGATTTTGTTGAAAATTCAAATCAACATGTGAGAAAAGGAAATCATTTGGGTTCGGCTTTTAAAGTATCAATTTTAGAAAATTGTTTTGTGTGTTTGTGTCTTAAATTGGATTTTGTTGAAAATTCAAATCAACATGTGAGAAAAGGAAATCATTTGGGTTCGGCTTTTAAAGTATCAATTTTAGAAAATTGTTTTGTGTGTTTGTGTCTTAAATTGGATTTTGTTGAAAATTCAAATCAACATGTGAGAAAAGGAAATCATTTGGGTTCGGCTTTTTACATTCTGTTGAGAAAGTTTTAAACTACACATTTATAAGAGGACTTTTCTTTTTTCTTTTTGTTATTTTATTTCAACAATATTTTAGAGACAAACAGACTGCTTCCTGGTATTGATCCATTTATGTTACAGTATTTATATCCAAGTCTCGTTTTAAGATGAGGGTGTTATTTTCTGTTCAAATATTTCCTTCTGTCTCTGTTCTCAAAGTTAAACAGTAGAGAATAATTTTCTTCTCCTCAATGGACCATTAAGCAATGTGTTTCTCCTTCTAGTGGTCCTTGTTGATTTTGTCAGATGACAGGAACAGTATCAGCCTGGTCTGGTGATATATGTTGGTTAGAGTTGGTATTTATGGTAGCAGCATTATTTTCATAATTTAGCCAAATGCTTAGCTATGATAAGGGTAATGTTTGATCAGAGCCAGGTGTGGTGATGTATGTTGGTTAGAGTTGGTATTTATGGTAGCAGCATTATTTTCATAATTTAGCCAAATGCTTAGCTATGATAAGGGGAATGTTTGATCAGAGCCAGGTGTGGTGATGTATGTTGGTTAGAGTTGGTATTTATGTTAGCAGCATTATTTTCATAATTTAGCCAAATGCTTAGCTATGATAAGGGTAATGTTTGATCAGAGCCAGGTGTGGTGATGTATGTTGGTTAGAGTTGGTATTTATGGTAGCAGCATTATTTTCATAATTTAGCCAAATGCTTAGCTATGATAAGGGTAATGTTTGATCAGAGCCAGGTGTGGTGATATATGTTGGATAGAGTTGGTATTTATGGTAGCAGCATTATTTTCATAATTTAGCCAAATGCTTAGCTATGATAAGGGTAATGTTTGATCAGAGCCAGGTGTGGTGATATATGTTGGTTAGAGTTGGTATTTATGGTAGCAGCATTATTTTCATAATTTAGCCAAATGCTTAGCTATGATAAGGGTAATGTTTGATCAGAGCCAGGTGTGGTGATGTATGTTGGTTAGAGTTGGTATTTATGTTAGCAGCATTATTTTCATAATTTAGCCAAATGCTTAGCTATGATAAGAGTAATGTTTGATCAGAGCCAGGTGTGGTGATGTATGTTGGTTAGAGTTGGTATTTATGTTAGCAGCATTATTTTCATAATTTAGCCAAATGCTTAGCTATGATAAGGGTAATGTTTGATCAGAGCCAGGTGTGGTGATGTATGTTGGTTAGAGTTGGTATTTATGTTAGCAGCATTATTTTCATAATTTAGCCAAATGCTTAGCTATGATAAGAGTAATGTTTGATCAGAGCCAGGTGTGGTGATGTATGTTGGTTAGAGTTGGTATTTATGTTAGCAGCATTATTTTCATAATTTAGCCAAATGCTTAGCTATGATAAGGGTAATGTTTGATCAGAGCCAGGTGTGGTGATATATGTTGGTTAGAGTTGGTATTTATGGTAGCAGCATTATTTTCATAATTTAGCCAAATGCTTAGCTATGATAAGGTAATGTTTGATCAGAGCCAGGTGTGGTGATATATGTTGGTTAGAGTTGGTATTTATTAGCAGCATTATTTCATAATTTAGCCAAATGCTTAGCTATGATAAGGTAATGTTTGATCAGAGCCAGGTGTGGTGATATATGTTGGTTAGAGTTGGTATTTATGTAGCAGCATTATTTTCATAATTTAGCCAAATGCTTAGCTATGATAAGGGTAATGTTTGATCAGAGCCAGGTGTGGTGATGTATGTTGGTTAGAGTTGGTATTTATGTAGCAGCATTATTTCATAATTTAGCCAAATGCTTAGCTATGATAAGAGTAATGTTTGATCAGAGCCAGGTGTGGTGATGTATGTTGGTTAGAGTTGGTATTTATGTTAGCAGCATTATTTTCATAATTTAGCCAAATGCTTAGCTATGATAAGAGTAATGTTTGATCAGAGCCAGGTGTGGTGATGTATGTTGGTTAGAGTTGGTATTTATGTTAGCAGCATTATTTTCATAATTTAGCCAAATGCTTAGCTATGATAAGAGTAATGTTTGATCAGAGCCAGGTGTGGTGATGTATGTTGGTTAGAGTTGGTATTTATGTTAGCAGCATTATTTTCATAATTTAGCCAAATGCTTAGCTATGATAAGGGTAATGTTTGATCAGAGCCAGGTGTGGTGATGTATGTTGGTTAGAGTTGGTATTTATGTTAGCAGCATTATTTTCATAATTTAGCCAAATGCTTAGCTATGATAAGGTAATGTTTGATCAGAGCCAGGTGTGGTGATGTATGTTGGTTAGAGTTGGTATTTATGTAGCAGCATTATTTTCATAATTTAGCCAAATGCTTAGCTATGATAAGGGTAATGTTTGATCAGAGCCAGGTGTGGTGATATATGTTGGTTAGAGTTGGTATTTATGGTAGCAGCATTATTTTCATAATTTAGCCAAATGCTTAGCTATGATAAGGGTAATGTTTGATCAGGGTTTACTTCCATGAAAAAGTATCCTCATGTCAGATACTAACAAAACCTCTGTACGGAGAGACCAAAGACACTTGAGGTTGTTCCCAGAAGCTTTTTTCAATTCTCAGTGTGTTTACGCATGTGGCTTTTTAAATTTCCCTTCTGAGAAAATGCTGATCCACACACTTCACAAGAAAATGGTTTCTCTCCAGTATGTGTGCGCATGTGGCTTTTTAAACTTCCCATCTGAGAAAATGCTGATTCACACACTTCACAAGTAAACGGCTTCTCTCCAGTGTGTTTGCGCATGTGGCTTTTTAAATTTGCCCTGTGAGAAAAGGCATATCCACACACTTCACAAGAATATGGTTTCTCTCCAGTGTGTTTGCGCATGTGGTCTTTTAAATGACTCTTCTGTGAAAATGCCTTACTGCACACTTCACAAGAAAAAGGTTTCTCACCAGTGTGTTTTTGCATGTGATAGTTTAATCCACATTTATGTGAAAATGCTGATCCACACATGTCACATGAAAACGGCTTCTCTCCAGTGTGTTTGCGCATGTGGCTTTGTAAATTTATATTGTGAGAAAAGGCTAATCCACACACTTCACAAGAAAATGGCTTCTCTCCAGTGTGTTTGTGCATATGGGTTTTTAAATTTATCTTGTGAGAAAATGCTAATCCACACACATCACAAGAAAATGGCTTCTCTCCAGTGTGTGTTCGCACATGGCTTTTTAAAGTAGATTCTTGGGAAAATGCCATACTGCACACTTCACAAGAAAAAGGTTTTTCACCCGTGTGTTTTCGCATGTGATATTCTAATTGACTTCTAACAGAAAATGCTGATTCACACATTCACAAGAAAATGGTTTCTCGCCAGTGTGATTGCGCATGTGATTTTCCAAATTTCCCTTCTGAGAAAATGCTGATCCACACTCTTTACAAGAAAATGGTTTCTCTCCAGTGTGTTTGCGCATGTGTGTTTGTAAGTTACCCTTCCATGAAAATGCTAATCCACACACTTCACAAGAATATGGCTTTTCTCTAGAGTGTTTGCGCATATGTAGTTTCAAATTAGTCATCATTGTAAATGCTGATCCACATACATCACAAGGAAATGGCTTCTCTCCAGTGTGTGTTCGCATGTGGCTTTTTAAAGCAGACTTCTGTGAAAATGCCATACTGCACACTTCACAAGAAAAAGGTTTCTCACCTGTGTGTGTTCGCATATGGCATTTTACTTGAGATTTTAGTAAAAATGCAAATCCACAAATTTCACAAGAAAATGGTTTAATGCCAGTGTGTGCTTGCAAGTGGATTTTCAGTGTTCCTCTTCGTGAAAATGCTGATCCACAAATTTCACAAGAAAACGGTTTGTCTTTCATGTGTTTTTCCATGTCTTTTTATAGAATTATGTTCAAATTTAGGAATGGAAAATGCTGATTCAATTTGCAAAGGGTGTTTGTATTTTCAAATCTTCACTTTGTGAAAATGCTGATCAATGAATTTCACAATGAATTTTAAAATCTGAAATGGTTAATTCACAAAATGTTTCCAAATAATCTTTCTCTGATTCTTTTCATGTTTGTTTTGAATGAGGTTAAATAACTTGTATGCTCACTTGATAAGAGAAGACTTTCTCCTCTGTGTGCAATTGCATGTGTAATTTGAAATGGGAGTTTTGATGTACTGTGTTTTCAAGAGGAATGATTCTCTTTGTTCTCTTTGGATTCAGCTATTTAACATGAACTCTGTTAATATGCAGGTCCATACACCTTGCAAAAATTGGTTTCTCTTCAGTCCTTTTCAAAATGGTTGTCCTCCACTGCATTTGATATCTATAAATGAAGAACAGGTAGTATTAAGAAAACAAAATTGATGACTATATGAGAAAATTGTTCACACACAAATATGTAGCCAACAAAACAAGTTTACTTTAGACAGATGTTTTATAATCCTTGATAAACAAACTTAATGAAAATTAGGAAAGACAAAGTTTGAAAATGAAAATACTTTCTAAATAACCATTCTTTTTGTCTCCCTACAGTTTCTTTGAGAAGCTAAATCATCCATACCTTGGTGTGTTTTTAGGCAGTACGAATTTTTACATATTTTCCCATAAATTATATATATTATATTATATTTTTGCATAAAATTCTCTGGGATTTTGAAATTCAAACAGATAACCATATCCCAGTGAAAAGACCAAACATAATGAACAAAAAAAAAAGAACTTATCATGTAGTGGATTTTACCAACCTGACAAAGCACAGATTAAAAATAAGAAATAAATAAAAAAAGATGGAAAAATATTTGAAACTTTCCAAAGAACTGAAAACACTTTGAAATGAGAGGGTGTAGGTGATACCAACTGTAGTTGAGAAATCGAACATCAAAGGAATAATCAAGATAATCCAAAAAACATTGTTAAAATCAGCTATAATACTCAGGAGAGTTCTGGAGACCTGAGGAGGCTAGCTATTACTCCTTGTTAGTATAGTGTTCTGCTCTTTTATGTATTATTGCCAGTGGGGGTTCATTGGCTTCTAGATATAGACTTTCTATAAGAGTGGTTGGAAAGGCAACTAAGGTCAGTCTTAGGACTTTTTGGTGTAGTGTGTTCAGATCTTTTATGTATTATTGCTAGTGAGGGTTCATTGGCTTCTAGATATAGACTTTCTACAAGAGTGGTTGGAAAGGCACCTAAGGTCTGTCTTAGGACTTTTTGGTGTAGAGTGTTCAACTCTTTTATGTATTATTGCTAGTGGGGGTTCATTGGCTTCTAGATATAGACTTTCTACAAGAGTGGTTGGAAAGGCAACTAAGGTCAGTGTTAGGACTTGTTGGTGTAGAGTGTTCAGATCTTTTATGTATTATTGCTAGTGAGGGTTCATTGGCTTCTAGATATAGACTTTCTACAAGAGTGGTTGGAAAGGCAACTAAGGTCAGTCTTAGGACTTTTTGGTGTAGAGTGTTCAGATCTTTTATGTATTATTGCTAGTGAGGGTTCATTGGCTTCTAGATATAGACTTTCTACAAGAGTGGTTGGAAAGGCAACTAAGGTCAGTCTTAGGAATTGTTGGTGTAGAGTGTTCAGATCTTTTATGTATTATTGCTAGTGGGGGTTCATTGGCTTCTAGATATAGACTTTCTACAAGAGTGGTTGGAAAGGCAACTAAGGTCAGTGTTAGGACTTGTTGGTGTAGAGTGTTCAGATCTTTTATGTATTATTGCTAGTGGGGTTCATTGGCTTCTAGATATAGACTTTCTACAAGAGTGGTTGGAAAGGCAACTAAGGTCAGTGTTAGGACTTGTTGGTGTAGAGTGTTCAGCTCTTTTATGTATTATTGCTAGTGGGGGTTCATTGGCTTCTAGATATAGACTTTCTACAAGAGTGGTTGGAAAGGCAACTAAGGTCAGTGTTAGGACTTGTTGGTGTAGAGTGTTCAGATCTTTTATGTATTATTGCTAGTGAGGGTTCATTGGCTTCTAGATATAGACTTTCTACAGGAGTGGTTGGAAAGGCAACTAAGTCAGTCTTAGGACTTGTTGGTTAGAGTGTTCAGATCTTTTATGTATTATTGCTAGTGGGGGTTCATTGGCTTCTAGATATAGACTTTCTACAAGAGTGGTTGGAAAGGCACCTAAGGTCAGTGTTAGGACTTGTTGGTGTAGAGTGTTCAGCTCTTTTATGTATTATTGCTAGTGAGGGTTCATTGGCTTCTAGATATAGACTTTCTACAAGAGTGGTTGGAAAGGCAACTAAGGTCAGTGTTAGGACTTGTTGGTGTAGAGTGTTCAGATCTTTTATGTATTATTGCTAGTGGGGGTTCATTGGCTTCTAGATATAGACTTTCTACAAGAGTGGTTGGAAAGGCACCTAAGGTCAGTCTTAGGACTTGTTGGTGTAGAGTGTTCAACTCTTTTATGTATTATTGCTAGTGGGGTTCATTGGCTTCTAGATATAGACTTTCTACAAGAGTGGTTGGAAAGGCACTAAGGCCAGTGTAAGACTTGTTGGTGTAGAGTGTTCAGATCTTTTATGTATTATTGCTAGTGGGGGTTCATTGGCTTCTAGATATAGACTTTCTACAAGAGTGGTTGGAAAGGCAACTAAGGTCAGTCTTAGGACTTGTTGGTGTAGAGTGTTCAGATCTTTTATGTATTATTGCTAGTGGGGTTCATTGGCTTCTAGATATAGACTTTCTACAAGAGTGGTTGGAAAGGCAACTAAGGTCAGTCTTAGGACTTGTGGTGTAGAGTGTTCAGCTCTTTATGTATTATTGCTAGTGGGGGTTCATTGGCTTCTAGATATAGACTTTCTACAAGAGTGGTTGGAAAGGCAACTAAGGTCAGTCTTAGGAGTAGAGTGTTCAGATCTTTTATGTATTATTGCTAGTGGGGGTTCATTGGCTTCTAGATATAGACATTCTACAAGAGTGGTTGGAAAGGCAACTAAGGTCAGTCTTAGGACTTGTTAGTGTAGAGTGTTCAGATCTTTTATGTATTATTGCTAGTGGGGTTCATTGGCTTCTAGATATAGACTTTCTACAAGAGTGGTTGGAAAGGCAACTAAGGTCAGTCTTAGGACTTGTTGGTGTAGAGTGTTCAGCTCTTTTATGTATTATTGCTAGTGGGGATTGGCTTCTAGATATAGACTTTCTACAAGAGTGGTTGGAAAGGCAACTAAGGTCAGTCTTAGGACTTTTGGTGTAGAGTGTTCAGTTCTTTTATGTATTATTGCTAGGGGGTTCATTGGCTTCTACAAAGCACGTCAGGATATGTTTGGCCTGTGCGAGGGTGAAGAGTGTGGCGAGCGGCTACGGATACTCGAACTCGCAACCTCCTCGTAGCTGAGGTGTTGTAATTAGAGACCCAAATAAAGTATATCCGAATTTGCATAAGCGCAGCCGAACGAGCAGAAATAAAGATGGACTGTCGCTGACAGCGAGAGTGAGTCAGGAAGAAAGTGTTTGGACGATAAGTGAAATCTGACGACTGCTATTTGAAGTGAGAGTGGCGTGTTCAGTTGGGAAAGGAATTGCATTTCGTTTGCTGGAGAGACTTTCAAAGGATTGATATTACCTTGAATTTTTGGACCCTTTCAAAAGAAGCTATTTCGGCTGTATTGAAACCATGGTATCTACACAATTCAACATTCGGCTTATCCCAGAGTTCAGTGGCGCGGCAACAAATGTGCCGATACTGGAATGGCTGGAAGACCTGGAGTTAACTTGCGACCTTTGCGAGATAACCAAAATAGAGTGGGTTCTGCCACTACGGTTGAAAGGCCCGAGAAACATATCGGCAGCTATCGAAAGAGCAACAAGATGATGTTGAGGAAATCAAAGGCACTCTTTTGAAAACTTACAGAATGGATTCGTTTGTAACGTTCGAACAATTCACCACGCGATGCCTTCGTCCAGGAGAGACTGTAGACGAATTCCTAACCGATTTGCAATGGCTGGTAGGCGAAATGCCGCCAGAATGTTGGATGAAGAGCACCTTTGTCAATAGGCTGCTGAGCCATGTCAAGGGACTCCTCCGGTCGTCAACCAGGATGGAGAACCTAACTTTGAGAAAGCTACTTGAGAGAGCTCGTGCTGTGTTGGTGGACACCAGGGACAAACATTTAGCTGCTGCAGTGCAACCTAAGCAGGCCTTGCATACACCAAATCTTTGCAAAACTAGTCAGAGTGACTTCAACTGTTTTAGATGTGGGGGCCCGAACCATCTGGCTAGAGATTGCATGCAACGCGGCAGTGTCAGAAACCAGAGAGAAAGATTGGCCATGCGATGTTATCCCAGGAAACGGAAACAGGGGCAAAATGTCAGTGCCACTCTCTCCCCAGTCAAATTAAAAGAGGTGCTCACCGTAATTGAAGCTGTTGTTAATGGCAGGAGGTGCCTAGCACTAGTAGACTCTGGATGTTCCCGATCACTCGTGACCGAATCAGTGTGCAATCCCTGGAGTCGGCAGGCAACAGACTTCCTAACAATCAACGGTGAAATTCTCAGCGGTAATGGCGTCAGGACTATCACACTGGCAGTAGATAACGTAAGCCATGTGAAAACTGATGTTCTGGTCATAAACAGTCCACTGTTAGGCTTCGACATACTGATTGAAATGGATATCATCAAGATGCTGGGTGGAGTTCGGATAAACCAGTCCGGTGATGCTATCTTCTCAAGGATGGAACCGAGTGCCTGTGCCGTGATTACCAGGCACTCGGCTCCATCCTTACAAGTCCAATTACCGTCAAATTGGCAAGACAAGACGGCAAACAGTCGTAACTGAATACGATTCTGAGATGCCGCAAAGACCACTGAAAAGTGGCAGGATTTATGGAGCCTCAGAGGGCCCTACAAACCAAGCAGCCAATCAGGACTCAGGGAATGGACTCACCCAAATGCATGGGTGGACTGTTCTGAATTCTCATAAATACCAGTTGTCTTGACACTGGTGCAGTTGGGCTTGGCCAGTCACATTGCTTCAAACCAATTGTTGACTGTCTAACTGACTTACTTCAATATAAGGTGTGCCCGGTGTTAGACTTTTTGTGAATTGAATGGGTACGTCGACGCCTACACAGCAAAATGCCGATGTCTGTGCCCAAAAGTTAAGAGAGTGAAGAAAGAAAGGCTCCAATATGTCATCGCTTGATCTCCAAAGGGCTTATTTACAAGTGCGTGTGCACAAACTTGTGGCCGTACCAGACAGTCATCTTCGAAGAAAAAGGTACTGCTTATCGCGCATGGGTTTTGGACTCAATGTTGGCACCCTCTATCATGCGATCTATTGTTGAGGCCACACTTTCGAACCGGAATGACTGCAAAACGGGACGCGAGTGCTTGGCTTGACAGTTCGGGAAGAAGCAATATGCTGATATGGGAACGAGGTCCAAGTGTGCCACGTGTTCTTACCCGACGTAGTGTGTTCTCATTTTGTGGAAAGCTAGTCGGGCACTTCCAGTAGTTTAAATTGGCTCTCAGAGTGGCGGCAGCATTCATTAAGAGGAGAGCGGCAGACATAACAAAGGTTGGGATGACAACGTGTCCGATGTTCCTTTGGCAACAATGATAAAGGAAGTCGTCGCAAGAGTGCGCCAAGAAGACCCCGTGCAGGAAAGTGGTGTTGTTGATAATTCTGAGCTCGACGTTTGGGTTGAAGCAAGCTCCCTAGCCATTGGAGTATCATTGGAGTACGAGGGAACTACTGTGGAGGATGTGAGCTGGTTGCGAAAAGAAAGGGAATCGCAACACATTAACTTGGCAGAGCTTGATGCTGTGCTAAAAGGTGTGAACATGGCATTGATGTGGAAAAGTGACTGTATTGCATTTCACACTGACTCTGCCTGTGTGCAGAAATGGATTACAGACACCCTCACTGGGAAGGCTAGGGTGCGCACCAAGGCAGCAAGTGAGATGCTAATCAGACGGTGGCTTGATGCACTCACAAGCTTGGTCAGAGAATATGGACTGTCTGTAGATGTGGCCCTGGTGAGGTCGGAACATAACTGAGCGGATAGTTTGACAAGAGTATCACAGCGATGGTTGATCTTATCAAGAAGACAGGTCGAACCTTCGTACTGTGCAAGTGCTGTGTCGCCAAGCAAGCATGACTCTGACCGCATAAGGTCCATACATCACTGAAGCAGCCACCCGGCATAAGGCGACCCTGTACTTCATCAGGCAGGTGATCCCACAGTTTCTAAAGCGTCGGTGACGCTGTGGTAAGAAATTGTTAGAAGTGCCAGACGATTGACCCACCATCCACGTGTTGCAGAAGGGTATGCTGGATGTCAGCAACAATTGGTTTTGAGTGAGAATGGGATGTGACCCACTACCAAGGTAGGCACTATCTGTTGCTCATTGACTGCGGGCCCGCACGGTTTTCGATCTGGCGTCATTTGAGACGACAAGACGCAGCAAGCATCATCAACCACTTGGAAGGCATGTTCTCTGAGCGTGGAGACAGTTGAAATACTCGTTGACAATGACACAGCATTTTGCATATATCAACCTCAGTGGGTTATTTATGCCGATTAAGTTTAAAATAAATCAATTCTTAATGGATAAGTCAATTTTGTTTATTCAACTGATGTTTTTCTATTAACCCATAGATGGACCCAACGTACTACCCACACCGGGTCAGAGTGACCAGGGAGCAATGGTGATGAAGGGGCTCCACATTCCAACCTCCAAAACTGGAACCTCCCATCAGATAGAGTTTAACGCTCATTCCAGGACATGTAAGACCCTCAGCCATCGCCTTCTAGCACCCTATGAAAAAAGGGTTGGGCTCCATAAGGGCAATAGGTTGAGAAAATCATATATTTCGGGGAATTGTGGCTGAAGGGATCAATTGCATTTTTCGCCACTGTGTGCATGTCCCCTTCTTGTGGAATGATGTCATCGAAAGTATAAACGGATCCAGCAAGGAATTGTGCATTTTATCATCTTTTTTAATTTGACCCCCCTTATGTCGGGATAACATTTTATTCCAGTGGCTTTCAGTTTTTATTTACAGTATAAATAAAGAGACAAAAGACCAAGTTATGGATTTTTTTTTACGGGGTGTTCTTGAGAAATAAGTACCGAAAATCGGAAAATGAAATGTAAAAAATAATAGATAATTAATTTTTTGGAGATTTCTTTTTTACTCATTTCGATAATTATTTAATTGACTATTATTTATATAGAAAAAATTATACATCGATATTTTCTGCTTAAAAAGGGGAGGGGGGTACAATTTTCAATAGAGTTTTTTCTTCAAAGATACTTTGATGTAATAAAATAAGGTTTGCATTAAATAGCTATTTTATTTTAAAATCTAAAAGTATAACATTTTAAACTTAAATCAGGGTTTTTCATATTTTAAATGAATTTTATATATTAATTTTTATAGCAAAAAATACTAAATTAAAGTTTTGAAATAAAATAACTGATGCATTATAAAATGTTGTAATTGCTAAATCATAGGGAACACCAATTGATCAGTTTAGGTCATCTTGAATAAAACAGAAATAAATATTTCCGAACTTTGTTTATTCAAAAAATCTCGTAAAAAACTATAAAGATCGTACAGTGTTGTTACAAAGAAAATAGTTAATTCAAAGATCAAATTATTTCCGATTGGGAAAAAATTACATCGTTATTCTTAAAAAATAACAAAACCTATCCGTATTACATTGTGAAAGGGTAATTTTCAGGCCGTAATTTAGACAGAAAAAAAATACATTTATTACCCTCTTACAGTTATGCATCTAAGTACAGTTGGTGTGTAACGGACATCATTTTTTTAGCCAAAATTCACTATTAAAATTGAAATAAAATCTTTAAAAACTTTAATACTAAATTTACTATTAAAATGAATAAAAACTGAAAAAATTTAATATTAAAATTTCACAGTGAATATTTGACGTAAAAAAAAAATATGTCTTTCGGTTTTGGTATTCATTTTTAAATTGAAAAAAAATGAAATGAAAATTTGAATATTTTTCTAAGAGAAAAACTGATAAAATAATCAATATATTACTTTTTATTCTAATTAGTCGAAAAATTAAATAAAATATTTTTTACACTAAGAAAACAAATTTTGTTACTGAGAAGCGTCTCGTCTCTTTGTATAAAACAAATATGTCAGTTTTGCTCTTCTGTATATTCTAAGAATCACATATTACTATTCAACAATAAAAATTACAAATTCTTTTAAAAATATTAAATCGAGCTCGGATCGGACCAACTTTTAGTTCACCTGAATTCTAAAATTCATATTTTTAAATATCTGTGAAAAATTCGATTTTTTGACGCAGAAAAAAAGAAATATTTAATTTATTTCACGCAGAAATATAAATATTAATCACACAAAAGATTTGAAATCTCGTAAAAATTCATTTCTTTAAAAAAAAATTTTTTTTGACAATTTATAGAAATATGTACATACCATATTACATAAGCAAAAAAAAGTTTTCAAATTATAATATTATGACATTTTTTTGCACTTTTTATTTCTGATTTCAATAATTTTTCATTGATATAGTTATTCAGACTCTTATCTATATAGAAAAAAGTTAAAAAATTTTTCTGACGCGTCATTTTTTTTATCTCATAAAATAAAATAGGGGGGGGTGATAGACCTCGTAAAAAAAAAAATTTTCCCCTAATATATTTTAGAAAAAAACTATTTCAGATGTATTTACATCCAATGGTAAAACATGGAAATTTTCGTGTAAAATCGGACCATTAATTGATTTTTCAAAGAATTTTTAAAAAACCTCTATCGTAACTTGTTTTTAGCTACGTTAAATTTCAGTTGATTTAACAGTGCAAAAATGAAAACATTGTTTTTTCAATCATAATTTCATTATTGTCCCTAAGTGAAATTTTAAAAACTCATCAGGAGTTTATTTAATGTTTTTTTCTTTCGAATGGAAAAAAATTTTTCAAGAAAATATTAATTTTCTGCAGTTTCATTGTTGTAAATATAGGGGGGTAAATTTCATAGGGAAAATTGGTGGTGGCTACCTATTTATACTAGTGTTACCCAAATTTGTCTTCTGCTAGGTTTTTAAAAACAAATTAAACCTAATATCAATACTGAAAATTTCATTAAATCGGATAATTACCTGATTTTTTGGTATTTTTTCCCATACCAAATGTATTTAACTTGTAAACAAGCGCTTAAAACCATTGAAAAAGAGGCAGAATGGCGGTTCGCGTCGAAATTGACCAAAACAAATCCCTTTAAATGTATTAAAAATAAACTGCATATGTAATGATATTTTCTTTTTTTAATGATCGTCATTATGTTACTACTTATCATATTTAGACAAAAGTTTGACCTTAAATAATAGATTTAATAATTTTAATTAGTTTTTTAAAAAGCTAACAGCCGACAAAAATTGGGTATCTCTAGTTTATTAAAATGTCATTGTGTTAAATATAGTGTGCAGAGGGCGGGGGTTGACACAGCAGAAAAGTGGACTACTTTTAAATATTTAGTTTTAAATAAATTTTATGTTTGTTTGTTTTTTTAATTTTATTTTATTTATCATTTTTTATTGTTGTTATTCTTTTTTCTTTTTTTATTTCCGGCTTTGGTAGTCTAAAATAAAAATCGACGCAAAACAAAATTACGGTCATAAAAGGAGATCCAATTTATGGCTAAATTGTAAAACGAACAGACATTTTAAAACTAAACCATTCTAACAAAATACATTTTTTAGAATATACACATTGAAGTGTATATTAAAAAATAAATAAACATATTAGTATTGTTAAAATAACGGGTGCAAGAAAAATAAAACATATAATGCAAAAAAGGGCATAAATGAGGGTTCAGTTTATTAGAATGTTTACATTGTAAATCAATCCCCCACTTTAGAACTAAGTGAAACCTTACTCACAAAATACACATTGAATAAACAAATATTTTCCAAACAAAAGAAAAAAATTCACTACGAATTAAATCAAATCGTTTAAAATTGGTAATGTTTATTTAAAAGCACAATATCACCGAATTTTCTTTTTTTAAAGTATGGTGACCAAATGTAATAATTGCGCGTTTCTTTGTTCTATATTAATAAAATTTATTAACATAAAAAGCAAAACCATTTCTTTATAATTTATAAAATAAATTATCCAAATTATAATAAATATATATATATATAATATTATAATATATATATTAAAACAAACATTCACTCCAGGACTAAATCAAATTTAAAACATAATAAAAATACATCTTTATCTCAAAATACAAATAATTACGTAATTTTATTTGCAGAGAAAGAAAAAATTAAATGGTGATACTACTTCTTTCGATATTAATTCGTCTGATTTCTTTTTTCATTAGAGGAAATGCAATCTTATTGAAAAGTGATAAAAATCTAAAGTTTTAAATAAACTAAATGTTTATCTGGTTGAATTGAAATTGAAATATCGCCTTCGTTTATAATTCATGGTAAATGGAATTGAAATATATTTTCTCAAAAAGAAGGAGATAAATATGAATATTAAACAACTATTAAATTTTATTTTATTTATTCGCTTATTTAAAGATTATTTTATTTTCATTATTCAGCAATTGAAAATTCATTTTAATTACATTATATCAATAATTAAAGGTCAATTTCATTTTTCATTAATCGGCAATCAAATTTTCTTTTTCTTTTCTTTGATTCGACCATTAAAATTCAATCAATTTGTTGAGTTAAATGCAAAGGTTTGGGCTGCACTTGCACAAAGTGTCAAAAATTAGGTTGACCCAGAAAACACAGAACCACAAATTTTCTAATAAAACATAATTTTGACAATGGGTGGGGTCTAGTGTTTGGTTTACGTTAGGGTTAGGGTGTAGGGTTAGGATTAGGTTTGAGTTGGGTTATAGTTAGTTTAATGGGAAAATGAATATAAGATATTTGGGTTCTGTTTTTCTGGGCATCCTGTATAACCGGTGACCCAGAAAAAACAGAACCCAAATTATGTAATAAAACTGTAGGGTTAGGGTTATGGTTGGGGTTTAAGGTTAGTTTAATGGGAAAATAAATAAAATTATTTGGGTTCTGTTTTTTCTGGTCACCCTAATTTTGAACCTTTGTACAAGTTCAGCGAAAAACGAATAAGTTTTCATTTACCTTAATCTAGAGAATTTCGAACGAAGCACAAAAAACCGTCATCTTTCTTTTTGATATATTTAAACTAGGCATTAGCAAATAATTTCGTCTGCTAGGAGTTTATAAAGCGATATTAAAATAATTAAATCTATCATTTAAGGTTAAACTTTGTCTAAATCTAAAAATATTATTACAATATGCAATTTATTTTTTTATACATTTATACATTAAAAATCGTCCGAATTTTGACCAAAACGTTGAATTTATTTGATTTATCGTGTTCAATAAATGGTTTAAAAATATTTTTAAAATACTTATAAACCTTTCTTTTTAGAAATAAGTTAAAGCGTTACTTTAGATACATATTTATTAAATATTACTGAAATTTTACTTATCGTTTTTAACTTTTAACCAAGTAAAATCCGTTTTTTTTTTAAATAAAATATATATTAGTTTTGTTTGAAAATAATATCTGTGTTTATTTGTTTCTTGTATGGTATTCCGTAAGTGTTCATAATATTTTAAACTTTTTGTCTTGTTTGATTGACGTAAAATCCGTTTTTTGACAAAATGAATTTAGCAACCCCCCTACAGAAAATAATTTACAAAAATTAGTGAATTATCGGATTTTTATGAAATGTTCAGTGTGATTAATCATGAACGAACTTTATAATGCTTATTACCGCCTAAAAAAAAATCCCCGTACTGGGAAATGAGCACCCCTGAAAAACTCAGAAAATAAAGAACTTTTAAGAATAACAAAAAAAAAATCTGATTGATTGGTTGTAATCGATAATAATCGCATTGAAGGGGAAAAAATTAATTTAGCGGTTTCCGATATTGGGGGTTGTAAATTTACATAACTTATACGGGTACTGAAGCACCCCTGAAAAACATCGCAATAATAAAAGAACTTTTTAGATTTAAAAAAAAATCTATAGATTGGTGTTGCATCGATAATAATCCATTGAAGGAAAAAAAAAAAAATTAAAAACAAAAATTTTAGATCCCCCATCTAAAAAAATGACAAGTGTTTGGGAGTGGAATTTTTTTTTTTTAGTAAAAAAAAAAAAGTAATATTAAAATAAAATGAGGAAAACATCAATTTGAATTTTGAATATTTTGAATAAAAATAGTAATGAATGAAAATGAACTTCAACCTTTATTAGATATTTAATTTCTTCTGAAACTGAAAGAAAGATTACCTCTTTCTACCTAATGGAAGGACGTAGTTCACTTTAAGTATTCTATGTTTCCATACTAATTAATTTCTCGAACATTATGTGATTATATTGAGAAATTCAATTTAATGTTTTTAAAATATCCGGAATCTTAATATTAAGTTTAAAATGTGCATATTTTTAGTTTCTAGAAATATATCTATGCCAAACCTTAGTATTTAACTCATAATAAGTAATAAGTTTGAAGAAAAAACTAGTTTAAAATTTAGCCCCCCCCCTTTTACAGCAGAACAAAATCTCAAGATAATATTATTTTAATTAAGATTATAATTTGGAAAATGAGGTAAAAAGAAATCTCCTAAAATTATTTAAAAAAAATTTTTTAAACATTTATTTTCGATTACCGGTATACTTTTCCATAGAACAGCAACGTAAATGCTGTTTTGTTTCTATTCATAACTTCGCGTCTTTTATCTCTTTATTCTAGGACCACCAGACCGTTTATGCCATCTTGAATAAAACGGAAATAGATATTTCCGAACTTTGTTTATCAAAAATCTCGTAAAAAAAAGATCGTACAGGGTTGTTACAAAGAAAAATAGTTAATCAAAGATCAAATTATCCGATTGGGAATAATTACATCGTTATCTTAAAAAATAAACAAACCATGCCCTATATCTATTTATGCGAGAAGGAGAATTTTCAGATCCAGTAATATAGAATTACAGAAAATTAAACTTTACAATTATTTGATCCCTATTTACGATAAACCCGTAAAAAGTTGGTAGAATGATGAAAATTTGAATATTTTTTCTAAGAGAAAAACTGATAAATAATCTAATATACTTATTTTATTCTAATTATTGAAAAAGTTAAATAAAATTATTTTTTTACGTACTGTCAGAACAGAACAAACTTTGGTTACTTAGAAGTGTCTCGTCTCTTTGTAAAACAAAGTCAGCAATTGCTCTTCCGTACATTCTAAGAATCACACATTACTATTCAACAATAAAAATTACAAATTCTTTTAAAAAATATTAATCGAGCCTGTATCGACCAATTTTATTCACCTGAATTCTAAAATTCATATTTTTCTAAATATCCGTGAAAATTCGATTTTTTACCAGGAAAAAAAAAATTAAATTATTTCACGCAGAAAATAAAAAATATTTAATCACACAAAAGATTGAAAATCTCGTTAAAAATTAATTTCTTAAAAAAAATTTTTTTTTTTTTGACATTATATATATAATTAAAAGCAAAAAAAAAGTTTTCAAATATTAATATTATGACATTTTTGCACTTTTATTCCGATTTCATTATTTTTCCTCAAAAAACTAACTTTCATACATTCATACAATTTCATTGATATATTATTCAGACTCTTATCTTTATAGAAAAAAAAGTACCAAAAATTTTTTCACGTCATTTTTTTTATCTCATAAAATAAAATAGGGGGGGGGGATAGACATCCGTAAAAAATATTTCCCCTAATATATTTTAGGAAAAAAACTATTTCAGATGTGTTACATCCAATGGTAAACATTTATGGAAATTTTCGTGAAAATCAGATATTAATGATTTTCATAGAATTTTAAAAAATCCTCTTATCGTAACTTGCTTTTTAGCTACGTTAAATTTCAGTTGATTAACAGTGCAAAAATATGAAACATTGTTTTCAATCATAATTTTCATTATTTTCGTAAGCTGATAAAAAATTAAAAAAATCATCAGGAGTTATTTAATGTTTTTCTTTCGAATGGAAAAAAACTTTAAGAAAATATTATTTTTCTGCAAGTTTCATTTGTTCAAATGTAGGGGGGGGGGTAATTGCACAGGGTCAAATGGTGGTACCTACTTTATTCATACTGATATTAGTTACAATTATAAGACCAACTCGAACCAATTTTTGCCCCAGCATAGGGAGTCAAAATTAGAACCTGAAAAAAATTAGAAAGTGTTAAATAAAATAAATAATGCATTATAACAGATCATTCATGGTACATAAACACTGAAAATTTTCATTAAAATTCCGATATTCCCTGTTTTTGGTAAATTATTTTCTGGGGCGGGGCTACAAGTCATTTTTGTCAAAAAACGCATTTTAGGCTCATTGCCCAGTCCCTATGAGTTAAATGCCAAAGGTTGGGCTGAACTTGCCACAAAAGTGTCAAAATTAGGTTGATTCCAGAAAATACAAACCACAAAATTTTGTAATAAAACATAATTTTTGACAATGGGTGGGTTAGTGTTAGGGTTTACGGTTAGGGTTAGGGTGTAGGGTATAGATATGTTTAGAGTTGGGTGTTTATAGTTAGTTTAATGGGAAAATGAATGATAGATAATTTGGGGTTCTGTTTGTTCTGGTCATTCCTGTCGCGGAGGTCGATTACGGGCATCCGACTCCGCGACTTTATGTTTAAAACTGGCATTGACTGACACAACCAGGTAAAGGAGGACAAACGAGGAGATATTGGTAACAAGAAACAGAAATCTTTATACCGAATACACAAAGATGAAGAGTGTTGAAAGTTGAAGGATATTGGTCGGGTCGTTGGTATCTTAGTCCGGGAAGAGGTCGGTTGCCGTCAGATGCGTCGGTTGTGTAGCGATCGGAGATGTGCGCGATGGGCACTGCGGGTCGAAGGTCGATGTAGATCAGAGTGATGAGGGTCTTCCGAGCGCTGGAGATATGTTGGTGATCCAATATAAGTATAATGCTGGTAGCGCGCAGGTAGTAGCTGCGTCGCTGAAGGAAGAGATCGACATGAGTAAGGCTGATTCGAAGCTGGATCCGGCGGTAGTCAGGGTCGTCGGTAGCGAGAAGTAGAAACCCTGGCGAGGGGCCGAGGCGAGCAGTCTGGACGTCGGTTAGCTGGTAGTGTGCAGGTTTGGCCAATGCGTGGATACTGCAGGATGCGTCTCGGCAGCCGAGAGGTCGAGGAACGGAGTACCAAGGCGAGCCGGGCAGAGTAAGTCGGTAAAACTCGATAATGCGGAATCGGTCGGCTTGAGAGGTCGGAAATCGTGCCAAGGCGTAGTCGACAGCATGGCAGGCGGACTGGTCGGTGGTCAGTGGAACGTGTACGAGTTTGCCGGTATCTCCTCTCTTTTTTTNCCAACCCAGAAAGAGGGATAACTTGCCCGCTTCTGAATTCCAGCACTTACAACCATTGTGACCAATTCACCGGTAAGTCAACTTTTCCTTTTAAAGATAATATATATTTTTTTAAAGAATTAATTATTAAATCGACTGCTATTAATCGGTGTTCGAATTAATTCAGCAGATTTACCCTGAAGATCTTATGTTGAAACTCGAGTAGGTTAGCTTGTACCCATTTTATAATAAATTGCTACTTAGTATTGAGCACTTGTTTTGTTATATCATGACTTACCCTCTGAATTCTCACACTTAACATCGTGACCAAATTCCCGGTAAATCAACTTTTCCTTTATATAGTATATATATATAACGGCTATTGTTTTCATCATTGAGACTGTTAATGTAGCCCATTTGGAATGTGTGATTGACACAGTGTCAAAAATTGAAAAAATAAAATGTAACTCAAAATTGTTTCAAGTTGGTCTTTACCTGATACTAATTACAGTATAAGTAAACAGATAAAAGGCCGAAGTTATGAATAGAAACAAAAAAAAAATTTTACAGTGGCTTTTCTATGAGAAAAACAATAGGTACCACCAGACCGTTTAGGTCATCTTGAATAAAACGGAAATATATTTCCGAACTTTGTTTATAAAAATCTCGTTAAAAAAAGATCGTACAGGGTTGTTACAAAGAAAATAGTTAATTCAAAAAATTATCCGATTGGGAAAAATACATCGTTATCTTAAAAAATAAACAAACCTATCCATATTACGTGCGAAAGGTAATTTTCAGGCCGCGATTTAGAGAGAAAGAAATACATATTATCACCCTCTTACAGTTATGCATCTAAGTACGGATGGGTGTAACGGACAAACTTTTTTAGCCAAATTTTTTCTATTAAAATGAATAAAATCTTTAAAAACTTTAATATTACAATTTAAATGAATAATCTTTAAAAACTTATATTACAATTTACTATGAATAAAAACTTGAAAAACTTTAATCTTAAAATTTCGCAGTGAAATTGACCGTTAAAAATGTCTTCGGTTTAGTATTAATTCTTAAAATCGAAAATAAAATGAAAATTTGAATATTTTTTCTAAGAGAAAAACTGATAAAACAATCATTCAATATATTATTTTTATTCTAATTGGTCGTAAAAGTTAAATAAAATTTTTTTACGCTCAGAAAAACAAACTTTAGTTACCGAGAAGCGTCTCGTCATACGTCAGTTTGCTCTTCCGTACATTCTAAGAATCACACATTACTATTCAACAATAAAAATTACAAATTCTTTTTAAAAATATTAATCGAGCACGGATCGGACCAACTTTTATTCACCTGAATTCTAAAATTCATGTTTTTAAATATCCGTGAAAATTTTGATTTTTTTCCACAGGAAAAAAAAAAATTAATTTATTTCACGCAGAAAATAAAAATATTTAATCACACAAAAGATTGAAATCTCGTAAAAATTAATTTCTTAAAAAAATTTTTTTTTTTTTGACATTTAATAGAATATAGTACATACCAATTACATAAGAAAAAAAAGTTTTCAAATATTAATATTATGACATTTTTTTTTGCACTTTTATTTCCGATTTCATTATTTTTTCCTAAAAAAACTATAATTCGGTACATTATACAATTTCATTGATATAGTTATTCAGACTCTTATCTTTATAGAAAAAAAGTACCAAATTTTTTTTCCACATCATTTTTTTTTATCTCATAAAATAAAATAGGGGGGGGGTGATAGACATCGTAAAAAAATATTTCCCCTAATATATTTTAGAAAAAACTATTTCAGATGTATTTACATCCAATGGTAAACATTTATGGAAATTTCGTGAAAATCGGACCATTAATTGATTTTTCATAGAATTTTTAAAAATCCTCTTATCGTAACTTGTTTTTAGCTACGTTAAATTTCAGTTGATTTAACAGTGCAAAAATGAAAACATTGTTTTTCAATCATAATTTTCATTATTTTCGTATGCTGATAAAAAATTTAAAAAATCATCAGGAGTTTATTTAATGTTTTTTCTTTCGAATGGAAAAAAAACTTTTCAAGAAAATATTAATTTTTCTGCAAGTTTCATTGTGTTAAATATAGGGGGGGGGGTAAATTGCACAGGGTCAAATTGGTGGTACCTAGAAAACAAGTACCGAAAATCGAAAAATAAAATGTAAAAAAATAATAAATAGTTAATTTTTTGGAGATTTTTTTTTACCCATTTCGATAATTATTTAATTGGCTATTATTTTATAAAAGAAAAAATTATACATCGATGTTTTTTCTGCTTACATTTTCAATCGAGTTTTTCTTCAAAACTTATTACTTTCGTCTAAAAAAATAAGGTTTTCATTAAGTAGATATTTATTTTTAGAATCTAAAAATATAACATTTTAAACTTAACATCAGGATTTTCATATTTTAAATGAATTTTATATATTCATTTTTCATAGCAAAAATACTAAATAAAAGTTTTGAAATAAAATAACTGATGTATTATAAAATTCATTAATTGATAAATCAATACTGAAAATTTCATTAAAATCGGATCATTACCTGATTTTTGGTAAATTTTTTTTCGTCCCAAATGTTACGTTAAAATTGTAAACAAGCGCCTAAAACCATTGAAAAACAGCCAAATTGGCGTCGGCGAACAAAATTGACCAAAACAAATAGTTTTAAATCTTTTAAAATTAAACTGCATATGTAATGATATTTTTCTTTTTTAATGATGGTCATTATGTTACTACTTATCGATTTAGACAAAGTTTGACCTTTAATAATAGATTTAATTATTCTTAATTCGCTTTTAAAACTCGTAGTATCCGATTTTTTTTTTTGCTACTCCCTAATCTTTCTAGATATGTAAAAATTAGGGACCGGAATATTTTTCTTCAAATGACAATACCCCTACATCCTAAATTGATAATAAATATTTTTTTCAATTTATTTTAATAAAATTCACTATTCATTTTGAAATTAAGTCGTTAATGAATAAAGCGGTGAAAATTTCATAAAAATCGGACAATTCCCTGATTTTTGTAAGAGTTTGAAAATTAATGAATTAAAAATGAATTAATGTCTCCCTTTGCGATCTCTGAACGTCACACATATACATAGATACACACACGCATGTGTGTGTGTGTGTGTGTGTGCGTGTATGTATATATATATATGTACGTGTTCTTGTGTGTGTGTTTTTGGGGCTACTTTCTGTGTTTAAACAACCAGAGTAATCTCCCCTTGGTAATTGTCTTTGATATCCGTTAGAAAGGACACTCGTGCGTAGTTTAAAGAAAAAACATTCATTGTACAACATCTTCCTCAATACATTTTTACAAACAATACCTTTCTATAATCACAATACCTTTCTATAAAGAAAAAAGAAGAAATCAGATGAATGAATATAGGAAGAAGTAAGTATCATAATTTAACTGATTATTTCTTTACAAAAAAAAAAAAAAAAAAAAAAAAAAAAAATACCTACATAGCTGTATGTGTCACGCATTGACTTGATTAGACATTTATCCGATAAATTTAACTATTCACTATTTAAATCTTATATACGCATTTTATTTGATTTAACTAGGTTTGGATATATTTTTTTATTTGTTTACATTCGTGTTAATTAAATGGCGACACCAAATAAATAATTCCATTTGAACCCGAAACACAATTCATTATACATTGTATTAAATTCTTTAATAAAGTTAATTACGAAGTTAATACAATGCATTGCAATGGACTCCTTAAATCTTATTAATTTTTTTATTTACTTAAGATGTTTATGTTTAATAAATAATGTCTTACGAAATATAAATGGATATTTTATCCATTTTCTATTATTCGAAATGAACCATTGTGTTTTTGTTTGTTTTTTCTCTTTTTTTTCATTATTATGTGTTACTGTTTGAATTTAAATAAATGTTTGTGAAACATAGGTACCACCAATTTGCCCCTGTGAAATTTACCCCCCCCCTACATTTAACACAATGAAACTTGCAGAAAAATTAATATTTTCTTGAAAATTTTTTCCATTCGAAAGAAAAAACATTAAACAAACTCCTGATGATTTTTTAAATTTTTTATCAGCTTACGAAAATAATGAAAATTATGATTGAAAAACAATGTTTTCATTTTTGCACTATTAAATCAACCGAAATTTAACGTAGCTAAAAACAAGTTACGATAAGAGGATTTTTTAAAATTCTATGAAAAATCAATTAATGGTCCGATTTTCACGAAAATTTCCATAAATGTTTACCATTGGATGTAAATACATCTGAAATAGTTTTTTCTAAAATATATTAGGGGAAATATTTTTTTACGATGTCTATCACCCCCACCCCCTATTTTATTTTATGAGATATAAAAAAATGATGTGGAAAAAAATTTGGTACTTTTTTTCTATAAAGATAAGAGGCTGAATAACTATATCAATGAAATTGTATAATGTACCGAATTATAGTTTTTTTAGGAAAAAATAATGAAATCGGAAATAAAAAGTGCAAAAAAAATGTCATAATATTAATATTTGAAAACTTTTTTTTTCTTATGTAATTGGTATGTACTATATTCTATTAAATTGTCAAAAAAAAAAAAAATTTTTTTTAAAGAAATTAATTTTTACGAGATTTTCAATCTTTTGTGTGATTAAATATTTTTATTTTCTGCGTGAAATAAATTAAATATTTATTTTTTCCTGTGGAAAAAAATCAAAATTTTCACGGATATTTAAAAACATGAATTTTAGAATTCAGGTGAACTAAAAGTTGGTCCGATCCGTGCTCGATTAATATTTTTAAAAGAATTTGTAATTTTTATTGTTGAATAGTAATTTTTGGTTCTTAGAATATATGGAAGGGCATAACCGTCATATTTGTTTTACAAAGAGACGAGACGAGACGCTTCTAAATAACAACCGAAGTTTGTTTTTCTTTGTTCAAAAAAGTTAAATAAGATAATTTTTTTCGCTATTAGAATACAAAGTAAGTATACAGGATTATTTTATCAGTTTTTCTCTTAGAAAAAATATTCAAATTTGCATTTCATTTTCGATTTTAAAAAGTAATACCAAAACCGAAGACATTTTTTAACGTCAATTTCACGGTGACATTTTACTATTAATTTTTTCAAGTTTTTATTCATGTTAATAGTAAAAACATTGTTTTTTCGTTCATAATTTTCATTATTTTCCTAAGCTGAATTTTTTTTAAATCATCAGGACTTTTTAAAATGTTTCTTCTTTCGAATGCACAAAAAAAAATTCTAGATAATATTTCAAGATATAAAAAAAAAGAATATCTTAAAAATCGTTGAAAACAATAAAATCGGTTATTGAATATGCACAAGACAAAAGTTAAATTAGTGTTATCCATACTTTTACTGGTTGATCGTGAAAGGGAAATAATTTGTAACTTTTCTGTCTATATTACGGTCTGAAAATTACCCTTTCGCATGTAATACGGACAGGTTTGTTTATTTTTTAAGATAACGATGTAATTTTTCCCAATCGGATAATTTGATCTTTGAATTAACTATTTTTCTTTGTAACAACCCTGTACGATCTTTTTTTTACGAGATTTTTGATAAACAAAGTTCGGAAATATCTATTTCCGTTTTATTCAAGATGGCATAAACGGTCTGGTGGTACCTAGTGAAACAAAACTGTTTTCTTCCGTAAACTATAGCTACTGGCAAAATGAACCTAAAATGCGTTTTTGACCAATTCCCTGATTTTTGGTAAATTATTTTCTGTAGGGGGGGCCTACAGAAAATAATTTACCAAAAATCAGGGAATTATCGGATTTTAATGAAATTTTCAGTGTCTATTTATCAATGATTCATTAATTGATAAAATTCATTATTTGATAAATTAGTACTGAAATTTTCATTAAAATCGGATAATTACCTGATTTTTGGGAATTTTTTTTTTCGTCCCAAATGTTACGTTAAAATTGTAAACAAGCGCCTAAAACCATTGAAAAACAGCCAAATTGGCGTCGGCGAACAAACTTGACCAAAACAAATACTTTTAAATCTTTTAAAAATAAACTGCATATGTAATGATATTTTTCTTTTTTAATGATGGTTATTATGCTACTACTTATCGATTTAGACAAAGTTTAACCTTAAATAATAGATTTAATTATTCTTAATTCGCTTTTAAAACTCGTAGTATCCGATTTTTTTTGCTACTCCCTAAAATAAATGTTTGTGAAACAAAACTGTTTTCTTCCGTAAACTATAGTTACTGGAAAAATGAGCCTAAAATGCGTTTTTGACAAAATAACGTTAGCAGAAAATAATTTACCAAATAATTTACAAAAAATCGGGGAATTATCGGATTTTAATGAAATTTTCAGTGTTCATGTATCAATGAATGATCTTTATAATGCATTATTTATTTTATTTTAAAACTTTCTCATTTTTTTCAGGTCGCTTAATTTTGAACCCCGTTATGTTGGGGGCGTAACATTTTTCAAGTTGATCTTATATTGTATTAATTACAGTATAAATAAAGAGATAAAAGACCGAAGTTATGAATAGAAACAAAAAAAAAAAAAAATACGGTGGCTATTCTATGAGAAAATAAGTACCGAAAATCGAAAAATAAAATGTAAAAAATAATAAATAATCAATTTTCTAATCTAAAATATATTAAGTTTTAAAAGTAAAATAATTGTTTCATGGCTGTACTCGTGTAAGCGAAGAGAATTTTGTTTTCATAAAAATTTGTGGGAGGGTCTAAAGCTGATGTCATAGGTCGAACTCGAGCGAGTGGCAGCTGGCCGTACCAAAAAAGTATTTCCTCTACACATTATAATGAATACTAAAAATATAAAGAATATTTAATTTAAAGATAATTATCAAAGAAAATATTAAGTACTTTTAAATTAGTAATTTAAGAGTACTAAAAATTATCTTTAAAAATAACCTTAAATAAAAACAAGATGAATGAATTAATTGAAAAATTCTAAAATGATTTTTTAAATAGAAATAAAAATAATTAGATTAATTAATTCAAGTAATTAAATATTTTTAAATACAAATAAAACATATGAATAAATGAATGAATTGATTAATTAAAGAAATTCAAATAGAAAACACAACTTAGATAATCTTGTTTCCTTTTTGGGCTTCCATATTTTAAAATTGTGGATGCAAAGGTTATGGTTGAGACTCACGAGTGAAAAAAGAACAACAAAAAACATGAATAAATTTTCGAACATTCACTTTGAGACTAAATCAACTTTTAAACTAAGTGATATAAATCTTTTTCAACAAATATTTTTATTTGTAAAGAAATTAAATGGTGACTTAGTTATTGATAGGTAGAGCAAAACACACACAAAAAAACAACATATGAATAAATGAATGGATTAATTAAAGAAATTCTAAATAGATTCTTTTCAAATAAAAATATAAATATAACTCAATTAATTAAAAAAAAATATAAATAAATGAATTGATTAAAAGTTTCTAAAGAAATACATTTTTTTAAATATCAGTAAACTCTTAAAGTCCTATACCACCTCATTCCACCCGGCTGGAAGTCACATTAGTTTTAACTAATCAGCCCCAAACAATAGCCTTTGTTTAGATTTAATATTAAACGTATGTAGAAATCTTTGATTTAAGGGAAATAATAGGTAACTTTAGAGTAAAAAAAATCTGAAGAAAAAAATTACATTTCCTTTTCAGATTTTCAGTAATTATTTTCTACTAAAATAAATATTCTACTTATAAATATTCTTTCTATTCACACCTTCAATCTTTTGTCTTTTTTTAAATACTGTAATTAGCTTCAAATATATATAAACCCTACTGATATTTTCGCCCCCAAAATAAGGGAGGGGGTCAAAGTTAAGAGACCTGAAAGTTATCAGAAAGCTATCAGTAATGACAAATATTGAAAGAAAAAAAACCCAAACAGATTATTTTTTATGTTATGAATGAAACAAAAAAAAAACAAGTATGCATGTTGCTGGATACAAATTGGGAGACCATTTTATTTATAAAATTGTTTAATGTATAGAGTCAAATTGCTCGATTTAAGAGCACTTAGAAGCAATGGAAAACATTGTTATATGACACAAACTTTGGTAAGTATATGTCTTCCTTCAATTCAGAATCTTCTGTTGTTAACTGTTTCCCAAACTCCACTTTGCAAAAGGTTATAACTACATATAAAAAAAAAAATTGTTTTTCTTACATTTCAGTCAGTTTGTTTGTCAAGGATTATAAAACATGTGACCAAAGTAAACTCATCTTGGCTAGATATTTGAATATGAACAAGTGATTTATTCTTTTTTTTTACCTGAAATAAAGCATGAGTCTCTCTTTTTCTTTAATAATGCGTGTTCTTCATTTGCAGATATCAAATGCAGTGGACGACAACAATTTTGGAATTTTAAAAAAGATTAAAAAGAAAACCTATCAACAACACATGGAAACATATACATGAGAAAAACCTTTTTTCTTGTAAAGTTTTTGGATCAGCATTTTCACGTAATTCATATTTGTAAACACACATGGAAACACATACTGGCGAGAAACCATTTTCTTGTGAAGTTTGTGGATCAACATTTTCACAAAAATGTGCTATAAAAAGACACATGCGAACACACACTGGTGAGAAACCATTTTCTTGTGATGTTTGTGGATCAACCTTTTCACAGAAGTACCATTGTAAACAACACATGCAAACACACACTGGAGAAAAACCTTTTTCTTGTGAAGTTTGTGGTTCAGAATTTTCAGATAGGAGGTCTTTGAAAAGACACATGCGAACACATGCTGGAGAGAAACAATTTTCTTGTGAAATTTGTGGATCAGCATTTTCAGAGAGGCGCAATTTGAAAAGACATATACGAACACACACTGGTGAGAAACCATTTTCTTGTGAAATCTGTGGATCTGCATTTTCCGACAGGAACTATTTGAAATGCCACATGGGAACACATACTGGTGAGAAACCATTTTCTTGTGAAGTTTGTGGATCAGCATTTTCAAAAAAATGTGCTATAAAAAGACACATGCAAACACACACTGGTGAGAAACCATTTTCTTGTGATGTTTGTGGATCAACCTTTTCACAGAAGTACCATTGTAAACAACACATGCAAACACACACTGGAGAAAAACCTTTTTTTGTGAAGTTTGTGGATCAGCATTTTCACAAAGAGGTGCTATCAAAATTCACATGCGAACACACACTGGCGAGAAACCATTTGCTTGTGAAATTTGTGGTTCAGAATTTTCAGATAGGAGCTCTTTGAAAAGACACATGCGAACACATACTGGAGAGAAACAATTTTCTTGTGAAATTTGTGGATCAGCATTTTCAGAGAGGAACAATTTGAAAAGACATATACGAACACACACTGGTGAGAAACCATTTTCTTGTGAAATCTGTGGATCAGCATTTTCCCTAAAAGGAAGTTTGAAAGTCCACATGAGAACACACACTGGTGAGAAACCATTTTCTTGTGAAGTGTGTCGATCAGCATTTTCAGAAAGGAGGAAGTTGAAAATACATATGCGAACACACACTGGTGAGAAACCATGTTCTTGTGAAGTGTGTGGATCAGCATTTTCAGAAAGGAGTGGTTTGAGAAGACATATGCGAACACACACTGGAGAGAAACCCTTTTCTTGTGAAGTATGTGGATCAGCATTTTCAGAAAGGAGCAAGTTGAAAATACATATACGAACACACACTGGAGAGAAACCTTTTTCTTGTGAAGTTTGTGGATCAGCATTTTCAGAAAGGGGCACTTTGAAAATACATATACGAACACACACTGGTGAAAAACCCTTTTCTTGTGAAGAGTGTGGATCAGCATTTTCAGAAAGGAGCACTTTGAAAATACATATGCGAACACATACTGGTGAGAAACCCTTTTCTTGTGAAGTATGTGGATCAGCATTTTCACAAAAGAGCAATTTGAAAATACATATGCGAACACACACTGGAGAGAAACAATTTTCCTGTGAAGTTTGTGGATCAGCATTTACATCCACTTCCCTTTTGGAAAGACACATGCGAACACACACTGGAGAGAAACCATTTTCTTGATAAGTTTATGAATCAGCATTTTCAAAGCAATCCCGTTTGAAAACCCACATGCAAACACACACTTGGGTGAAAATTTTTTCTTGTGAAATTTGTGGATCAGCAGTTTCACATTTGAAAAGTTACATGTAAATACACTCTTAGATGTCTTGTTGAGAAATGTGTGTGTTTTCAACAAGTTCCATTTCAAAACACCATACACAAACAGAGGAAAGATAGAAACTTGTTTTTAGATTGAAACTTTAAAAATGAGCATGGGAACTAACAGGAGAAAACTTTATTCATGAACTGTGTAGAGGTCAATGCTTTTAGTGGGTTTTAGAATGTCAATTTCAAAATTTTTAAGGAAATATTTGTGTGACGTATATCTTTTTTCCATATACTTCTGTCCTGGTTAAATTTTCTCATGGTATTCTTTGTTAAAATACATTTTATAAGTGTTTTTGTCAAGTTTTACTCCACAATCAACACTTTTGTATGACTGATGATACCTAACAGTTTAACAGACTTTTCAAAATTATTTATTCATCTTGATTTATTTGCTGTAATATTTTCTTTAACTGAATTTTGTTCAATATCCAAGGAAAATGCAAAAAACATGAAAAGTTGTTTCTCTTCTTTTAGAAATAAATCAAAATTATTTCATCCATTCAACTTTGTCTTTTTTTTACATTTCTTCATTTGAAATAGGCGTATTGACAAAAAAACTTAATTTTTCCATCCCAAATGTTATTTTAAAATTGTAAACAAGCACTTAAAACCATTGAAAAATAAACAATGGCAGATCGCGTCGAAATTGACCAAAACAAATAGTTTTAAATTTATCAAAAATAAACTGCATATGTAATGATATTTTTCTTTTTTTAATGATGGTTATTATGTTACTACTTATCGGTTTAGACAAAGATTGACCTTAAATAATAGACTTGATTATTTTTAATTCACTTTTAAAATTTGTAGCAGATGACAAAATGCCAGTCCCTAATAAAAACTCATACAAATTACATATTCAGAAAGATTCTTTCTAATCAAATAAATATTTTAAAGATTGGACAAAAAAGAAACAAATTTTATATTACGTTAAAATTTAGTAACAGTTGTAGCGGACATTTTGAATAACTGGCAGCTAATATTCTTTTTCTTTCTTTCTTCTTTTTCTTCGGGAGCTGAAGAATCAGCAGCCAAGCATACGATACTTTCCAAAACCATTTGATTTTTGTTTAATTAATTAGTTATATCCCTTAATTAGTAACAAAAAATTGGCGTGTTTCTTAGTTATAAGGATATCAAGGTGTATGTAAGATTTCGAATCTGAGTGACCTTCTGCTTTGGAGTTATACGTCGATACGTACATACCAAACTTCCTTATATATATAGATTAGTAAAAAAAACAATTGGTGTCTTTCTTAGTTATAAGGATATTAAGGTGTATGCAAGATTTCGAATCTGAGTGACCTCCCACTTTGGAGTTATACGTCGACACATACATACCAAACTTCCTTTTATATATATAGATTAGTAAAAAAAAAATTGGCGTGTTTCTTAGTTATAAGGATATCAAGATGTATGCAAGATTTCGAATCTGAGTGACCTTCCGCTTTGGAGTTATACATCGACATATACATACCAAACTTCCTTTTATATATATAGATGAAATTGGAAATGATTTTTAATACATAAATGTATTTGCCTTTCCTGTTGAAGGACTGCAATATTTTTAACATCATTCCCGGGTCTGTTTAGGCAATGCTGGTCAATGAATGAGCAATGCTGTCAAAGAGCTCAATGAGATGTCGAATACAATCAGCACACATAAAAATAACATCTAAAACCCCTTAGACCAGCCAATGAAAATGCTTCTCTCTAACTGGCCTGTGTGTTGTTAGAACTCTTTAACATTTAAAAATCTATCTCCACTGGTATAAATTAAGTGAAACTATTTCAAATATTTCCCAAACTGGTTAGGAATGCATTGCTAATGATTTTTACTTTAAAGATACATTGAAAAGGATTTTTCTCTAAAAATACATGATTATTAAAATATCTTTAAAAAAAAAGAAAAGATTTTTAATATAAAAATGCATTGGAAATAATTTTTACCATAAAAAGGCATCGGAAATAATTTTTACTATAAAAATACATTGTACAATGATTTTTACTATAAAAATTCAGTGGAAATTATTTTTTCTTTAAAAATCCAATAGAAGTAATTTTTACTATAAAAATGCATTAGAAATGATTTTTATTATAAAATTGCATTGGAAATTATTTTTTTCTTAAAAATTCAATAGAAGTAATTTTTACTATAAAATTGCATTGGAAATGATTTTTACTATAAAATTACTTCCATTGAATTTTTATATTAAAATCATTTCCAATGCAATTTTATAGTAAATATCACATTTACTATAAAATTGCATTGGAAATGATTTTAATATAAAAATTCAATGGAAGTAATTTTTACTATAAAAATTTATTGCCAATGATTTTTGCTATAAAAAGGCATTGCAAATGATTTTTATTGTAAAAATGCATTGCCAATGATTTTTTTATTAAAAAAATGCATTAGACAATGATTTTAACATAAAATGCATTGAAAATGTTTTTAAAAATAAAAATGAATTGGAAATTATTTTACTATGAAAATGCATTGGATAGTGATTTTTACTATAGAAATGCATTGGATGATGATTTTTACTATGAAAATGCATTGGACAATGGCTTTTACTATACAAATTCATTAGATAATAATTTTTACTATAAAAATGCATTCGCCAATGATTTTTACTATAAAAATTCATAGGAAATGATTTTTACAATAAAAAATAATTTGGAAATTATTTTTACTATAAAAATGCACTGGAAATGTTTTATATTATAAAAGTGCATTAGACAATGATTTTTACCATAAAAATGCATTGAAAATTATTTCTATTGAATTTTTATAGTATTCAATAGAAGTAATTTTTACTATAAAAATTCATTGCCAATGATTTTTACTACAAAATTACATTGGAAGTAATTTTTACTATAATATTGCATTGGAAATGATTTTTACAATAAAAATCCAATAGAAGTAATTTGTACTATAAAAATTCATTGGAAATGATTGTTACTATAAAAATTCATTGCCAATGATTTTTACTATAAAAATGCATTGGAAATGATTTTTACAATAAAAATTCATTGGAAATGATTTTTACTATAAAAATGCATTGGAAATGATTTTTACAATAAAATTCATTGCCAATGATTTTTACTATAAAAATGCATTGGAAAGGATTTTTACAATAAAAATGCATTGGAAAGGATTTTACTATAAAATTTCATTGCCAATAATGCATTGAAATGAATGATTTTTACTATAAAAATGCATTGGAAAAAATGATTTTTACTATAAAATGCATTGGAAATGATTTTTCAATAAAATTGCATTGTAAATGATTTTATAAAAATGCACCATAAAAATTCATTGCCAAATTGGAAATGATTTTTACTATAAAAATTGGAATGATTTTTACATTGATTTTTAAAATTCATTTTTACATAAAAATGCATTGGAAATGATTTTTACAATAAAAATGCAAAATGATTTTTACAATAAAATGCATTGGAAATGATTTTTACTATAAAAATGCATTGGAAATGATTTTTACAATAAAATGCATTGGAAATGATTTTTACAATAAAAATGCTAAAAATGCATTGGAAATGATTTTTACATTGCCACCAATGATTTTTACTATAAAAATGCATTGGAAATGATTTTTCAGTAAAATTGCATTGCAAATTAGTTTACGAATAATGCTGGTCTAAGAGTTCTATTTTTTTTTTTAATTTATAGATATTTCAAAATTGATTTAGGTGTAAATACAAATACAACCACTGGATTCTTTGTAAAATTTTCCCCCAGAAATGTTTCATTTGGTCTAGGTACAAATTTGCGTAAAAATATCATGGGTTAAAATGGCAAAAGTTAAAACATTTAAAAAAATTATATTATGTGCCAGCACTCCTTCAATCAATTTACAATTAGTTACAGTAGTGACTTCAAAGAACAGTGCAGTTTTACCTTAAAATTTAGATTCTCTATGAAAATGTGAGTTAGATTGGCCCAAAATACCCCATATTATTTGTGCATTTAAAATCCCACAATGTGTCTTGTATATATATATATTTGGCGTGTTTCTTAGTTAGAAGGGTATACATGTGTATTCAAGATTTAAAATTTGAGTGATCTTCTGTTTTGAAGTTATACGTCGACACAGACATACCAAAAACTTTCCTTTATATATATATATATATATATATATATATATATATATTTATGTATGTGTGTGTGTGTGTGTGAGTGTGAGTGTGTATGTGTCTGTAAAAATAAAAAGAGTGCATAAAAATGCTCGATGGAACTATAACAGACCAGCTTTAAAACCTAAAATATCGAAATTATGAACTCTTAAAGTATGCTACTTAAAGCTTCATGGGGAACATACAACAATTAAGTGCATATATATATATATATATATATATATATATATATATATATTTAAGAAATAAAGATTTACATTATATCTGGTATGGGCTGATTTGCATTCTGGTTTTAACAAAACCGAGTTTAATAAATAATTACAAGGTGTTATTGATCTCTATTGTTTTATTCTTCGGCATTTTAAAACCAATCATATGAATGATTTTATATGGAAACCAATTGAAATATGATTGAAATAAGGGTAATAATTTATTTGCATTCTTATTTAATTTTGTTAGTCTTTTTAGTTTAATATATTTCATTACATAAAAAGGATCGGGTTAACTCAGTTGGTAGAGCGTTTGGCTAGTACCTTAAAATAAAATTTAATCATATTAGCCAGAATCTGACGTAAGTAAAACAAACAAAATAACACAGAGAAATAACAAAATTAATTACAGGAAATTCCATTTTCCTTGCAAGATAGTCCCCTTGCTAGGGAATTTGAAAGTCCCTGTGTAACCAATAACGTAGTCAAACCAAAGTCACTTGTTGTGTGCCTGCTTAGTCAGTAGCTGGCATGAAAAGAGGAGGGCAGAATTTTGAATTTCTTTGAAGAATTTCTCTGCTTCTAGGATGATAATCTCTTGAATTTCTCTGTTCTCTGCAAAATTTCTGAATGAAATGGTTTTGTCAGAATATTATTATCATGCTTTCTTTGATTTGTAGATCTATAGAAGGAAAAAAAATAGAGGGGGAAAAAATAAATATTTGACTCAACAGGTCCTTATTGAGCGGGGTGCAAAAAGAAGCGAGTCAAACGCCTTCTCAACAATTTTCGTCTACAACAATGTTGTCGTCATCGTCAAAATATTTAGCAGCTGAAAAATCGCAACTCCCATTTAGTTTTATTTCTTTGTTGGATTAAAATCAATGTTCTTTGTTGGGTCGTTCACAAAGCGCTTCGTCGCTGACTGCCATCTTGCATCGGCCAACTGCTTCTTCTCAGCGCTCCACTCACTTGTTATTTATGGACACAGTCCCCCAACATCCGGGCACCTGAATTACACCTTGCGTCCATCCAGCATCTGAATCGCATTTCTTTGCATTCCGGAGGGCGCGGGTTCGACTCTGGCAAGCAAGACAATGTCTTTCTCTTTTTCTAAATGAGTACGGTAGTACTCGTTCTCTGTCCAGGGTCTGATACAATCTTTTCCTTTACAAGAAATAATCTTCAGAGGAGAATGTTTTTTTCTTTTTCGTTAGGAACAATTCCAGTATTTCTTCTGAAGAGTCTAATGCATCTAAGTTGTTTTTCTTCTTGTGTAGGAATAATTCCAGAATTTCTTCCAAACGAACTAATGCATCCAAGTTGCTTCTTATAAATTAGGACCAAATAACTTGAAATTTTTAGTATACAAGGAATAACAGCTGAAACACGTGTCAATGAAATAAAATCAATTTTATCCATTCAGCATTTTCTTTCCTTATTTTTCCTTTTCAACATACCCTCGGATTCACTTCCATTTTCAATTTACATATATTTATGTATATATGTTGAAAAGATAAATGGAAGACAAATATATATATTTTGGTATGAATGAAATTTGTTATATGTTGACACATGTTTCGACCAGAATTTTCCTACACATACAGTATTCTATTTAAAATTATTTTGAATATAAGATAAAATAATGATTATAGAAAAACATAAAATTAATCATGTAGACAATAGGTTATCATCAGAGCAGAGTGTTTTGATTTTTAAAAGAAAGACAAGTAATACAGGAGAAATATTCAAAATTGATTATATCGTAAAATGGAATCTTTTTTTTTTTAACTCAAAAACTTAATTGCATTAATAATGATATATGACAATTTTAATAATAATAATATTGGGTCTTAATGTATTTTCTCATATTAAGATGTAGATTATCAAGTATTATAAAATATAAGGAAAATGAAGACATATTTATGCTTATTTTTTGGTTCTAAAAAGCTGCTGCTCTCCTAGTGAATAGAAGCTATCAAATTATTTGAAAATTCCCATTCTTGTCTACTGCCTACAATGATAGGCCCTTAATGATATGTAAAAAGGAGGGCCTTTATAGCTGGTATGATATGTGCATGCACCAAACTAAAAAGAGTCCATGTGTGAGTCAGCAAGGAGTTAAATACCCCTGCTTCCACTACCCCGTTGTTATCAGTAGCAGCGCTTCTGACCAAAATTGATTCCATTCCATTACCACTTTTACTATCAGCAGCGGAACAGGTCCGGTATTTTCCAAGGGGCCATAACTTTCTGCATTCTCTTTTAAAAAATTTTCACAGAGGGACAATACATGACTCTTTTTCAGTCCTCGCTTGTTGAGTGAAAATAATATTTTTCTCAGTTCTGTTCTTAAAAGAGTATATAGATAATTAGTCTAAGGCTTTAGCATATCATTTATTACACTCCACCAGAATAAACACAGAGGACACTGTAAATCTTTATTAACCCTTTCTTTCTACTTATTTATAGAGCATATTGTATAGTCAACTTGTTTGGGACATGTGTATTCTGTTATTTGTTGTTACATGTTATGTTTATTAACACATTTATGTGTATTAAGTGAGTTGTTTGTTTTTCCTTACCAAATGTTCAGTGTTAATGTATCTCTGGATGTAATAGTGCATTGTAAGGACTTAGTGGTAGTTTCAAATTAATACCCACTTATTCTTATAACATTATCTATATTATTGTAGTTGCCCTTCTCACTGAAATAGAAGATAACTTAATTTTAATTTAATCTAACACCACCTTTTAAACTAAAATCAACTCTATTATTTAATTATCTTTCATTTTTTTCTTTTGAAGCATCCTAAAAATAACTATTAGTATATTATTTATGCCTACCTCATTTGATTTTGCTAAAGGATTTGTTTTAAATTACAAGCCAAGACTTACAGACAGAAACACCACATAAATGATATATCAAATTGACAAAAGCCAAGAACTAAACAATTTGCATGCTGTATGAATTCTGAATTCTCTGAAGTTGGTCCTGGATACTTGGATAGAACTGAACAGCAGACTGCACCTGATCACTGCTGACGCTTTGTATGCCCATAGAACTGTACACTACAACTGCACCCTGATCATCACTTTGTATGCCTTATCGAGTTGTACCTGTAAACCAAACTATACCATGTAAAGTGTTAAGTATCTTACTTCACTAAGTAAGTCCTGAACTATAGAATCCCTAAGTTTTGGAATCCTCAAACAGTGATATAATCCTATGATACGTCGTGTTCAAAGCTGCAGTATGAGCCTGAATACTGCCAGAGTAGAAGTGAACATCTCTGTACATTTCATGCACCTGTACACTACATGCTCTTCTCAGACTGCACCCTGATCACAGCCAACATGCCCATCTTCATCACTTTGTATGCCTTATCGGGGTGTATCTATCTTCAAACCATGTAACTTGGATAGAACTGAGAAGAGTACATTACATGCTCTTCTCGGACTGCACCCTGATCACAGCCAACATCCCCATCTTCGTCACTTTGTATGCCTTATCGGGGTGTATCTATCTTCAAACCATGTAACTTGGATAGAACTGAGAAGAGTACACTACATGCTCTTCTCGGACTGCACCCTGATCACAGCCAACATGCCCATCTTCATCACTTTGTATGCCTTATCAGGGTGTATCTATCTTCAAACCATGTAACTTGGTGTAATGACGAGGCAAACTTACCTGACTCGAAACGGTTCCGGTGCATGGCTTGCAAAGAGAAATGTAGCGAAGAAGAAAGGAATGTGGTCGGGGCGGTGTGTCGTGGAGTCCGGTCGGAGTGAGAAATGTCGAAAAGTTGGAAGGGGGGCAGAGAAGACACTTTTATTGGTATTGAAAGGCACTATGGGTAATGGCCCATGGTGCATTGCAACTCCTGTTTTCACTATAAAAGTGGGCCATTTTGGGCAGAGAGGGCGTAGCGATTTTTGCGTGCGTTTGTGACATGGCGTTCTGTTTGAAGAAGGAAAGAAAGAAAGAGGAAGGAAAGAAGGCATAGCAGCAGCAGTGGTAGTTGACAAGTGTTAAACAGACTCTGCGAGGAAGTGGCTATAGCGGCTGTTGTGTGTGAACTCAGACACTTTGACCACCTTGCAACTGCTATTCACACAGAATAGACATACTTGGATAGAACTGAGAAGAGTACACTACATGCTCTTCTTGGACTGCACCCTGATCACAGCCAACATCCCCATCTTCGTCACTTTGTATGCCTTATCGGGGTGTGTCTATCTTCAAACCATGTAACTTGGATAGAACTGAGAAGAGTACACTACATGCTCTTCTCGGACTGCACCCTGATCACAGCCAACATCCCCATCTTCGTCACTTTGTATGCCTTATCAAGGTGTACCTGTAAACCAAACTATACAAGTTATGGGTGTACATACAAACAAACACATAAACATAAATACAAACATATTTTATTTATTTAGATAATAATAATAATAACAATAATCCAAGTGGTTCAACTTTTAATGATGCTAAATTTTCCAATTTTTATTTTGTTGACTGTGTTCAATAAAATAAAATTCGTAATCAGCATAGGAACATATAACTACTTAAATATCAGGACAAGCAAAATCCGCCCAATTGGAGTTGGCTGATGACTTATCAAAATCAAGTTTATCTGTTTTTGATTTAAATTATTATCATTTCTCCACATAAAGATAGAAAAATAGACTAACATAAAAATATGAAACCGATTGTTTTAAAATGTTTCGGAATTATCGTAATTAATTATTGAAAACATAAATACAAATGATATTCGAAGATGAAGTAGCAAACCTCTTCTAATCAAAGACAGTTGGGACTGCATCTCTGCAGAGGTGTAAAATCTCACTCACCTAATGACCGTGGTGGTGACCCATAAGAACAGCATAGTGGTGGCTGGGCAGACTGTGATACGGCTACACAGTGAAACCGTGACATGCAACACTCCACTTCGGCAGTTATTTCAGTTAAATGGTCAGTCGCCTGGACTTCATCTGATTGTCTGATTATTGTTTCATGCAGTAACAATAGAAAAAAAGTATTTGATTGTACCCACTGTATTCTTTAAATTGGTCTGATGACAAACATCCACCCCTTTTATCATGCATATGCTAGAAGGTGGTAGCTGTGAGTCAACCACCAGTATTTATCAATTTATTTAAAAAAAAATTAAATCATTAAATTTATTTAACCCTGTCCATGCACTGATGCCAGTTGGTAACCTTATATAGGATTAGCATTTTCCTAGTTTTGGTATCAAGCCTATTGATGTAGCATTGTGGCCAGTCAATAATACCAAAACCATGAGAAATGACAGGTATTGCAACTGGTTGATGGCAGTTATTTTGTTTTTGAGGTTAGTTCCAGGATCTTTTAAATGCAATCAATGTACTCTCTCTCTCTCTCTCTCTCTCTCATTTTTCCATGTCCAATGATTGCAATTTCTTCAATGGCAAAGTATTTGTAGACAGCATCCTCTGTGAGGTCTTCAATGTAGCTATTTCTCACACCTTTTTTAAGCATTTTTTATTTTGCATTTAGCACATTTTTCATATCAGTAATTTTCAAAGTAATCCTCTTTTAAAATGCCACTCCATACACATCAGAAGAAAATGATTTCTCGCCAGAGTGTGTTTGCTTATGTGTTTGCAAAGTGCTCCTCTTTGAAAATGCTGAACTGCAAACTTTTTGTTTGCATGTAACTTTTCAAAAAGTCCCTCCATGAAAATGCTGCTCCACAAACTTCACAAGAAAATGGTTTCTCAACAGTGTGTGTTTGCATGTGTTTTTTTCAAAGAGCCACTCTGTGAAAATGCTGTTCCACAAACTTCACAAGAAAATGGTTTTTCACCAGTGTGTGTTCACAAGTGTGTTTTCAAAGGGTCCCTTTCTGAAAATGCTGATTCAAAAACTTCACAAGAAAATGGTTTCTTACCACTGTGTGTTCGCATGTGACTTTTCAAAGATCTCCTCTCTGAAAATGCAGATCCACAAACTTCACATGCAAATGGTTTTTCACCAGTGTGGGTTCGCAAGTGTGTTTTTAAATGGCACTTCCATGAAAATGCTGACCCACAATCTTCACAATAAAATGGTTTCTCACTTTTTTTGTTTCATTTTCTTATTAGAATTTTTAGAAGTCATGGGCCCCTGTCCTGGGGCTAACACTTGATTTCTTTATAAATAGTATTTATATCCTAATGATCTTTTTAGGATGGAGCATGTTCCTTTGATAGCTGCTATTTGTACTTTATAGCACATTGGTTCCCCTGGTATTGTTTCAAGGTATTTTTTTCAAATTTTGTTTCACCAGCCAGTTGCCTCAATCACAACGGGTATGATGTCTATTTATTTCAATGACCAAGTTGTTTTTAGGTCATTCTTGAGGTCTCACCATTGTGTGTTTGTTGTGTTTTTATAAATTTCCTTTATCTGAAGGTTTTTTTTACTAGTGTGTGTTTGCATATGTTTTTTATAAGTTGAATGAGCTAAAAATGGTGATCCACACAATTTACATGAAAAAGGATTTAAATGTGTTTGCATATGTTTCTTGAAAGAGTTCTTCTGTGAAAAGGCTGATTCTCAAACTTAACCCAAAATTGGTTTCTCGTCAGTGTGTGTACGCATGTGTGCTTTCAAATTTGAATTAACTGAAAATGCTGATCCACACACTTCACATGAAAAAGGTTTCTCACCAGTGTGTGTTCGAATGTGGCCTTTCAAAGTTGAACGAGTTGAAAAAGATGATCCACACACTTCACATGAAAAAGGTTTCTCACCAGTGTGTGTTTGCATGTGTTTTTTCAATGAGTCCTTCTGTGAAAATGCTGATCCACACACTTCACATGAAAAAGGTTTCTCACCAGTGTGTGTTCGAATGTGGCCTTTCAAAGATGAACGAGCAGAAAATGATGATCCACATACTTCACATGAAAAAGGTTTCTCACCTGTGTGTGTTCGCATGTGACATTTCAAATCAAATCTCTCTGCAAATGTTGATCCGCACACTTCACAAGGAAAAGGTTTCTCTCCAGTGTGTCTTCGCATGTGGCGCTTCAAATTTGATCTTTCTGAAAAGGCTGATCCACAAATATCACAAGAAAATGTTTTTTCTCTAATATGTGATTCCATGTGATGTTTCAAATGTCCTCCTTTTGAAAATGCTGACTGACACACTTTAAGAGAAAAAGGTCTATCTTCAGTGTGTGTTTGCATGTGTCTTTTCAACTGGACACAATGCAAAAATGTTGATCCACACAATTTACAAGAAAAAGGCTTCTCTCCAGTGTGTGTTTGCATGTGTTTTTTTAATCCTCCTATAAGACAAAATGTTGATCCGCACACTTCACAAGAAAAATTTTGTTCGCCAGAGTGTGTTTGAATGTGATTTTTCAAACTTTTCTTCCGAGAAAATGCTGATCCGCACACTTCACAAGAAAAAGGCTTCTCTCCCGTGTGTGTTCGCATATGGTTTTTCAAGGAATCTCTCTGTGAAAATGCTGATCCACATATTTCGCATGGAAAAGGTTTCTCTCCAGTGTGTGTCCGCAAGTGTTTTTTCAATCCTCCTATAAGCAAAAATGCTGCTCCACACACTTCACAAGAAAAAGTTTTTTTGCCAGAGTGTGTTTGAATGTGGTTTTTCAAACATTCCTTCCGTGAAAATGCTGATCCACACACTTCACAAGAAAAAGGCTTCTCTCCAGTGTGTATTCGCACATGGCTTTTCAACTGGCCTCTCTGTGAAAATGCTGATCCACAAACTTCACAAGCAAAAGGTTTCTCTCCAGTGTGTGTTCGCATGTGCATTTCCATATCTGCTCTTCGTGAAAATGCTGATCTACATATTTCACAAGAAAAAGGTTTCTCTCCAGTATGTGTTTGCATGTGTATTTTCAAATAATCCATCCCAGAAAATGCTGACCCACACACTTCACAAGAAAAAGGTTTCTCTCCAGTGTGTATTCGCATGTGTGTTTTCAATCTTCCCCTTCGTGAAAATGCTGATCCGCACACTTCACAAGAAAACTCTTTCTCTCCAGTGTGTGTTTGCATGTGTATTTTCAAAGAATACTTCACTGAAAAAGCTGATCCACACACTGTACAGGAAAAGGGTTTCTCACCAGTGTGTGTTCGCATATGTACTTGCAAATTTGCATTACGTGAAAATGCAGATCCACAAACTTCACAAGTAAACAGTTTCTCTCCAGTGTGTGTTCGTATGTGTATTTTCAACTGTGAATTATATGAAAATGCTGATTTACAAATTTCACAAGAAAATGGTTTCTCATCAGTGTGTGTTTGTATGTGACTTTTTATAGAATGATGTGAAAATATTTTCTCTTCGGTGCATTTTTGCATTTTATTTTCCATGTTTGTATTTGATGATGTGAAATAACTTAAATACTCAGTCGCATTTCTTTTCTTTGTATGTATAACTGGAAATGTAGGTTTACTAAAATTTACTTACTACTTAATATCAACTCCGTTAATATGCAGGTCCACACACCTTACAAGAATAGTTTTTCTCTTTAGTGTTTTTTGAAATAGTAGAATTCTTGTCTTTCATTGCATTTGATATCTGTAAATGAAAAACAGGAATCATTAGAGAAAACAAAAGACTTATGGTTTATTTAAAAATAAAAAATTAGACTAAATCACTTTTTGTTTCAATTTAGAGTGACATATGATATTATTCAGGGTTAGACCTAAAAAATATAACAGAAATTTAACTTTGGCCAAAGTTTCATATAGAAAGCAAAGGACATTCCATTATTGATAAATATATGAAAAAATTGTTCACCCTCAAATATGTAGCCAACAAACCAAGTTTTTACTTCAGTCAGATATTTTACTTTGGCCAAAAATTTATTTAGAAATAAGAGAACACTCAACTAATGATAAACATATGAGAAAATTATTCACAGCCAACAAACCAAGTTTTACTTCAGTGAAGGAAACACTTGAATATTATGCTTTCCGCTTTTGGCAATTAGCACTTTAAGAGTCCCATATTTACCTGCTCATTTCTAATTAAATTTGACCTGTAGATGAGCATGTGTCTAGCACCTGTTCAGGCCCATATATGCAATCTTCCATCCAATTAATACAATGACAATCTGCTGTGACCCACCAGACAAGGATTGTTTTGTGGAGTTTCAAACTTTTTTCCACGCCCTTTGATGTATTCAAAGTGTTGTGAGGAGACACTTTTATTTTTATTTCGTGGAATTTCTTCATCTTAAAAAGTAGCTGCTACACCCTTTGGTATATTAAAAATTCTGTGAGGAGACACTTTTATTTCTATTTTGTGGAATTCCTTTATTTAAAGAAGATTGTCTGATTGTTTTCCGTTATTTATGTTCCATTTTTCTTTCTATAAAAATATTTATTTGATGACATGTTTAGATTTGTCAGCTATAAAAGACCATTAATTTAAATCTCACTTTAAACTGGCACCCTCCCCCCACTTATTTAAGCAGAAAAAATTAATAGATATAGAATTATTTTTTTAATAATAAACAGTCGGTAGAGTACCCACCTCAGAATCGCAAAGTTCTGAGTTCGATATTGGTCCCCGCCAACTCAGCATATGAGTAACACAAATTGTATAATCTGATCTGTGTGGGAAAGTGGGGAGCTAATGGTAGGTGTGGCGCCTCAGCAAAATACTTCCTCTGGTCTTGTGCTGTTGAAAAGGGGATAGACTCACTCACTGTCTGGTTGATACCGACAATAGATTTTAAATAAGATTTTTTTAAATATCAGTAAAGTATATCACTTTGATCTTTTCTGGAGAGAAATAGAAAATCTAATTTCAATTACGTTATTTCCTCTTAGTGCTTCTGTACTAAAAACTGCCCTGTTGGCTGGGATTTTAGAAAAATAAAAGACAGAATCTTGGTGGTTGAGCAGTCTATAACATGCAACACTCTACTTTGACCCTTACTTAAGTTAGACGGGCAGTCAGAGAAGCCCTCTCCAATCAATCGGCTGGTCACATCAAGCCCTAGCACCTATATGATTGTCCCAACCCTACTGCTCTTATAGCAAACCCCAACACTTTTTATCATATATGCGCTAGAAGGTGGCCCTGGGTATGACATTAAACTTTATCTGATGATGAGGTTCCAATTCTGGAGCTCTGGGAACATGGAGTACCCCTTCATCACCATTACTCCCAGGTCCACTCTGACTCAGAGTGGTAGTACCTGTTATGGTCCCATCTATGGGGCAAATAGAAAAAATGAGTTTAAAATGTGTTTTTTAAAAATTGGATACTCGTGAAGAATGAATAAAAAAAAGGGTTTTGGAATAAAATAACCCGACAAGGGTTGACATACTGTAAAAACCAACCAACCAACCAACCGCACTAAAAAAATATTGTTGCAACATTATGGTCGAAGCTAACGTGAAAAAAAATATTGTCAAAAGACATGCATACAATGAGGGTTCAGTTTATTATAATGTTTACATTGTAAATCAAACCCCCACTTTATAACTACTGGAATGTCCGCCTTTTAACTCTTAAAGTCCTATACCACCTCATTCCACACGGCTGGATGTCACATTCGTTTTTAACTAATCAGCCCCAAACAATAGCCTTTGTTTAAATTTAATATTAAACATATGTAGAAATCTTTGATTTAAGGGAAATAATAGGTAACTTTTAGATGCAAAGGTCATTTTTAGCCATTTTTTTATATATCCTTATAGGAATGCTCTGAACTTAGAAAAATCTCAACAGGATGTTAAGAGTTAAAGAAAGAAATAGCAAAGGATCGACAATTGTTTCACGGAGGAAATCTTCTTAAGGAGTTAATTCTTGAAAAATATTTATCTAGCTCTGTAACTAGTGGGGGCGTGTTGTTACTTGACATCAAAACAAAAACAGAAAAAATTTACATTTTTTCCCTTGTCTCATTTTTTACTTAAATTCACCCGCGGTTGCAATTGAAAACAAAACCCTAGGACCTATGCCTAAATTAAATAAAACTTTTCTTGGGGGTAATAAAGGACTATTTGCTCGTAAATTCCTACCATAAATTAACTGAACCCCCATTTTATGTCCGTGTTTTTGCAATAAATGTTTTATTTTTCTTGCACCCGTTATGTTACAATACAAAATATATTTTCTTTAAGAGAGTTTCATAATTTGCTTGAAGCATTGTGTATGTATTGGTTAGGAGGTTGATTTAGAAGGCCATCACAATGCAGTTTGGAATAAATAAAAAATAATAATACGGTAACAATGGTGTTGTGTGTTGACCTGTATTTTTTTATTATTTCTTGAATTTTCGAGGTAATACCTCTTTATCAAAAGAATTGAACTGAAGCAGTACAGCTATGGCATTTCTTCAGTTCAATTCTTTTGATAAAGAGGTATTACCTCGAAAATTCAAGAAATAATAAAAAAAATACAGGTCAACACACAACACCATTGTTACCGTATTATTATTTTTTATTTATTCCAAACTGCATTGTGATGGCCTTCTAAATCAACCTCCTAACCAATATTTTCTTTATTTATTTTAATATTCATTTCAATGTGTATATTCTAAAAGTTTTTATTTTGTGAGAATGGTTAGTTTTAAAGTGGGGGATCGTTTTAAAATTTTAGGCATAAATTGGATCCTCCTTTTATGACCGTAATTTTGTTTTTTCGTCGACGATGATTAAAATCTGACGTTTTTATTTTAGAGTACCAAAGCAAAAAAGAAAAGAAATAACAACAACAAAAAGTAATATTCAACTTTTTACTCGTAAATTCCTACCATAAAATTAGGCTTAGGCATTTTATGGTAGGAATTTACGAGTAAAAAGTTGAAGTGTAAAAACGAACCCCTACTTTAAAACTAAGCATTCTCAAAAAATAAAAGATTTTAGAATATACACATTGAAGTGAATATTAAAATAAAGGAAATATATTTAGTATTGTAACATAACGGGTGCAAGAAAAATAAAACATTTATTGCAAAAACACGCACATAAAATGGGGGTTCAGTTTATTTTATGGTAGGAATTTACGAGCAAATAGTCCTTTATTACCATAAACAGATCATAAAATATTCTTTATGAATAAATAAATTTAAAATATGTTTTATTTTAGAATAATGAGAAATTATTTTCTTTTCGTTTCAATAAATGAATTTAAATAAATATTGGTTATGAAAGAACACGTAACACGTAATTATGCACAAAATAAATTAATAAATATTCTTTATGGAGAAATAAATTTATAAAAAATAGTGAAGAGTCTATTGAAATGTATTGTATCAAATTCTTTAATAAAGACATGTATTATGACATTTGAACAATAACATCATAATAATTATGATGTTCAATTCTTTTGGATGTATACGTACATTTAGGGGGATATATAGCTGGAAATAGATGAATAAAAAAAAATAAATAGTCATACTTACTTCTATATTAATTCGTATGATTTTTTTCTTTTATCTTTTTTTACACAAATATTTTGTGTTTGAAAAACGAATATAACAACAAAAAAACGTTGTATAATGAAGAACGCGTTTTGTGTTCTGTAAAAATTTTGACGTTTTGGATATCTGCCCTTATTAACGCTATGTTATCGTCCTGTATTCCTGTCCTTATTAGCGCTATGTTCTCGTTTTACACGCGAAAAAACGTAACTACTTAGATATTTACCGAGGATCTTTATGGGTTTTTTTATTATCAACAAATGAATATGAAACTGTGCATTTTTTTTTCAACTGAATTTTTACGAAAAAATAAAAAGTTTTTAAACAATTTAAAAAAAAATCTAAATGTAGGTGACTATAAAAACGAAATTCAAACCAAACACAAAAAAAACAAGAAACAATTTTTTTTACAAAAACAAAACAACAACAACTACAACAAAAACAACACGATAAGTTTTATTTACCTTAATGTGTGATAATTTCGAAGGAAGCACAAAAAATGTCATCTCACTTTTTTGATATAATTTAAACTTAAACTTATTCAAATTTAAATCTAAATAATATTAAAAAGTGGTGAAATTTGTTTCAAATTAAAACAAAATATCTAAATGTTTAGACGTCCTTTGTTTTTGTTTTTTTGTTTTTGTTTTTTTTTTGTTTTTGTTTTTGTAAAAATTCAATTGAAAAAAAAAATCCACAGGTTTATCTTTATTAAAAATCACCGGAAATGATTGTTATCATAAAAATGCTTTTTACTATAAAAATGCATTAAAAATGATTTTTACTATAAAAATGCACTGGAAATAATTTTTACTATGAAAATGCATTGGAAATTATTTTTACTATAAAAATTCATTGGAAAGGATTTTTACTATAAAAATGCATTGGAAATGATTTTTACTATAAAAATGCATTGGAAATGATTTTTACTATAAAAATGCATTGGAAATGATTTTTACTATGAAAATGCATTGGAAATGATTTTTACTATAAAAATTCATTGGAAATGATTTTTACTATAAAAATGCATTGGAAATGATTTTTACTATAAAAATGCATTGGAAATGATTTTTACTATAAAAATGCATTCAACGTTGATTTTTACAATAAAAATGCATTGGAAATGATTTTACTATAAAAATGCATAGGAATTGATTTTTTACTATGAAAATGCACTGGAAATGATTTTTACTATAAAAATCCATTAGAAATACTTATTACTGCGGCAAACAGTATGGCTAGAAATGTAAGTAATTACACAAAATTAAAATTTCCTTAACTTCAAAAGGACAAATTACTTTTTTGTAATGATTGGGCTTTGTTTTTCTTGAGGAACCAGTTTTCCCTAAACACCGCTTATTTCCGATATCTTTGTTGGGAATCTTCGGCAAGTTACATTATACCCAAAGAAAGAAATAATAAAAGCTACAAAGATAAGGTATCTAATTTATTTTCATCTCAGAAATTTTCATCTAATGAATTTTATTAGGTATGTACAAAAAAATAATGGACTTTTTATGGCGTAAAAATCTAATAATTCAATTTCAAATTTGTCTTCATTTTTATTTCTAATAATCTTAATTATTCTATTAAATTATTCTATAATAAAATACGTAATTCTCTGTAGGAAAAAAGAAAAAAAGATTTTAGAACCCAGAAATGTAATTTGAACGATATTAAAGTCGTTTTTGTTTTCGTAAATATTTAATATCATCAAACTTTTTTTCTAAAGTATAGTGATCAAAAAGGGTAATAATGTTTTGTTTTATGTAGTTTATTTTATTTATTTATTTATTTTTTAAATTTTCTTAATTGTAATGCATGCCTTTTTTATCACTCATGTAAAGAACTGAATTTAATCGATTATTTCTTGGGTCTCCATAGAAAAAATATGTATAACTATAGAGTATTTTTACATTAATGTAATATAGGGACTGGCAAACGGAGCCTAAAATGCGTTTTTGACAAAATGACTTTAGCCCCCCTACAGAAAATAATTTACCAAAAATCAGGAAATTATCGGATTTTAATGAAATTTTCAGTGTTTATGTATCAATAAATGATCTTTATAATGCATTATTTATTTTATTTCAAAACTTTCTCATTTTTTTCAGGTCGCTTAATTTTGACCCCCCTTATGTTGGGGGCGCAAAATGTTTTGCAAGTTGATCATTTTTATACTAATTACAGTATAAATAATGAGATAAAAGACCGAAGTTATGAATAGAAACGGTGGCTTTTCTATGAGAAAATAAGTACCGAAAATCGAAAAATAAAATGTTAAAAAAAAAAAAAATTAATTTTTTGAAGATTTCTTTTTTACTCATTTCGATAATTATTCAATTGATTATATTATTTTATAAAAGAAAAAATTATACATCAATGTTTTTTCTGCTTAAAAGGGGGAGGGGGTACATTTTCAATCGAGTTTTTCTTCAAAACTTATTACTTTTGGCGCCTAAAATAAGTTTTGCATTAAGTAGATATTTATTTTTAGAATCTAAAAATATAAGATTTTAAACTGAACGTCAGGCTTTTCATATTTTAAATGAATTTTATATATTAATTTTTCATAGCAAAAATACTAAATTAAAGTTTTGAAATAAAATAACTAATGCATTATAAAATTCATTAATTATTAAATCAATACTGAATATTTCATTAAAATCGGATAATTACCTGATTTTTGGTAATTTTTTTTGCAAACGCGAATGTTACAGTAAAATTGTAAACAAGCACTTAAAAACATTGAAAACGAGGCTGACTGGCTGATATCGTCGAAATTGACCAAAACAAATACTTTTAAATCTATTAAAAATAAACTGCATATGTAATGATATTTTTCTTTTTTTAATGATGGTTATTATGCTACTACTTATCGATTTAGACAAAGTTTGACCTTAAATAATAGATTTAATTATTTCTAATTCGCTTTTAAAATTCCTAGCAGACGACAAAATCGCCTATCCTTAATGTAATAAAATCCCAGTCACTTAGTAGAGATACAATTAAGCATAAACTACTGAATTCAGACTCATTTTTCAACTTAGTAGTTTTAAAAATTAGCCAGAATTTGATTTTCGGTGAGTAATTTTGCTAAAGTCCCTTTCATAACACCAACAAAAATCTGCCAACTTTACTCTAAAGGTTCCTTTTCAAGTATGGTGATCTAAAAGTATAATAAATGTTTTCTTTTGTAGTATTATTTAAATTTTTATGTAATATGTATTTATGTCAATAAAATTTTTAGTCAATTATACTTTATAATTATTTTTGTGTTCACCAATTTAACTAGCACTACAATATCTATCCCTTTTAATAATTTAGGTGACTTATCCTCTTATATCAGTTACTGCTGACCTCTTAGATTTACTGCAGAGAAAAAGAGGGAGTGGTTAAGGGATCAAAGAGTTCATATATAATTCCTCACGTTAATTATACCACTATAATATCTAGCCCTTTTAATAATTTAGTTGACTTTAATCCTCCCTTTACCAGTTGCTGCTGTCCCCTTAGATTTACTGCAGACACAAAGAGGAAGTGGATAAGGGATCAAAGAGTCCATATATAATTCCTCATGGTAATTATACCACTACAATATGTATCCCTTTTAATAATTTAGTTGACTTTAATCCTCCCTTTATCAGTTGCTGCTGTCCCCTTAGATTTACTGCAGACACAAAGAGAAAGTGGTTAAGGGATCAAAGAGTCCATATATATAATTCCTCACAGTAATTATACCACTATAATATCTAGCCCTTTTACTAAATTAGTTGACTTTAATCCTCCCTTTATCAGTTGCTGCTGTCCCCTTAGATTTACTGCAGACACAAAGAGGAAGTGGATAAGGGATCAAAGAGTCCATATATAATTCCTCATGGTAATTATACCACTACAATATGTATCCCTTTTAATAATTTAGTTGACTTTAATCCTCCCTTTATCAGTTGCTGCTGTCCCCTTAGATTTACTGCAGACACAAAGAGAAAGTGGTTAAGGGATCAAAGAGTCCATATATAATTCCTCACAGACTATAATATCTAGCCCTTTTACTAAATTAGTTGACTTTAATCCTCCCTTTATCAGTTGCTGCTGTCCCCTTAGATTTACTGCAGACACAAAGAAGAAGTGGTTAAGGGATCAAAGAGCACGGTAATTATACCACTATAATATCTAGCCTTTACTAAATTAGTTGACTTTAATCCTCCCTTTATCAGTTGCTGCTGTCCCCTTAGATTTACTGCAGACACAAAGAGGAAGTGGTTAAGGGAACAAAGAGTCCATATATAATGTAATATATAAGTAATTATATATGGTAATTATACTGCTCTCTTTTTAAAGAACTAACTTGATATAAGACACACTGTGTGTCCATTTCTATTGAAATGTATTCTCTTTTATTGAATGTTATTTATTTCTTTCATATAGTCTTTCATCCTTTGAGACCCCAAGCAATCACATGTGTACTTCAGGTCAATTGGTACAAGTTTGGGAGTAACTGCCATTATTTAGGAAAACTTTCCCCTCTTAAATGAATGGAGTTTGTTTTATAAAAAGATATGACTCAAATATATATACATATATATAAAAATGTTGTTCTGGTTCCAACGGGAGAAAATTCAATATTTTATAAAAAAGAATGTCTGCAAAATGTATTATGTTTTCAGAAAAAAATTTTTAAATTCTTTTTATCTTACATATGCAACACATGTTTCAGATCTTCTGGTATCTTCTTCAGGCTTTGATTGATAATATGAATATACATATATATATATAATATATATATATATATATATATATTATTCTGGAAAAGTATGTCCCTACCTAAATTTAATTTAAGTATCTCTTTTTCTATCTATATCTCTGGAATATCAGAGGAAGCAACACTGAAATCTAGGTATGTCCAAAAGAACTAAAGGGATATAATTTTAGAAATCTTTTTAAATTTTTAAATAATTACCAGATATCAATGAAATTTCCAGCATATTATTCATTAAGAAATTAATTTTATAATACTCAAGAAAATTCTTCAGTTTTTGAAGCAATTAGTATATCATCTACCTATAATAATAAAATGATTGATGTTTCATTGTTAATATCCTTCATATTCATACAACTGTCTATAATAGATGGTTTAAAATTATGTTCAATCAAGTATGAAAGGTGTTATTTCAGGAAGAACTTTGTTTTAAGCCTGTAGTGACGAGTCAAACTTACCTGACTCAATCAACCTCGGTGCCTGGCCTGCGAAACTATCCATGGCAGAAGAAGAAATGTAGTTGGGGCGGTACGCCATTGTACCTACTCTGAGTAAGAAGTGTCAAGAAGTTGGAGGGGGTAGAGTGGACTTTTTATAGAGGTTGCGAGGCATTATGGGTGACTACCCATGGTGAATTGCAGCTTTTATTTGGCTATAAAAGCAACCTATTTTTGCCTGAACGGTGCATTGCATATTTGTTCTTCAGTAACAGAGTATCGAGAAAGAAGAGGAAGAAGAGAAAGAGAAGGAGAAAGAGAAGCTGGTGGACAATTTTCAAAGCCATATAAGGATTTTTTAATTTCCAAACACAATTCTTATTTTTATTCTTCAAAACATTTTGGTGGCTCAATGAATAAGTACATACAGTTATTCTTACAAAAAAAAATACTAGGGGGGAAAAAAAAAAGAATATGTTGGTATTGTTTCTATTTTTGCAGTATAATAGAATTATCTTATATTAACTATAATGAAAAGAAAATACATTTTTACCTATGTCTTAATAATTGTTACATTTAATGTATAAGAGATATATACCAATGTAACTATTATGGGACAGAAGTAGTATAATATAATGATAATTAAATGGTGTGATATCCAAGGGATATCGGTTTGTTCTACAGGTTATCTGATGCTTATTCTTATCTAATTGCACATATTCAAATATACTTATATCAAAACTGTATATTTCATGTTATTCATACCACAAAAGACAGTCGATAATAGTTTCTCCAATATAAGAATAAATGATACACCAAGTTTGTACCTCACTTATGGTGCTATATATATATATATATATATATATATATATATATATATAAGAGAGTTTCATAATTTGCTTGAAGCATTGTGTATGTATTGGTTAGGAGGTTGATTTAGAAGGCCATCACAATGCAGTTTGGAATAAATAAAAAATAATAATACGGTAACAATGGTGTTGTGTGTTGACCTGTATTTTTTTTATTATTTCTTGAATTTTCGAGGTAATACCTCTTTATCAAAAGAATTGAACTGAAGCAGTACAGCTATGGCATTTCTTCCTAAATGAATTTTTTTTTTTTTTTTTTTTTTTTAGAAGAAATGCCATAGCTGTACTGCTTCAGTTCAATTCTTTTGATAAAGAGGTATTACCTCGAGAATTCAAGAAATAATAAAAAAAATACAGGTCAACACACAACACCATTGTTACCGTATTATTATTTTTTATTTATTCCAAACTGCATTGTGATGGCCTTCTAAATCAACCTCCTAACCAATATATATATATATATATATGATCCACTTGAAAGTGAAGAAAATTTTTTTTTTTTTTAAATAAGGTCCAAAATAGCATTTAACTATGCACTTTTGACATCAAGTCATATTAAACTTCAATTTGAATTAAAATTCTTAGCAAAGTTAGATTTGTCATTGGTGCAAACATGTCTATATAATCTTCTCCATACATTTGTGAGAAGCCTTTTGCAATAAATCTTGCTTTATATTTACTAGCAAATATATGCACCCTCCGGGTGCAAGTATTTAAGTTTTAATATAATAAAATATCATATTAAATTTTAAAGGCTAATGAAACTGAATAAGAATGTAGATAAAAAGATTTGGAACAGAGGGGGTATGATTGAAAAATAGAACAACTTTGAAACTAACTCTTCCATCATTTTCTGTTACTCCTGTCTTTCATTGGTAAATTTTCCTAATTTAACTGTTTAGTTAAAATAGGAAGTAAAGAATAATATTAGTTATTTCTTCTTGTTAAGGGATTTCTTTTAAGATTTATTGAAGAGATTTTTGCTCATATTCATTAAGATAAATCCAAAAACTTAGAAATCAATAATACTAAGCATGTATTTATTAAAATCAAATTTTTAAGATCAATATGCAAATAAGCCTTCCGATTCATACTGTAAACCTCTATTTTGTTGTATATATAAATACAATTGCATGTTAATAGTATGTAGTTATGGTCAACGTTATAAGTATTGTAAAACAATTTTATTAATAATTGAGGTTTAAATAAAAAATAAAATCATGGTAAATGGGATGTAAATAACAAAGGGAATTGTGACTTGAATAGTAATATAGTTTCGGTTACAGACAAACAAACCCACAATCTCCATTATAATAAGATAAGTATCATTATCTTTATATTATAGACTATTCACCCACCAGCTCCCTATGATATTTTTATCACTTGGAGTAGTTTTTAATTTGAAAATATCATTATCAACTAGAGAATCATATTCTTTCTGAATAGCATATAGCCATTGCTTTGCCTCCGATTAATTAATAGTTTCAATATAATCAATGGGTATCGTACACAATGTGTAACAATAGTCTTCCTTTTAATTCAAAATTCTCACCGCCCTGTCGGTGGGGCATTAGAATGCACTGACTGCACCTCTGCAGAGCGGTAAGACTCCCCCAATGGGGTAACCTGTTGGTCGTGGGTGGCGACCCGTGATAGAGCCCAGGTGGATGAGCAGTTCATGACTTGCAATACTCTACTTTGGGCTAGACGGGCGGTCGGAGAGGCCCCCTCCGATCAATCGGCTGGTCATGTCAAGCCCTAGCACCTGTATGAATTTCCCAACCCTATTGCTCTTATGGCAAACTCCAACCCCTTTTTATCATATGGGTGCTAGAAGGCGGTGACTGAGGGTCCACCTGTCCTGGGAATGATGTTAAACTCTATCTGATGGTGAGGTTCCAGTTTTGGAGGTTTGGGGAATGTGGAGCACCCCTTCATCACCATTGCTCCCTGGTCCACTCTGACCCGGAGTGTTAGTACCTGTTAGGGTCCCATCTATGGGTTAAATAGAAAAATGTATTTATAAAAAAATTGTATTATCCATTAAGAATTGATTTATTTCAAAACTTTATTGGCATTAAATGACCCACTTAGGTTGATATGCCGTAAAACAAACCAAACCCCCCCCAAAAAAAATCAAAATTCTCAACTATAAGGTAATCTGCTTTCCTCTTGTTTGTTAACGTTTTTTCCCCTTCTCCATTTTAACTGTTGGGCAGTTTATTTTCATATTCATTATAATTCTCAACTAGAGAATCATATTCTTTCTGCCTCCAATTAATTAATAGTTTCAATATAATCAATGGGTATCGTACACAATGTGTAACAATAGTCTTCCCTTTAATTCAAAATTCTCAACTATAAGGTAATCTGCTTTCCTCTTGTTGGTTAACGTTTTTTCCCCTTTTTCCATTACTGTTGGGCAGTTTATTTTCAGGTGTTGTCTGATAATATTATTGGATCCTCATCCCTCATTTCAATCTGTTGTCATAAGAATTGATAAACCTAACACATATGATTTTTTTAATAGCTTTTGTGTCAGGGAAATAAATGAAATAAGCCAGACTTTGTTGATCATATCCCACGAAAATTCCCTTTTCACTACAAACATCTAATTTCTTTTTGTTTTGAACATAACAAAAACAAAATCATACCCAAAATATACATATTACTTAAGTTTGTTTTTAAACCAGTGAAACTTTATAAAGGGCTTTTTACTGTGGTATTATTAAAATAATGGTTTCTGGTATACGTTGACATGGGAAATGCATAAACCCACAAGTTCTTCAGCAGTTTTGATGGGGATAATATGGGGCAGATATTTGATTCAATGATTAAGCATATGCCATAGAAAATAGGATCCTCTAAGATCATTCAAACAGTTCCATTTTGATGGGATAATATGGGCAGATCTTTGATTCAATGATTAAGCATATTGCCATAGAAAATAGGATCCTCTAAGATCATTCAACAGTTCCATTTTGATGGGGATAATATGGGGCAGATCTTTGATTCAATGATTAAGCATATTGCCATAGAAAATAGGATCCTCTAAGATCATTCAACAGTTCCATTTTGATGGGGATAATATGGGCAGATCTTTGATTCAATGATTAAGCATATTGCCATAGAAAATAGGATCCTCTAAGATCATTCAACAGTTCCATTTTGATGGGGATAATATGGGGCAGATCTTTGATTCAATGATTAAGCATATTGCCATAGAAATAGGATCCTCTAAGATCATTCAACAGTTCCATTTTGATGGGATAATATGGGGCAGATTTGATTCAATGATTAAGCATATTGCCATAGAAAATAGGATCCTCTAAGATCATTCAACAGTTCCATTTTGATGGGGATAATATGGGCAGATCTTTGATTCAATGATTAAGCATATTGCCATAGAAAATAGGATCCTCTAAGATCATTCAACAGTTCCATTTTGATGGGATAATATGGGGCAGATCTTTGATTCAATGATTAAGCATATTGCCATAGAAAATAGGATCCTCTAAGATCATTCAACAGTTCCATTTTGATGGGGATAATATGGGCAGATCTTTGATTCAATGATTAAGCATATTGCCATAGAAAATAGGATCCTCTAAGATCATTCAACAGTTCCATTTTGATGGGGATAATATGGGGCAGATCTTTGATTCAATGATTAAGCATATTGCCATAGAAAATAGGATCCTCTAAGATCATTCAACAGTTCCATTTTGATGGGGATAATATGGGGCAGATCTTTGATTCAATGATTAAGCATATTGCCATAGAAAATAGGATCCTCTAAGATCATTCAACAGTTCCATTTTGATGGGGATAATATGGGGCAGATCTTTGATTCAATGATTAAGCATATTGCCATAGAAAATAGGATCCTCTAAGATCAGACAATTTTACCATAAGGGGCGATGTCTGCTCGATATTTTTTTGTTTTTTGTAGAGTATGGCTTTAAAATATAACATTATAAGTCTTGAATAATCATCAATAAACTTAAGTACAATTATAATATATAGAAGAAGAAAGAAAAAAAAGAAAGAAATAATAATAATAATAATAAGAAGAAGAAGAAGAAGAAGAAGAAAGAAATAATATTAAGAAGAAGAAGAAGAAGAAGAAGAAGAAAGAAATAATAATAATAATAAGAAGAAGAAAGAAATAATAATAATAATAAGAAGAAGAAGAAGAAAGAAATAATAAGAAGAAGAAGAAGAAGAAAGAAATAATAATAATAAGAAGAAAAAGACGAAGAAGAAGAAGAAGAAGAAAGAAATAATAATAATAAGAAGAAGAAGAAAGAAATAATAATAATAAGAAGAAGAAGAAGAAAGAAATAATAATAATAATAATAATAATAATAAGAAGAAGAAGAAGAAGAAAGAAATAATAATAATAATGAGAAGAAAGAAATAATAATAATAATGAGAAGAAGAAGAAAGAAATAATAATAATAATAAGAAGAAGAAGAAGAAGAAATAATAATAATAATAATAAGAAGAAGAAGAAGAAGAAGAAGAAGAAAGAAATAATAATAATAAGAAGAAGACGAAGAAGAAGAAGAAAGAAATAATAATAATAAGAAGAAGACGAAGAAGAAGAAGAAGAAGAAAGAAATAATAATAAGAAGAAGAAGACGAAGAAGAAGAAGAAGAAGAAGAAAGAAATAATAAGAAGACGAAGAAGAAGAAGAAGAAGAAGAAGAAAGAAATAATGATAATAATAATAATAATAATAAAAAGAAGAAGAAGAAGGAATAAATAAGGATAATAATAATAATAAGAAGAAGAAGAAGAAGAAAGAAATAATGATAATAATAATAATAATAAAAAGAAGAAGAAGAAGGAATAAATAAGGATAATAATAATAAGAAGAAGAAGAAGAAGAAAGAAATAATAATAATAATAATAAAAAGAAGAAGAAGAAGGAATAAATAAGGATAATACTAATAAGAAGAAGAAGAAGAAGAAGAAAGAAATAATGATAATAATAATAATAATAAAAAGAAGAAGAAGAAGGAATAAATAAGGATAATAATAATAATAATAATAAGAAGAAGAAAGAAATAATGATAATAATAATAATAATAAAAAGAAGAAGAAGAAGGAATAAATAAGGATAATAATAATAATAATAATAATAAGAAGAAGAAAGAAATAATGATAATAATAATAATAAGAAGAAGAAGAAGAAGGAATAAATAAGGATAATAATAATAATAATAAAAAGAAGAAGAAGGAAAAATAAGGATAATAATAATAAGAACAAGAAGAAGAAGAAGAAGAAAGAAATAATGATAATAATAATAATAATAAAAAGAAGAAGAAGAAGGAATAAATAAGGATAATAATAATAATAATAATAAGAAGAAGAAGAAGAAAGAAATAATGATAATAATAATAATAATAAAAAGAAGAAGAAGAAGGAATAAATAAGGATAATAATAATAAGAAGAAGAAGAAGAAGAAGAAAGAAATAATAATAATAATAAGAAGAAGAAGAAGAAGGAATAAATAAGGATAATAATAATAATAAGAAGAAGAAGAAGAAGAAGAGAAAGAAATAATAATAATAAGAAGAAGAAGAAAATAATAATAATAATAATAATAAGAAGAAGAAGAAAGAAATAATAATAATAAGAAGAAGAAGAAGAAGAAAGAAATAATAATAATAATAATAATAATAAGAAGAAAGAAATAATAAGAATAAGAATAATAATAATAATAAGAAATAATAATAAGAAGAAGAAGTAGAAGAAGAAGAAGAAAGAAATAAGAATAATAATAATAAGAAGAAGAATAATAAGAATAATATAATTCCCTTATCTGAGGAGTTCAATTTGGCCTACCAAGTCACAATGTATGAGTGATAATATTTTTAATGCTTTCTTGTCTAAGGTTTTATTTTTAATGTCAGTCATAGTGAATACATTGGATACATACATCACTATTAGAGATACTAGCAAATATATGCACCCTCCGGGTGCAAGTATTTAAGTTTTAATGTAATAAAATATTGTATTAAATTAGAAAGCCTAATGAAACTAAATAAGAATACAGATAAAAAGATTTGAAACAGAGGGAGTATAATAAAAGATTTGAAGCAGAGGGAGTATAATAAACAATGGAACAACTGAAACTTACTCTTCCATCACTCTCGTCTTTCATTGTTATTTTTTCTAATTTAAGTATTTAGTTATAAGAGGAAGTAAAGAATAAAATGACAGTTATTTTATCTTGTTAATGGATTTCATTTAAGATTCATTGAAGAGATTTTTGCTTATATTCATTAAAATAAAACCAAACAGTTAGAAATCAATAATACTAAGCACATATTTATTAAATTCGATTTTTAAATATTAATATGCAAATTAGCCTTCCCGTTCACATTGTAAAGCGCTATTTTGTTGTATATATAAATATAATTGCATGTTGTCAGTATGTAGACATAGTTAACAGTATTAATAATGTAAGACAATTTTATTAATAATTGAGGTTTAGAGAAAAATAAAATCATGGAGAATGTGATGTCAATAACTAAGAGAATTGTGACTTGAGTAGGAATATAGTTTCGGTTACAGACAGAAAAACACACAATCTCCATTATAATAAGATATTAGGCGTGGGGGTTCATATTAAAAAAATTATTTTAATAAATATATGCTTAGTATTATTGATTTCTAATCGTTCAGTTTTTCTTAGGGAATATGAGTAACAGTCTATGAGATAAATCTTAAAAGAAATTCATTATCAAGAAGAAATAACTGTAATTTTATTCTTTACTTCCTATTTTAACTAAATATTTAATTAGGAAAATTTTGCAATGAAAGATGGGAGTGATGGAAGAGTAAGTTTCAGTTGTTCTATTTTTAGATTATACCCCTCCTCTGTTTCAAATCTTTTTACCTGCATTTTTATTTAATTTCATTAGCATTTCTAATTTAATATAATATTTTGTTACATTAAAACTTAAATAGTTGCACCGTATGGAAGGTGCATGTATCTGCTAGTTTAATTTAATTTTTGTTAATGTAAAATACTAAATAAATAAATTTGTCTGATTAGATAAAATAAGTATTTTAACCCTCCTCCAATCTAAAATACTTTTTATATTTCATATTAATAAATAAAATATTGAATGCCTCTTAGCCAATTAAAATACGGTTTCATATAATGTACTTAATGTTCTGAATTAATTAATTAGAGAATATATTATTTAAGGAAGATGATTTTTAAATAAATTCCATGTAAGACAATACTTTTTATATATGATATTTGTAAATAAAATATTAAATACCTCTACCAATTGAAATATGGTTTCATATAATCTGCTTAATTTTTTATTATTTATTGAATGAGAAAGAATTTTAATTTCTGGAATTTTGTTAAGGTAATAATTTTTACTCATTTATTTTTATATCTAAGATTTGTGAATTAGATATCAAATTTATATAAGCCGGTTGAAATACGGTTTTATGTAATCTACTTAATTTCTTTATTACTTGATCATATTTTAATGTTTTGTATTATTTGTTTATTGCAGATTGTCAAACTGAAAGGAATAATTATTTGAATAAATCAATTTTACTGAAGTCACATTTAAAGCAGAATAAGTGAACAAAGCAGATGGCACTTCCATTTTGTGCAGAAGTATGATGATGCCTTTTTTTAATATCAAATTTCAACCAACATTCACAAATACACAGTGAAGAGACAGCATATTCTTGTAAAGTTATTGGATTTCCCTTTTCACTCATGGAACCAATGAACATGAGAACAAACACAGGAGAAAAGCCATATTCTTGTAAAGTGTGTGGCTCTTCTTTTACATGTAAGGGAAGGTTGAAAACACATATGCAAATACACACAGGAGAAAAGCCATATTCTTGTGAAGTTTGTGGCTCTTCTGTTACACAGAAAGGACACTTGAGTATACATATGAGGACACACACGGGAGAAAAGCCATATTCTTGTGAAGTTTGTGGCTCTTCTTTTTCACTGAAAGGAAACTTGAAAACACATATGCAGATACACACGGGAGAAAAGCCATATTCTTGTGAAGTTTGTGGCACTTCTTTTACATTTAAGGTTAGCATGAATGTACATATGCGAATACACACGGGAGAAAAGCCATATTCTTGTGAAGTTTGTGGCACTTCTTTTACACAGAAGGCATACTTGAGTATACATATGAGAACACACACGGGAGAAAAGCCATATTCTTGTGAAGTTTGTGGCTCTTCTTTTTCACAGATGGGAACCTTGAAAAAACATATGCGCATACACACGGGAGAAAAACCATATTCTTGTAAAATGTGTGGGTCTTCATTTATAGAGATGGGAACCTTGAGAAAACATATGCACATACACACTGGAGAAAAGCCATATTCTTGTGAAGTTTGTGGCTCTTCATTTACACAGAGGGGACTCTTGAAAAGACATATTCGAATACACACAGGAGAAAAGCCATATACTTGTGAAGTTTGTGGCTCTTCTTTTACACAGAAAGGACACTTGAATATACATATTAGGACACACACGGGAGAAAAGCCATATTCTTGTGAAGTTTGTGGCTCTTCTTTTTCAGATATGGGAACCTTAAGAAAACATATACGCATACACACGGGAGAAAAGCCATATTCTTGTAAAGTGTGTGGCTCTTCATTTTCAGAGATGGGAAGTTTGAGAAAACATATGCGCATACACACGGGAGAAAAGCCATATTCTTGTAAAGTGTGTGGCTCTTCTTTTTCAGAGATGGGAAGCTTGAGAAAACATATGCGCATACACACGGGAGAAAAGCCATATTCTTGTGAAGTCTGTGGCTCTTCATTTACAGAGATGGGACACTTGAGAAGCCATATGCACATACACACTGGAGAAAGGCCATATTCTTGTGAAGTTTGTGGCTCTTCATTTACACAGAGGGGACCTTTGAAAACACATATGCGAATACACACAGGAGAAAAGCCATATTCTTGTGAAGTTTGTGGCACTTCCTTTGCACATAAGGTTCGCATGAACGTACATATGCGAATACACATGGGAGAAAAGCCATAGTCTTGTGATGTCTGTGGCTCTTCCTTTGTGATGAAGGAACACTTGAAAACACATATGCAAATACACATGGGAGAAAATCTATATTCTTGTGAGTTTTGTGGCTCTTCCTTTGTGATGAAGGAACACTTGAAAACACATGTGCAAATACACATGGGAGAAAAGCCATATTCTTGTGAGTTTTATGTCTATTTATTTTGAGAGAAGGGAACCTTGAATATACACATGAGAACACACAGAGGAGAAAAGCCATATCTTTGTTGCCTTTGTGACTTTTCCTTTACATGGAAGAGAAAATTGAATAAACACATGGAAAAACAATCAAAAGAAAAGACATATTCTTGTAAAGTCTGTCACTCTTCTTCATCAGGGAATCTTGAATAGATATATGGGAACTCATGGGAAAAATAGATATTCTCATGAAATGTGATTCTTTGTGCAAACATACAAACAAAAACAAAGTAAATAAAGAATGTTTTTGCTTATGCACTGTCAAGTCGGAAAGAGAGAAAAGGTGTGAGATGGATTGAGTTGTTGTGACTTTTGAGCGAAGCCTTTGTTTGACGTGTCTCAACTCTCGGTGTGATTTTGGTGATGTTCTGATGCTGTCTGGTCATTTCTCCCCCTAAACACCTTTTTTTATAATATTAATTATTTTACAAAAATCAGCTGATCTTTGTGCATTCCATTGAATATTGACAGTTTTCTAATGACGTAGATATTGCCATCTGAATGTTCAAATATCAGCTGATTCTCTTACTTGTGGCATTCCAATTATCGTTCAGTTTTCTATTGATATAAATATTATCATTGGAATTTTCAACTATTATTTCTCGTTTGTAAACAATCTTTTGTCCTTAGATTATCTACATTGTAAACAATTATCTATTGTTTCTAAAATATTTCCAAACTAATTTTCTTTCTATTCTTTTTCAATCACAATTTAAAAAAAAATCTAAATCCTAATTTATGGCTACTAAATAATTGTTTTAAGATCTCTGATTATTTGTAAAAAATATAGGAGTCATTCCTATAATATGTGGGCCAATAGCTTAGTGATTCTTTTTATAAACATACACTGTTGCTGGCTAATCTATACATCACACATTAAGGATAATTTTAGTTTTTTATATATCAGCCAATAGCTTAGTGTAATTTAATTTTGTTTTTTATGTGAATTTTAAAGAGAAATTAATTTGTAAGTTTGAATTTAGCGGCCTTTGCGGCTGTTTTCTATTGGTTTGGTGCCTCATGCGTTGTTAGCGAAACACGTGACAACAAGTACCCTTTCGAGGCCAACCCTATAATTGGGTCGCCATATTGAAATTTTATTTAATCAAGTGAAATTGACTACCTTCTTTTTTGAATGAATTCCTCAATTATTGTGTTGAGGCATTTGAATTATTATATTTTGTTTTGCATGTGGCAATTCTTTGAATAAATTCCTATTACAGTTTGCGTTTTTATCTGGTGACTGGAATTTTGGTTACCTTATAATTTAGAATTTGGTTGAGTGTATTTTGCCTGGGTTACTTTTGTAGAAATTATTGTTAACTTAATGGTAAATTAAGAAAATTTAAACACCTGCCCTTTTTTCTACCATTTTACAGAATTGGCACCTTGGAATAATTATACTGAGCAGTTAGGTTTTCGAAATTCAATTGCCTTATTTAAGGAGAATTTAGTTTGGCAAATATGTTTGGCCTATATTTTTAATTAATTGGAATTTAATTTGTAATTTTGTTCCTGTTTCTCGTATAGAGAAAGGGAAAGTTTTAAAATTGTATTTTCGGAAAATTTAAGTATTGGTTACCCCTTACTTTTTGTGTAGAAAAAGGATAGTTGTGAGGGGTCATTTATTATTTTGTTTGTGTGAATTTTATTATTGCAAAGAAAAACAACTAAAGTTTGAGACGGCCCAGTTTAAAATATCATTTTAGATAAACAATTTTATTTTGAGACTGCTTAATTTTAAGTTCTAGTTATATATCATTGGTTGAGCATGTGTTTGATTCTGACCTCTCAACCGCCATTTTAATTCCTAGTTTAATTTTTTTTTTTTGTGGAATTATTCCACTCTATTTTGTTCAAAATGGCTCCCTCCATCCGCTTTCTTATTATGACGAGAGATATCATTAGAAAGAATACGGATGTAATTTTGGAACAAATCCACAAAGAAGTCGATATACGTATTTGTGATGGTACAGCGCATAAAGACTTGGTTATAGAAAATTTGGGTCAATTAAAGGAATTGGACTCTCTAATTACCGATAGGTACTTAGAAGACAATTTCAGTTATGAAATAATTGACGAATTTGTTGTGGAGGAAACCTTGTACAGGGCCCGCGTTTTGTGAACTCTTGTCCAACTTGGAAAAAGGTTGGGGTTTGCGGTTTCCATTCCCGAGAAACCGACTTATGGGGAATTTTTTGACCATAAGGTTTTGGAAGAGGACGCTTCTTACAAGTGCAATTTTTGTAGAAGCGATTATCATTCCGCAACTAATTGTTTAAGATTCTATTCTCTGAACGAGCGTTTGGCCCAATGCAAAGTTGCTAAACTTTGTGCAATTTGCATAAGTCCTGCGCATGAACCTCATTTTTGCCCTGGAAAGGAAAATAAGTTGCAGGAGTCCTGTTTATTTTGTTTTATCCGAGGACATCATAGTTCCTTATGTGTAGTTGCTAATAGAGATAAGGGAGGTGAGAAAACTCTGTCTTCTGGTAATAAAGCTTCTGGCCCAGATACTGCTGTTGCCCCCAGCACTGACTTAGTAACTGCTATAGGCGTTAATGAAAGCAGTTTAGCCTTGAATGGCAGTTTCACTGATGCTATATGCACTTCTAAAATTATTGTTAGCCAGCTAGAGATAGAGAAAATAAATTTTGTCTACCCAGACCTATTGTTAAGTGTTTTTGGTAGTTTTGATTTAGAATTTCCAGTGGGTACTATGCCCTTTGAAAATACTTTGGAAGGTTCAGGTAAGGATGCAAGTAGAGAGCCTAATGGCTGTAGCATCCTGAATAGGTATGTCGTTCCTGATATTGACGTGAGTTTTGTGTTTCACATATCAGGTGAGGTGAATAATAGTGTAACCCCCCAGAGTTGTTGTAAAATAAATTTGTTAGTTTTGGACCTAGTGTTCATAAAATTTATTGTCCCTGTGCTGAAGACCAGGGTTTATTTGCTGAATTTAGTTCAGCCAAAGTTAAATTTTAGGGAAGAAAAAATTTTCCGTTATATTATTCGCCTTTGACAGTGTGTCAAGGAAAAAATTTATTTTACCTGTCCCAAGTGCCAGGGTTTGTTTGCTGGATTTAGTTCACTTATTGAATTTAAGTAGCTAGTTGTAATGATTGATTTGGTAGAAGTTAGCAGTTTTTTCTTTTTTCTTTTTCTTTTTTTTTGTCGGGAGAGTTTGAGAATTTTTTGTTGATATATGCATTGAAGGCAGTTCAATATTTATTTTTGTAAAGGGCATTAATTCGGGGGAAAGATACAAGCCTATTTTTTTTTGTAAAGGTTCTGTCTTTCTAAGCCACGCCCATAAGGTTCTGAATTCTTCGGGTCGGTCGGTGATTGGTCGGATTTTGGGGTTTTTTTTTTTTGGAATGAGGCTGATTTCCTTTTCCCTGAAAAGGAGTGCGAAATTCGACAGACTGCAGGTTGGTTTTGAGAAGAAAGGGTCAATTCCGCTGTCTCCGTTGACACGAGTCAACGTAAAATTTTATTCCCCAGAATTATTGGGTTTATTTCTCACAACTTCTCTAAGAGAGAAGTATTAATTATTTTGAATTGTTTTGCGGCTTATTTGGAAGACCCAAATATTGCATTCTTCTCACAGAGTTTTAATTTTGAATGATTTAATTCTCTCAGAGAGAGATTTTGTTTTTCTTCTCCGGAGGAGAAGTTTAATTATTTTAAATTGTTTAATTGCTATTTGGAAAACCCAAATAACATAATTTTGGCTCTCAGAGAGTCCTTTTATTCTTCCCAAAAAGAAGAAAAGTTATTGTTCAGTGTCGTCTTGAAAAGCCGAATCTATTTCTAATTATCCCAAGTTATTTGTAAGAAGCAAGAAGCTTCTTTAATTTTCGAGGCACTTTAGCCTTAAACATTTTTGAGACTTGGCCCCTGAAAAGGCTACCTGTCACTGTAGTAGCGGAATCCTAGAGAATAGAGGAGAGACCACTTTCTACCCGCAAAGGAGGAAGATGTTATAGACTGATTGGCACCCCTGTTTTTCTTCTTGCTACCCGTTTGAAAAAGTTCGCCCCTCACTGACCGACAGAGAAGAGAAAGAAGAGATACTTTTTTTACTGTCTGAACTCGTTGTAGTTGTGAGTAGAACCTGTAACAATCTTTTTTATATCTGTAAAATTCCTTGTTTTTTCGGCCTTGTGCCTTTTATATTTTGTATATTTTTCCCTTTTTCGGCTTAGTGCCCATTTGTTACGCGTAGCATAAAGGACAAATTATGCAAGTCATAGCTGCCCTTTTTTTATTCCCCAATAAATTTTGAATTACAATTTTTGTCTCCTTTCCTTTTTTAATTTCCTTTTGTATTCCTTCAATTTTTAGTTTTGCTAAGCTAACATTTATTTTTATATAGGACTTAAGAGGACGGACATATATCCTTTTAAATTTCCACACTGTTGCTGGCTAATCTATACATCACACATTAAGGATAATGTTAGTTGTTTATATGTTGGCCAATAGCTTAGTGATTCTTTTTATAACATACACTTTTGCTGGCTAATCTATACATCACACATTAAGGATAATGTTAGTTTTATATGTTGGCCAATAGCTTAGTGATTCTTTTTATAAACATACACTTTTGCTGGCTAATCTATACATCACACATTAAGGATAATGTTAGTTGTTTATATGTTGGCCAATAGCTTAGTGATTCTTTTTATAAACATACACTTTTGCTGGCTAATCTATACATCACACATTAAGGATAATGTTAGTTGTTTATATGTTGGCCAATAGCTTAGTGATTCTTTTTATAAACATACACTTTTGCTGGCTAATCTATACATCACACATTAAGGATAATGTTAGTTGTTTATATGTTGGCCAATAGCTTAGTGATTCTTTTTATAAACATACACTTTTGCTGGCTTATCTATACATCACACATTAAGGATAATGTTAGTTGTTTATATGTAGGCCAATTGCTTAGTGATTCTTTTTATAAACATATACTTTTGCTGGCTAATCTATACATCACCATTAAGGATAATGTTAGTTTTTATATGTTGGCCAATAGCTTAGTGATTCTTTTTATAAACATACACTTTTGCTGGCTTATCTATACATCACACATTAAGGATAATGTTAGTTGTTTATATGCTGGCCAATAGCTTAGTGATTCTTTTATAAACATACACTTTTGCTGGCTATCTATACATCACACATTAAGGATAATTTTAGTTGTTTATATGTTGGCCAATAGCTTAGTGATTCTTTTTATAAACATACACTTTGCTGGCTAATCTATACATCACACATTAAGGATAATGTTAGTTGTTTATATGTTGGCCAATAGCTTAGTGATTCTTTTTATAAACATACACTTTTGCTGGCTTATCTATACATCACACATTAAGGATAATTTAGTTGTTTATATGTTGGCCAATAGCTTAGTGATTCTTTTTATAAACATACACTTTGCTGGCTAATCTATACATCACACATTAAGGATAATGTTAGTTGTTTATATGTTGGCCAATAGCTTAGTGATTCTTTTTATAAACATACACTTTTGCTGGCTTATCTATACATCACACATTAAGGATAATGTTAGTTGTTTATATGTTGGCCAATAGCTTAGTGATTCTTTTTATAAACATACACTTTTGCTGGCTAATCTATACATCACACATTAAGGATAATGTTAGTTGTTTATATGTTGGCCAATAGCTTAGTGATTCTTTTTATAAACATACACTTTGCTGGCTAATCTATACATCACACATTAAGGATAATGTTAGTTGTTTATATGTTGGCCAATAGCTTAGTGATTCTTTTTATAAACATACACTTTTGCTGGCTAATCTATACATCACACATTAAGGATAATGTTAGTTGTTTATATGTTGGCCAATAGCTTAGTGATTCTTTTTATAAACATACACTTTTGCTGGCTAATCTATACATCACACATTAAGGATAATGTTAGTTGTTTATATGTTGGCCAATAGCTTAGTGATTCTTTTTAAACATACACTTTTGCTGGCTAATCTATACATCACACATTAAGGATAATGTTAGTTTTATATGTTGGCCAATAGCTTAGTGATTCTTTTTATAAACATACACTTTTGCTGGCTAATCTATACATCACACATTAAGGATAATGTTAGTTGTTTATATGTTGGCCAATAGCTTAGTGATTCTTTTTATAAACATACACTTTTGCTGGCTAATCTATACATCACACATTAAGGATAATTTTTAGTTGTTTATATGTTGGCCAATAGCTTAGTGATTCTTTTTATAAACATACACTTTTGCTGGCTAATCTATACATCACACATTAAGGATAATGTTAGTTGTTTATATGTTGGCCAATAGCTTAGTGATTCTTTTATAAACATACACTTTTGCTGGCTAATCTATACATCACACATTAAGGATAATTTTAGTTGTTTATATGTTGGCCAATAGCTTAGTGATTTCTTTTTATAAACATACACTTTTGCTGGCTAATCTATACATCACACATTAAGGATAATGTTAGTTGTTTATATGTTGGCCAATAGCTTAGTGATTCTTTTATAAACATACACTTTTGCTGGCTAATCTATACATCACACATTAAGGATAATGTTAGTTGTTTATATGTTGGCCAATAGCTTAGTGATTCTTTTTATAAACATACACTTTTGCTGGCTAATCTATACATCACACATTAAGGATAATGTTAGTTGTTTATATGTTGGCCAATAGCTTAGTGATTCTTTTTATAAACATACACTTTTGCTGGCTAATCTATACATCACACATTAAGGATAATGTTAGTTGTTTATATGTTGGCCAATAGCTTAGTGATTCTTTTATAAACATACACTTTTGCTGGCTAATCTATACATCACACATTAAGGATAATGTTAGTTGTTTATATGTTGGCCAATAGCTTAGTGATTCTTTTATAAACATACACTTTTGCTGGCTAATCTATACATCACACATTAAGGATAATGTTAGTTGTTTATATGTTGGCCAATAGCTTAGTGATTCTTTTTATAAACATACACTTTTGCTGGCTAATCTATACATCACACATTAAGGATAATGTTAGTTGTTTATATGTGGCCAATTGCTTAGTGATTCTTTTATAAACATACACTTTTGCTGGCTAATCTATACATCACACATTAAGGATAATGTTAGTTGTTTATATGTTGGCCAATAGCTTAGTGATTCTTTTTATAAACATACACTTTGCTGGCTAATCTATACATCACACATTAAGGATAATGTTAGTTGTTTATATGTTGGCCAATAGCTTAGTGATTCTTTTTATAAACATACACTTTTGCTGGCTAATCTATACATCACACATTAAGGATAATGTTAGTTGTTTATATGTTGGCCAATAGCTTAGTGATTCTTTTTATAAACATACACTTTTGCTGGCTAATCTATACATCACACATTAAGGATAATGTTAGTTGTTTATATGTTGGCCAATAGCTTAGTGATTCTTTTTATAAACATACACTTTTGCTGGCTAATCTATCACATTAAGGATAATGTTAGTTGTTTATATGTTGGCCAATAGCTTAGTGATTCTTTTTATAAACATACACTTTGCTGGCTAATCTATACATCACACATTAAGGATAATGTTAGTTGTTTATATGTTGGCCAATAGCTTAGTGATTCTTTTTATAAACATACACTTTTGCTGGCTAATCTATACATCACACATTAAGGATAATGTTAGTTGTTTATATGTTGGCCAATAGCTTAGTGATTCTTTTTATAAACATACACTTTTGCTGGCTAATCTATACATCACACATTAAGGATAATTTTAGTTGTTTATATGTTGGCCAATAGCTTAGTGATTCTTTTTATAAACATACACTTTTGCTGGCTAATCTATACATCACACATTAAGGATAATGTTAGTTGTTTATATGTTGGCCAATAGCTTAGTGATTCTTTTTATAAACATACACTTTTGCTGGCTAATCTATACATCACACATTAAGGATAATTTAGTTGTTTATATGTTGGCCAATAGCTTAGTGATTCTTTTTATAAACATACACTTTTGCTGGCTAATCTATACATCACACATTAAGGATAATGTTAGTTGTTTATATGTTGGCCAATTGCTTAGTGATTCTTTTTATAAACATACACTTTTGCTGGCTAATCTATACATCACACATTAAGGATAATGTTAGTTGTTTATATGTTGGCCAATAGCTTAGTGATTCTTTTTATAAACATACACTTTTGCTGGCTAATCTATACATCACACATTAAGGATAATGTTAGTTGTTTATATGTTGGCCAATAGCTTATGATTCTTTTTTATAAACATACACTGTTGCTGGCTAATCTATACATCACACATTAAGGATAATGTTAGTTGTTTATATGTGGCCAATAGCTTAATGATTCTTTTTATAAACATACACTGTTGCTGGCTAATCTATACATCACACATTAAGGATAATGTTAGTTGTTTATATGTTGGCCAATAGCTTAGTGATTCTTTTTATAAACATACACTTTTGCTGGCTAATCTATACATCACACATTAAGGATAATGTTAGTTGTTTATATGTTGGCCAATTGCTTAGTGATTCTTTTTATAAACATACACTTTTGCTGGCTAATCTATACATCACACATTAAGGATAATGTTAGTTGTTTATATGTTGGCCAATAGCTTAGTGATTCTTTTTTATAAACATACACTGTTGCTGGCTAATCTATACATCACACATTTGATCAAACATATTACATCGAACATTTACTTCTTATATGTAGGCCAATAACTTAGTGATTCTTTTTGCAAACATAGACTATTTTTAGGACACCAACATTCTACCGCCCTGTCGGCTGGGGCGTTAGAATGTACCGACTGCACCTCTGCAGAGGGGTAAGACTCCTCCAATGGGGCCACCTGTTGGCCGTGGGTGGCGACCCGTGATGCTTAAGGATAGAACCCAGGTAGATGAGCAGTTCATGACTTACAATACTCCACTTTGGCCCTATCTTGGGCTAGACGGGGGGTCGGAGAGGCCCCCTCCGATCAATCGGCTGGTCACGTCAAGCCCTAGCACCTATATGATTTTCCCAACCCTATTGCCCTTATGGCAAGCCCCAATCCCTTTTTATCATATGGGTGCTAGAAGGCGGTGGCTGCGGGTCTACATGTCCTGGGAATGACGTTAAACTCTATCTGATGGTGAGGTTCCAGTTTTGGAGGTTTGGGGAATGTGGAGCACCACTTCATCACCATTGCTCCCTGGTCCACTCTGACCCGGAGTGGTAGTACCTGTTAGGGTCCCATCTATGGGTTAAATAGAAAAATGTATTTATAAAAAATTGTATAATCCATTAAGAATTGATTTTTTTCAAAACTTTATCGGCATTAAATGACCCACTGAGGTTGATATGCCGTCAAACAAAACAAAACAAACAAACAACAAACAAACCAATATTCTAAAAGAATGTGACCTTTCATTGGGAAACACTGGTAACGTGTATGTTTTAGGGACAATACAAAGGAGCAGGTCTTTGAGGTAAGACACAGAAGAGACAGCTCAACAAAAAGAGTTTAATAGCCAAGGAAATGTCTGCCACCTTTAGTGTATTATTGAACTTTATTAGAGTTTGTTATACCTGTTTTTCTGTTGGACACATTTGGACATGTGTGTCTACATAGTTCTTTTATTTGCTTTAGTTTTGAATTCTAAACTAAATTGAAAAGGTTAATCATTTTTTTCATTAGTTTTTGTTTTGCGCATTGATCCCCCGTACAAAGATCTTTTTTTGTGGGGGAGGGGGATATAAATGAATTTTACATTTTAAGAAAGATAATTTAATGATGGAACATATGTAAAAAAACTAAATCACAACTAATTCAGTTTTGGTAATAGGGCATCTTAAACATTGAAACTTAAATCTCGTAAATAAGAAAAATTATGTATCTTTTTTAATTTTTTTTTTTTATTGTTAGATTATTTTCTAAAGAATTTTATATTAAAAGTTCCTATTGTCTACTTGTTTTTTTTTTTCAGGGATTTTAAAAAATTCATAAAATGTAAAATAAATACTTTTGTTTAGCCGATATCAAAATCGTATTTATTAATCAAAGAAAATATTATATAAAAAATATCTAGCTAAAAATAATGACATAACATATTTCAGTTTTTATTTTTAAAAATTTTGAAAATAATGTTTGAATTACAAATTGTCATCATTCTTATTAATGGATGGATATAACGGAAATAATATCCGCTTTGCTTTTTGAGGAAAACTCTTGTTGTTGTTGTTGTTTTTTTTTAGCACTGGGTAGTTGAAGTACATAAGTTAAATCATGAGACATCAAGAAAATGCTAAATTAGTAATTTGTTTTTACTTCAGAAAAGAAATTATTATACTTACGATCATCCATATAAAAAATAGTGCACACGTCAAGATGCGATAACTGTGTCAACAAAGATCAAGAATTTACGGGAATTTACTTAAAAATGCAAACATTTAGGTTTTATGTAAGAGAAATTTGTTTTTTCTTTTTTATAACACATAAACTTGGAATTGTTCTTTATATTAAATGTAAAAGAAAACATCAAAAAGTTATTTTAAATTTTTTATTGACGTTTTAAAATATTTTAACAATCTTCGCGTATATTAAAAGACCGTGTTTTGCACTACCTATATATTTAATTATGAAGAAATAGAGGCAGCATATTTATTTTAAGATAACACTGGCCAACAAAATAAATAGATAAAAGTCTTCTCTCGTGAAACATTTTTTTCTTCTTTTTTCTAACAATTTCGTGGAGATAAAAAAAGGAAAGAAAGAAAATTTGAATTATTTTGGCTCAGAACGGCTGGATATTTTGCTACAGAAAGTCACAATAGGTAGAGTTCGAATTTAGGTGAGTATCTTTTTTTTTACCATAGTCTACTGGAAAGACGTTAGTGGAATATGAAAAGATGTCAGTCTAATGTATATATATTTTTAATTTCTGAACTGTAGGGTGGCCCAAAATTTGCCGAAAATGCGTTTTTGACAAAAGGAATTTAGCCTCCCCCTACATACAGAAAATAATTTACCAAAAATCAGGGAATTATCGGATTTTAATGAAATTTTCAGTGTTTATTTATCAAAGAATGATCTTTATAATGCATTCATTGTTTATTTTATTTAAAAACTTTCTTATTTTTTTCGGGTCACTTAATTTTGACACACCCCCCCCCCCCTTATGGGGGGCGTAAAATTATTTCAAGTTGGTCATTCGCTGTACTAATTCCAGTAGAAATAAAAAGATAAAAGACTAAAGTTGTAAATAGAAAAAAAAAAATTAAGTGGAATATTTTATAAGAAAATAAGTTCCGAAAATCGGAAAATAAAATGTAAAAAAATAATTAATTTTTTGGAGATTTTTTTTTACTAATTTCGATAATTATTTAATTGGCTATTATCTTATAAAAGAAAAACTTATACATCGATATTTTTCTGCTTAAAAAGGGGGGGGTACATTTTTAATTGAGTTTTTCTTCAAAAGTATACTTTGATGCAATGAAATAAGGTTTGCATTAAATAGATATTTATTTCTAGAATCTAAAAATATAACTTAATTTTAAACTTAACATCAGATTTTTCACATTTTAAATGAATTTTATATATTAATTTTTCATAGCAAAAATACTAAATTAAAGTATTGAAATAAAATAACTGATGCATTATAAAATTCATTAATTGTTAAATCAATACTGAAAAGTTCATTAAAATCGGATAATTACCTGATTTTTGGTAAATTTATTTGTAATCGCGAATGATACAGTAAAATTGTAAACAAGCACTTAAAATCATCGAAAAGAGACAGAAAGGCGGATCGCATCTCTGTAGAATTGACCAAAACAAATCCCTTTAAATGTATTAAAAATAAACTGCATATGTAATGATATTTTCCTTTTTAAATGATGGTTATTATTGTACTACTTATCGATTTAGACAAAGTTTGACCTTAAATAATAGATTTAATTATTTTTAATTCGCTTTTAAAATTCCTAGCAGACGACAAAACGCCAGTCCATAATTATTATTAATATATATATATATATATATAATATATATATATATTATATATATATATATAATGTGTGTGTGTGTGTGTGTGTACAGGTGTCTAAATTAAAAGGAAGCAAAATAAAAGCAAAATAGAACCTTACTAAAAAGAGGACGAATAAAACTGAAATGAACTCTCTTGGAACTAGGCAGTTGATTTTTAGGATTAGCTGAAATTGTTAACAAGTATGAGTTTGAGGTGGTCAAGCAGTAGCCAGCTGAGTATTACACAGACGCAATAGACAATTCATTTTGAAAAAAAGACATTTTAAGGGCAGCCCTAGCCTTACTGGTGAGGGCATTTGAAAACGAAAAGAGTCTTAGACTATATATAGGCTTGCAACTTCCCAAGGGTGGGCACAAGAAAAATGTGGGTTAGTAGAGACAAGAACGAGGTGGATTCCTCCTGTTGTTTGGGGTCAATGGAGATGTGGCTACTCGAGCTATAGTTAGGAGAGACGACTCCAGTGAGAGGGGATGGAGAGAGCCTCCCCTAAGACACCCTGGTGCCTGAAAACGACACTCATAGACCACAAGTGGTCTAGTCTTGCTCATCTGCTATAATAAAAAGCTTTAAGAAGTAATTTACCAGCAAAATAACAAGAAATGCGATCCCAACTACCACCAAGAAAGGAGTAAACACAAGATAATTTTGCATTTAAAAGGTTTGTTAAACTTAAGCGTTTAGCGTTTTTGAGTCACACACCACACACTCTATCTCTCTCTNAGATCGCAGCCATTCTTGTGCAGCTCCCATCTAGCTTATTCTCAAGGTGCTTGCGTTAGGGTCCAGGTGGTACAGCGCATATCGCAGTACTAACACAACCACAGCCTGGAAGAATCGTCCTTTAGCTTGTCAGGGAGATCCGGATTTCCCATATGACCTGATGGGTTTTAAAATATGATTGAAAGTGTTACTTTCTTTGTTGTTATTATTTTTTATGAGTTTCGTTACCTCAGTTAACAATGACCATTTGTTTTTTATTATGACGAAAGAAGAGAAGAAAAAGGACATGTACAACAGAAAAAATATAAGAAATTGAGTAGAGGGTGTGCATGCTTGAAAGTGAGAACACTTATCTGTTCCAATTGAACATAATGAAAAAGAAGAAAAAAAAAAATGAGTAGTTGCTTTTTTTTTTTTACTAATGCTCATTATGTTACTTTTCTACTTAGACAAAATTTTGACTTAATAATTGATTTAATTAATTTTAATTTCGTTTTTAAAAATGAATACAGCCAATATTTTTGGGTATAGCTAATATTATTATACTTTCCTTTTTTTACTAGGTCGCACCAAAATATGTCACGTGATCAGTTTAGTCATATTGAAGGAAGAAACGTAATATTTTTTAAACTTTTTAAAAATCTCGCAAAAGAAATAATGAACGTAAGGTTGTTACAAATGATAACTGTTATTCAAAGACAAATTATCCAGATGGGAAAAATTACTCACGGTTATCTTGAAAAATAAGTAAAAACATTCTTCTTTTCTACAAACAGGGTTAGCTTCTTTATTGATATTTTTTTAGCAGAATTCTCTATTCATTGTTATTTTACTAAAAAAAAAAAAAAAAAAAAAAAAAAAAACTCTTTCATAGAAATTTATAAAAATCTTCTGATATAATTAGACTCTTATCTTATGGAAAAAAGGGAAAATTATTTTTTATCGGTTCATTTTCATATTTCATAAAATAAATAGGTGGGGGAGATAGATCTCGTAAAAAATATTTTCCCTAATATCTTTTAGTAAAAGACTATTTCAGACATGTTTACATCAAAAGGTAATAAGTATGGACATTTTCGTGACATCGGAGCATCAATTGATTTTTCAATAGAATTTTTTTAAAAAGCCTCTCGTCATAATTTTGTTTTTGGCTACGTTAAATTTCAATTTTTAAAAAAATATAAACATTGTTTTTCGTTTATAAATTTTCATTATTTCTGTAAGCTGAAAAAAATTCTTAAAAATCTTCACGGTTTTTTTTTTTTTTTACGCTTCTTCTTTGAATGGACAAAAGGTTTTCAAGATAATATTAACTGTATGCAAGTTTCATTGTGTTAAATATAGGGGGGTAAATTCACGGGAAAATTGGTGGTACTAGAAAGAGAGAGACGGAGGGAAAGAGAAAGTTAATCAAGCTTAGATTACTAATTTTTTAAAACTATTTAGGAATACCTCTTAAGTAAACATATCAAATGTTATAATTATTAATTATATACTGTGGTATATCCTCAGGTTCTATTAGTTTTCATCATTTTATATATTTTATCTTTTTTTTTTAATGTTATTCTATTTTTTTAAATGTTATTCTTTATACCACCATAACAATAAGCGGATTTTTGCTAGCATTACGGAATTATCTACCCTGATCTTCGATCTTAAAGATATCTGTTTATTTGTTGTTTTTTTTTTTTTTTTTGGTTTTTTTTTTTTTTCAAATTCGAATAGAAAATTTTTTACTAGCAAATTGTTTTTCCTTTTGAACTTTTATAGTTACTCCGGGTTTTTTTTTTTTTTTGGGGGGGGGGGAGGTTCATTTTTTTTTTTGGTATGTACCTTTTGAAAGAAAAAATAAGACAGAAGACTACAGAAAAAGTAAGTATGTGTTCATTTTTCATTGTTTAATAAAACAATGAAAAAATTGATTTGTTCATTTTGTTCTTTTCTTTTTCTTTATTTTTTTTTTAATTGTTTTGATCACAACTAAGTAAGAAACATAAATAATATCCAAAAGTGGCTGAACTTGCACAAAGGTGTCAAAATTAGGGTGACCAGAAAACAGAACCCACAAATTTTGTAATAAAACTTAATTTTAATTATGGGGGTTTTAGGGTTAGGGTTGGGTTTAGGGTTAGTTTAATGGGAAAATAAATAAATAATTTTGGTTCTGTTTTTTTCTGGGTCATCCTGTATACTGGTGCCCCAGAAAAAAAACAGAACCCACACAAATTTTGTAATAAAACTTAATTTTTAACTAGGGGGTTTAGGTTGGGGTTACCGTTTAAGATTTAGTTTTAATGGAAAATTAATAATTTGGGTGAGACAACCATCTATGAGAAGGAAAGCTCATAATTCAAACTGATTAAAAATTCACGCTGTGGTAGAAGGTTTGGGATAAATATATACACTGCTTATATATATATATATATATATTATATATATACAATGCTTTTATATATAATAAATATATCAATGTTTAATGTGCATATGTGAATGTTCATTGGCTATAATCTTACAAAGTCATGTCAGCTAGGGCTTCAGAATACACCGGACTGCACCTCTGTAAAGGGGTTAAGACTCCCCCACATGGGGCCACCGTTGGCCATGGGTGGTGAAATCTTGATGCCTAAGGACAGAATTTTGGTGAATAAGCAGTCCATGACATGCAACACTCTGCATATAACCAATCCTTAACAGTTCAGGGATGTGTCTTGTCCATTAATTGGCAGAAAGTAGCTTTTTTTTTTTTTTTAAAACGCAGAAATTTCCACTGCCAACATTATGAGAGAATTCTGGCTTTGTGGCTAACTTGGGTATTGCTGTAAATACTCCATTTTTTGTTTGTTTTGGGGGGGGGGGGGAAGTGTTTTTCTTTTCTTTTTTTTGACCCACCATTTTCAAGCTAACTGTAAATACATTTCAATATTTTTTTAGAAAGAAATTGGACAGGATGGGGTCCAAGATAGGGGTTAGATGGTTTTAGTTGTTTTCACCATAGAAAAATATCAGTCTCCTTTCATAAATGAAAACCCTACAATTTATTAAGAACCTTAGTTATGACCCATTAAATTTACTAGGGACTCATACAAATCAAATCTTTGCACTCCAGGAAGCACTAGATTATAAAGCTATCAGTATCAATGTGCTATATAAAAAAAGCTTAGGAAACAGCTGTACGGTCACCTGCACCCCCTCTCACAAAACATCGAGTGAGACGGACAAGGCATACAGGACACTGCTGGAGAAGCAAGGATGAACTCATAAGCGACGTTCTCCTGTGGAAGCCAACACATGGACATGCAAGTGTGGGGCCGCCAGCAAAGACCTACATTGACCAGATATGTGAAGATGCTGGCTGCTCTGCAGAGGAGCTTCCAGGTGCAATGAATGATAGGGAAGGTTGGCGAAAGATTGTCATGGATACCCGTGCTGCATGCCGCGACATGAATGATATGAGGACACGTAAATTTCATCAGACAAAATAAAATATAGATAGATAGATATGAACAGACAGACAGGCATATAGATATGAACAGACAGACAGACATATAGATAGATAGATATAAACAGACAGACAGATAGATATAAACAGACAGATAGATAGATAGATATAAACAGACAGATAGAAAGATAGATATAAACAGACAGATAGAAAGATAGATATAAACAGACAGATAGAAAGATAGATATAAACAGATAGATAGATATAAACAGATAGATAGATATAAACAGACAGGCAGATGGATACATAGATATATATAAACAGACAGATAGATATGAACGAACAGTCTGATAGATACGAACGAACAGACAGACAGATAGATAAATAGATATGAGCAGACAGATAGATAGGTAGATAGAAATATAGATAGATATGAATAGACTGACAGACAGACAGATAGATAGATATATAGATAGATATGAACAGACAGGCAGACAGATAGATAGATATGAACACTCTGAAATAGATATAAGTAGATTATTATTGTGCAAAAACATATATGCAACATTCAGAGCCAATGTGCTCTCTGGCCTTCTTCAAGTGTTTCTTGTAATCCAATGGGGTAGATTTTGTCTCAAGTGTAAGATTTTAATTATCTGATACAAATTGTTCAAAATGTTGTATATGTGTATTTCACAACAGAGAGGAGTACAACAGTCCAAAAAATGAAAATGATACATATTATAAAGCCTCATCTCACAATTTAGACAAATGATCTTTTATATTTAAAAAAGCCAAGTAGAATCTTTAGAAAAAGTATTTTATTCTTTTTAAAATTCTGGATTTAGATAAAAATGTTAATTTTTAAAAATTTGTTGGCATGTGAATAAATCAAGAAAATTTTCAAAGCCAAAATCATTAAAAAAGTATTTATTCTTTTTAAATTCTGGATTTAGATAAAAATGATAATTTTTTTTTCAATGTGTTCACATGTACATAAATCAGGAAAAATTTCAAAATTGTCCATGGAGAAGCCATTTTCTGGCTCTTGGAATCTTCCCCAAACTTTCCAAATATCTTACAAAAGTTCAGTGATCAACATCAAGTTTTTCCACTAATTCCAATGTTGATTGGTTGGGATCATTATCCAGAGGTGTTTGTAAGTTATTACTTCCGAGTTCTTGTGGTCTACCACTTCGCGGTTTGTCATCCAACTCAAATTTACCCATCTTGAACTTAGCAAACCATTCCCGACACGTACTGTTTCCAACTGCACCATCCCCGTAAGCTTCATCAATCATCTTTTTGGCTTCTGCGGGGTTCTTACCCAACTTGTAAAGAACATTACCCGGCTCAGAAGAAGTATGCTACCAATTCCTCATGTGGCACAATACACTGTGGAAGGTTAATTCATAAGAATTAGAATTGACAATGGTCTGAAGAAAATTAATTGACAAAATAAATTTTTCTACTTACCCAACTTGTAAAGAACATTACCCGGCTCAGAAAGAGTATGCTACCAATTCCTCATGTGGCACAATACACTGTGGAAGGTTAATTCATAGAATTAGAATTGACAATGGTCTGAAGAAATTAATTGACAAAATAAATTTTTCTACTTACCCAACTTGTAAAGAACATTACCCGGCTCAGAAAGAGTATGCTACCAATTCCTCATGTGGCACAATACACTGTGGAAGGTTAATTTATAAGAATTAGAATTGACAATGGTCTGAAGAAAATTAATTGACAAAATAAATTTTTCTACTTACCCAACTTGTAAAGAACATTACCCGGCTCAGAAAGAGTATGCTACCAATTCCTCATGTGGCACAATACACTGTGGAAGGTTAATTTATAAGAATTAGAATTGACAATGGTCTGAAGAAAATTAATTGACAAAATAAATTTTTCTACTTACCCAACTTGTAAAGAACATTACCCGGCTCAGAAAGAGTATGCTACCAATTCCTCATGTGGCACAATACACTGTGGAAGGTTAATTTATAAGAATTAGAATTGACAATGGTCTGAAGAAAATTAATTGACAAAATAAATTTTTCTACTTACCCAACTTGTAAAGAACATTACCCGGCTCAGAAAGAGTATGCTACCAATTCCTCATGTGGCACAATACACTGTGAAGGTTAATTCATAAGAATTAGAATTGACAATGGTCTGAAGAAAATTAATTGACAAAATAAATTTTTCTACTTACCCAACTTGTAAAGAACATTACCCGGCTCAGAAAGAGTATGCTACCAATTCCTCATGTGGCACAATACACTGTGGAAGGTTAATTCATAAGAATTAGAATTGACAATGGTCTGAAGAAAATTAATTGACAAAATAAATTTTTCTACTTACCCAACTTGTAAAGAACATTACCCGGCTCAGAAAGAGTATGCTACCAATTCCTCATGTGGCACAATACACTGTGGAAGGTTAATTCATAAGAATTAGAATTGACAATGGTCTGAAGAAAATTAATTGACAAAATAAATTTTTCTACTTACCCAACTTGTAAAGAACATTACCCGGCTCAGAAAGAGTATGCTACCAATTCCTCATGTGGCACAATACACTGTGGAAGGTTAATTCATAAGAATTAGAATTGACAATGGTCTGAAGAAAATTAATTGACAAAATAAATTTTTCTACTTACCCAACTTGTAAAGAACATTACCCGGCTCAGAAAGAGTATGCTACCAATTCCTCATGTGGCACAATACACTGTGAAGGTTAATTCATAAGAATTAGAATTGACAATGGTCTGAAGAAAATTAATTGACAAAATAAATTTTTCTACTTACCAACTTGTAAAGAACATTACCCGGCTCAGAAAGAGTATGCTACCAATTCCTCATGTGGCACAATACACTGTGAAGGTTAATTTATAAGAATTAGAATTGACAATGGTCTGAAGAAAATTAATTGACAAAATAAATTTTCTACTTATACAACTTGTAAAGAACATTAACTGGATTGGAAGGAGTCGGCCTCAAATTTTTGACTTGTTGGGTAAACATAATTAAAAAACAATCGGACTAGAATGGGCCATAATTTGAGATATTTTCCTGAATTTTTTTGTTAAATTTAAATAGGCTGACATGATAGGTGCAGGCAAAATTTGACCACCCATGATTGTGTGAGGTCTTTTCATGAAATTTGAAAAATTAGTTTGTCATTAAATATTTAAAAAAAAATTCCCTCGAGCAGAGATTTGGAAATATCATTTGTCATGTGTGTATATATATATATATATATATATATATATATATACTTAAAAAAAAAAGCTTAACAAACCATCATTTGGCTATTATAAATTTATTTCGACTTAAACTCAAACTAGAATAGACATATATTTTGTTTCTTTTCTTTCTCTTTTATAAGATCAGTGAAAACTCTTCTTTTCGAACACACCTACATAAAACTTTATATATGCTGATAATAACAACAGAAAAGCAATTAAATACGTTAAAAAAAATTCAGATAGGAAATGTACATTGATGTACAGGAGATATTGATGATCCCAAATAGAATCATCCCAAAAATAATAGATACTTTTACCTTTATATATATATATATATATATATATACACATACACACTCCACCCCAATTATGGACAAACACACATACTATATATATATATATATATATATATACTTTTAAAAAAAGAAAAACATAAACTGCCATTTGGCTATTATAAATTTATTTTGACCAAAACTCAATATGAACCAACAAGTCCTAACACTGACCTTAGGTGCCTTTCCAACTACTCTTGTAGAAAGTCTATATCTAGAAGCCAATGAACCCTCACTAGCAATGATACATAAAAGAGCTGAACACTACACTACCAATGGAGTAAAACTGACCTTAGGTGCATTTTTAAACTTTGTCTTTCCTAATTTTCATAAGTTTGTTTATCAAGGATTAAAAAACATCTGTTCAAAGTAAACTTGTTTTGTTAGCCACATATTTAAGTGTGAACAATTCTCTCAGATATTCATCAATTTTGTTTTCTTTAATACTACTGTTCTTCCTTTACAGATATCAAATGCAGTGGAACACAACAATTTTGAAAAGGACTGAAGAGAAAACCAATTCTTGCAAGCTGTGTAGACCTCCATATTAACAGTGTCCATATGCAAACACAAACAGGTGAAAAACCTTTTTCTTGTGAAGTGTGCAGTATGGCATTTTCACAGAAGTCTGGTTTAAAAAGCCACCTGTGAACACACACTGGAGAGAAGCCATTTTCTTGTGAAACGTGTGGATCAGCATTTTCAATGATAAGTAATTTGAAATTTCATATGCGCAAACACACTGGAGAAAAGATGTATTCTTGTGAAGTGTGTGGATCAGCATTTTCATGGAGGGGTAACTTAAAAACACACATGCGCAAACATACTGGAGAGAAACCATTTGCTTGTGAAGTGTGTGGATCAGCATTTTCACACAAATGTGGATTAGACTATCACATGCGAACACACACTGGTGAAAAACCTTTTTCTTGTGAAGTGTGCAGAATGGCATTTTCACAACAGTCTAGTTTAAAACGCCATGTGCGAACACACACTGGAGAGAAGCCATTTTCTTGTGAGGTGTGTGGATCAGCCTTTTCTCACAAAATGAATTTAAAAAGTCATATGCACAAACACACTCGAGAGAAGCCATTTTCTTGTGAATTGTGTGAATCAGCCTATTCTTACAAGATAGATTTAAAAAGGCACATGCGCAAACACACTGGAGAGAAACCGTTTTCTTGTGACATTTGTGGATCAGCATTTTCACAAAAATATGAATTAGAAAGTCACATGCGAACACACACTGGTGAGAAACCTTTTTCTTGTGAAGTGTGCAGAATGGCATTTTATCAGAGGAGTCAATTAAAAACCCACATGCGCAAACACACTGGAGAGAAACCATTTTCTTGTGAAGTGTGTGGATCAGCCTTTTCTCACAAGGTAAATTTAAAAAGCCACATGCGCAAACACACTGGAGAGAAACCATTTACTTGTGAAGTGTGTGAATCAGCATTTTCTCAGATGGGAAGTTTAAAAAGCCACATGCGCACACACACTGGAGAGAAACCATTTTCTTGTGAAGTGTGTGGATCAGCATTTTCTCAGAAGGGAAATTTAAAAAGCCACATGCGTACACACACTGAGAATTGAAAAAAGCTTCTGGGCACTACCTCAAGTGTCTTTGGTCTCTCCGTACAGAGGTTTTGTCAGTATCTGACATGAGGATAATTTCCCTTGGAAGTAAACCCTGATCAAACATTACCCTTATCATAGCTAAGTATTTGGCTAAATTATGAAAATAATGCTGCTACCACTAGAAAAAGAAACACATTGCTTAATGGTCCATTGAGGAGAAGAAAATTATTCTCTACTTTTTAACCTTTTCAAGATTTGAGAAGTGAGGCAGAGGGAAATATTTGATCAGAAATAACACCCCTCCCCAACCTAAAACGTGACTTGCATATGAATGCTGTAAAATAAATGGATCAAGTGTTAACACCAGGAAGGGGCCCCTTGGTCTCTAAAATATTGTTGAAACACACAAAACCATTTTCTAAAATTGAAACTTTAAAAGCCAAACCGAAATGAACACAGTTGATGTAAATTATTTCCTTTTCTCACATGTTGATTTGAATTTTAAACAAAATCCAATTTAAGACACTATACACAAAACACACAAAACCATTTTCTAAAATTGAAACTTAAAAAGCCAAACCAAATGAACACAGTTGATGTAAAATTATTTCCTTTTCTCACATGTTGATTTGAATTTTCAACAAAATCCAATTTAAGACACTATACACAAACACACAAAACCATTTTCTAAAATTGAAACTTTAAAAGCCGAACCCAAATGATTTCCTTTCTCACATGTTGATTTGAATTTTCAACAAAATCCAATTTAAGACACAAACACACAAATCCATTTTCTAAAATTGAAACTTTAAAACAGCACATTTGAACAAAAGCACATTTGAAAAACTCTCATGAACTGTATAGAGGTCAGCATTTTTTCATGGTTTTAGAATGTGAATTTCAAAATTTTTAAAGAATTATTTGTGTGTTGTATATTTGCTATACTCAATAAACTAAGGTTGTTTTATTGTTATGTTCAATATCATTTTTACATGTATTCCTGTTTTATTGTTAAATGTTGAAATGTCATTCTCAGTTAAAATATATTCTGTAAGGTTCTTTTTTCAAGTTTTACTCCACAATCAACACTTCTGTATGACTGATGATACCCAACAGTTTAATAGACTTTCTTTTTTTGTTTATTGTTAAATATTGTAATGGCATTCTTTGTAAAAATATATCATCTATGGTTCTTTTGTCAAGTTTTACTCCACAATCAACACTTTTATATGACTGATGATGCCTAACAGTTTAATAGACTTTCTATTTCCTGTTTATTGTTAAATGTTGTAATGATGTTCTTTGTTAAAATATATTCTATAAGATTCTTTTGTCAAGTTTTACACCACAATCAACATTTCTGTATAATTGAAGATACCTATCAGTTTAATAGACTTTCTATTTCCTGTTTGTTGTTAAATGTTGTAATGATGTTCTTTGTTAAAATATATTCTATAAGATTCTTTTGTCAAGTTTTACACCACAATCAACATTTCTGTATAATTGACGATACCTAACAGTTTAATAGACTTTCTTTTTTTGTTTATTGTTAAATGTTGTAATGATGTTCTTTGTTAAATCATATTCTATAAGATTCTTTTGTCAAGTTTTACTCCACAATCAACATTTCTGTATGGATTTGGAATTGGCCTAATTACAAAAAAAAATAAATAAAAGTAGTATTATTATTATAATTATTATTATAAAAGTATTATTATAAAATTATATGAAAATAAAATAAAAGTATTATTATTATAATTATTATTATTAAAAGTATTATTATAAAAGTACAATAAAAGAGAAAAAAACATTCTTACTGACAACAGGAGTTAATTTCATTGAGAAAAAAAAAAGAGAACATTTTCTTTTTCATCACTTGATTGGTAATAATAGAAAATATACATCCTCATTACATCACAGAACTGACAACAGGAGTTAATTTCATTGAAAAAAAGAAATCACACCTGCACCCTCAAAAAATTCAACCTTTTATTTTCAGCAACCGCATTTAAAATTTAAAAGGGATAAAACAACCTTAACTGCGGAATTTGAACATAATACATTTCCTTGAAAAAAAAGAGTGTATTTTAACCTAACAGAAAGGACATTCTTCTGGCCAAAGAAAAAGAATAACAAAAATAAATTTACCACGAGGGACACAAGAAAAAAGAAAAATATGGTCTCAACCTAGCAGTCTTTACACCTACAAAAAAGGAGAAGGGGTCACACAAAAGTTAACCTAGCAGTCTTCACACCCACAAAAAGGGGAGAAGGTTGTCGTACCTTCAAAAAAATGCATTGTCATTGTTCCGGTTTGATATTTGTTCTGTGTACATTGAATGATATTGTGATGTTATTTGATCTTTAATGTCATTTTTTGATATTTGTTTGATATAATTTGTTAATAATATTTGCAAAGGAAAAGGATAATTTGGTTTCATTTGAGAATGGCTAATATAATGACTTATAAGGATTTAAAGGGTGTCAACGCGCTAATTAAAGCTAAAAATGTAGCTCAATTCAATGCAAATATTAAATTAGAGTGACTCGAGTCTAATCCTGATTTAGACGAAGATGTTTTCGTCGAAGTGGAGTCTACAATAATGACTTATCTTAACAAAGTAATAGACTCTAACGATTAAAATCACGGAACTCTGCTTTGACGGTAATATGGACATGGGGGAGTCTTCACTAATATAAGACCTTAAAGGAGATTGCTCGTATGAAGAAGGCATTAGCAAGCGCTTGTCTGTAATAAAAAAAAAGATTTCGAACACCTGTAGTACTACGTCCGACATCCGAAAATGAAATGCCTCCAGGATACAATAAGTGGGAATACCCCTAATTATGGAGACTTTATATCTGTGCCAAGAATACAGTGTAGTGTCTTTACTGGTATGGAAACCACTAAATTTGAATTTTAAAATTTTGGGGCGCAATTTAAAGGTGGGAAAAACTAAATTAGCAATCTTGAAAAGTTATTTAAGTGGATACGTGCTACAGTTGGTGTCTCATTTGACCCTGGAGGAAGACAATTATGATATCGCTATAGAGCTGCTAACCAAGGAATTCCTAGACGTACCGCATGTTATAAAGGATTTTCAGCGTGAAATGATTCATCGTGGGGGAAATAACTATCCAAATCTCAATGATGTTTTCGAACATAGCAATGAAGTTATAAAAACCATTGTAACAACAAAAAAGAATAATTCCTTCGGAAATTCCAAACCTAGAAATATTCTCCCTGAGAAAAAAGAAGAATTCCC
>CM042177.1:57752399-57896434 GCA_023376005.1 Doryteuthis pealeii
TTTAGGTATTGTGATATTCATTTTATGTGTATATTTAATTTTTTGTGTGTGAGACGGTTTAAGTTTAAAGTGGGGGTTCGATTTACAAGATAGGTATAATTGGACCCTCATTTTATGACCGTATTTATGTTTTTTCATAGTACCTTATGAAAATCTGACGCCTGCAATTCTAGAGTACGAAGGACCAAAAAGAGAAAAAATAGTGTATATAAAAGTTAATTTTTGTCACTTTCCGTAAAGTGGGGGTTCAATTTGCAATGAAAGCATTATTATAAACTGGATCCTGATTTTATGTCCATCTTTCGCCAAGTAAATGCTCTTTCTGTTTCGTTAGCCATGACTATAATCTAGCACCTGTAATTAAAAAATATGGAGACCCAAAAAGAAAACAAAATTATCTAAGTTGCAGTTTCTATTTTTTCCGAAAAAAATACAAGTGATATAGTAAAGTAGGCAGACTGGCCTCAAAAAGTTCGGCGAAGATTTTCACTTAAAAAACATATTAAATTGATTATTTAAGGCCAAATGTTTTAGTCAAAAAGTTGAAACATGCAAAATATCGCTGGTTATATGAAAATTACTGATTTGTTGATATTTTATTCAAATGAAATATCTTCTTTTTGTGTTCCAAATTCCTAGAAAACTAATTATGTTAAAAAAATGTGTGTTCTTGTTTATCAGTAATAGAGTGTCCTTTTCTTTCCATATAAATCTTTGTAAGATTTCCATTATTTGAGTGTCAATAATTTTCACTCCTATTTATCAGTAATAGACTGTCCTTTTTTTTCCATATAAATCTTTGTAAGATTTCCATTATTTGAGTGTCAATAATTTTCACTCATATTTATCAGTAATAGAGTGTCCTTTTCCTTCCATATAAATCTTTGTAAGATTTCCATTATTTGAGTGCCAATAATTTTCACTCGTATTTATCAGTAATAGAGTGTCCTTTTCTTTCCATATAAATCTTTGTAAGATTTCCATTATTCGACTGTCAATAATTTTCACTCCTATTTATCAGTAATAGACTGTCCTTTTCTTTCCATATAAATCTTTGTAAGATTTCCATTATTCGACTGTCAATAATTTTCACCCCTATTTATCAGTAATAGAGTGTCCTTTTCTTTCCATATAAATCTTTGTAAGATTTCCATTATTCGAGTGTCAATAATTTTCACCCCTATTTATCAGTAATAGAGTGTCCTTTTCTTTCCATATAAATCTTTGTAAGATTTCCATTATTTGAGTGTCAATAATTTTCACCCCTATTTATCAGTAATAGAATGTCCTTTTCTTTCCATATAAATCTTTGTAAGATTTCCATTATTTGAGTGTCAATAATTTTCACTCCTATTTATCAGTAATAGACTGTCCTTTTTTTTCCATATAAATCTTTGTAAGATTTCCATTATTTGAGTGTCAATAATTTTCACTCATATTTATCAGTAATAGAGTGTCCTTTTCCTTCCATATAAATCTTTGTAAGATTTCCATTATTTGAGTGCCAATAATTTTCACTCGTATTTATCAGTAATAGAGTGTCCTTTTCTTTCCATATAAATCTTTGTAAGATTTCCATTATTTGACTGTCAATAATTTTCACTCCTATTTATCAGTAATAGACTGTCCTTTTCTTTCCATATAAATCTTTGTAAGATTTCCATTATTCGAGTGTCAATAATTTTCACCCCTATTTATCAGTAATAGAGTGTCCTTTTCTTTCCATATAAATCTTTGTAAGATTTCCATTATTTGAGTGTCAATAATTTTCACCCTATTTATCAGTAATAGAGTGTCCTTTTCTTTCCATATAATCTTTGTAAGATTTCCATTATTTGAGTGTCAATAATTTTCACCCTATTTATCAGTAATAGAATGTCCTTTTCTTTCCATATAAATCTTTGTAAGATTTCCATTATTTGAGTGTCAATAATTTTCACCCCTATTTATCAGTAATAGAATGTCCTTTTCTTTCCATATAAATCTTTGTAAGATTTCCATTATTTGAGTGTCAATAATTTTCACTCCTATTTATCAGTAATAGAGTGTCCTTTTCTTTCCATATAAATCTTTGTAAGATTTCCATTTATTTGAGTGTCAATAATTTTCACCCCTATTTATCAGTAATAGGGTGTCCTTTTCTTTCCATATAAATCTTTGTAAGATTTCCATTATTTGAGTGTCAATAATTTTCACTCCTATTTATCAGTAATAGAGTGTCCTTTTCTTTCCATATAAATCTTTGTAAGATTTCCATTATTTGAGTGTCAATAATTTTCACTCCTATTTATCAGTAATAGAGTGTCCTTTTCTTTCCATATAAATCTTTGTAAGATTTCCATTATTTGAGTGTCAATAATTTTCACTCATATTTATCAGTAATAGAATGTCCTTTTATTTCCATATAAATCTTTGTAAGATTTCCATTATTTGAGTGTCAATAATTTTCACCCCTATTTATCAGTAATAGAGTGTCCTTTTCTTTCCATATAAATCTTTGTAAGATTTCCATTATTTGAGTGTCAATAATTTTCACTCCTATTTATCAGTAATAGAGTGTCCTTTTCTTTCCATATAAATCTTTGTAAGATTTCCATTATTTGAGTGTTAATAATTTTCACTCCTATTTATCAGTAATAGAGTGTCCTTTTATTTCCATATAAATCTTTGTAAGATTTCCATTATTTGAGTGTCAATAATTTTCACCCCTATTTATCAGTAATAGAGTGTCCTTTTCTTTCCATATAAATCTTTGTAAGATTTCCATTATTTGAGTGTCAATAATTTTCACTCGTATTTATCAGTAATAGAGTGTCCTTTTCTTTCCATATAAATCTTTGTAAGATTTCCATTATTTGAGTGTCAATAATTTTCACCCCTATTTATCAGTAATAGAATGTCCTTTTCTTTCCATATAAATCTTTGTAAGATTTCCATTATTTGAGTGTCAATAATTTTCACTCCTATTTATCAGTAATAGAATGTCCTTTTCTTTCCATATAAATCTTTGTAAGATTTCCATTATTTGAGTGTTAATAATTTTCACCCCCTTTGTCAATAATAGAGTGTCCTTTTCTTTCCATATAAATCTTTGTAAGATTTCCATTATTTGAGTGTCAATAATTTTCACTCCTATTTATCAGTAATAGAGTGTCCTTTTCTTTCCATATAAATCTTTGTAAGATTTCCATTATTTGAGTGTTAATAATTTTCACTCCTATTTATCAGTAATAGAGTGTCCTTTTCTTTCCATATAAATCTTTGTAAGATTTCCATTATTTGAGTGTCAATATTTTCACTCCTATTTATCAGTAATAGAGTGTCCTTTTCTTTCCATATAAATCTTTGTAAGATTTCCATTATTTGAGTGTTAATAATTTTCACTCCTATTTATCAGTAATAGAGTGTCCTTTTCTTTCCATATAAATCTTTGTAAGATTTCCATTATTTGAGTGTCAATAATTTTCACTCCTATTTATCAGTAATAGAGTGTCCTTTTCTTTCCATATAAATCTTTGTAAGATTTCCATTATTTGAGTGTTAATAATTTTCACTCCTATTTATCAGTAATAGAGTGTCCTTTTCTTTCCATATAAATCTTTGTAAGATTTCCATTATTTGAGTATCAATAATTTTCACTAGTATTTATCAGTAAGAGTGTCCTTTTCTTTCCATATAAATCTTTGTAAGATTTCCATTATTTAGTTTTCATTCCATTTAATTATGTTTCTGAAATTCTGTAACTTTTATTTTGTCTTAATATAAATAACCTGATTAATTGAAACAGAAGGTTATTTATTCAAATTTCCTGACTTGTTCTCTATAATAATGACTGTACTTAATAATTCCTGTTTTTCATTTACAGATATCAAATGCAGTGGGAGGACAAAAAGGAGACTGAAGAGAAAATCTATTGTTGCATTCTGTGTGGGTCTGCATATTAACAGAGTTCATGTGCAAATTCTTATTTATTGTGATGTGTATAGGTTTTAACAGATTTTTTTAAGTGTCAAGGTTTTTAACCAATTTACAGTTTGAAAATCCACATGGGAGAGTATTTTCTTGTAATTCTTTGAAAAGACAAATGGAAACACTTGAAGGGGATAGGTCTTTTTCTTGTGAAGTTGGTGGCTCAGCATTTTCAGTAAAAGACTCTTTGAAAAAATACATGCAAACACACACTGACGAGAAACCTTTTTCTTGTGAAGTTTGTAGGTCAGCATTTTCTCAGAAGAGCAATTTGAAATGCCACATGCGAATACACACTGGTGAGAAACCTTTTTCTTGTGAAGTTTGTGGATCCGAATTTTCACAGAGTGGCTGTTTGAAAACGCACATGCGAATACACACTGGTGAGAAACCTTTTTCTTGTGAAGTTTGTGGATCAGCATTTTCAGTGAGGGACTCTTTGAAAAAACACATGAGAACACACACTGGTGAGAAACCTTTTTCCTGCGAAGTTTGTGGATCAGCATTTTCAGTTAGGGACTCTTTGAAAAAACACATGAGAACACACACTGGTGAAAAACCTTTTTCCTGCGAAGTTTGTAGATCAGCATTTTCAGTGAGGGACTCTTTGAAAAAACACATGCGAACACACACTGGTGAAAAACCTTTTTCGTGTGAAATTTGTGGATCAGCATTTTCCCTGAGGGACTCTTTGAAAACACACATGCGAACACATACTGGCGAGAAACCTTTTTCTTGCGAAGTTTGTGGATCAGCATTTTTAGAGAGGGGCTCTTTGAAATGCCACATGCGAAAACACACTGGCGAGAAACCTTTTTCTTGTGAAGTTTGCGGAGCAGCATTTTCAGAGAGGAACAAATTGAAAATCCATATGCGAACTCACACTGGCGAGAAACCGTTTTCTTGTGAAGTTTGTGGATCTGCATTTTCTCAGAAGACCTCTTTAAAAAACCACTTGCGAACACACACTGGAGAGAAACCTTTTTCTTGTGAATTTTGTGGGTCAGCATTTTCCCAGAAGAGCTCTTTGAAACACCACATGCGAATACACACTGGAGAGAAACCGTTTTCTTGTGAAGTTTGTGGATCAGCATTTTCAGTGAAGAGCAATTTGAAAAAGCACATGCTAACACATACTGATGAGAAAACTTTTTCTTGTGAAATTTGTGGATCTGCATTTTCTCAGATGGACTATATGAAAAACCACATGCAAACACACACTGGTGAGAAACCTTTTGCTTGTTATGTTTGTGGGTCAGCATTTTCCAAGCAGGACAATTTGAAAAAGCACATACGAACACACACTGGTGAAAAACCTTTCGTCTGTGAAGTTTGTGGATCAGCATTTTCAGAGAGGAGCCATTTGAATAGACACATGCGAACACACAGTGGTGAAAAACCTTTTCCTTGTGATGTTTGTGGATCAGCATTTTCCCAGCAGGGCCATTTGAAAAACCACATGCGAACACACACTGGCGAGAAACCTTTCTCCTGTGAAGTTTGTGGATCAGCATTTTCACTAGGGAGCTATTTGAAAAGACACATGCGAACACACACTGGCGAGAAACCATTTTTTTGCAAAGTTTGTGGGTCTGCATTTTCAGATCATTCAAATTTGAAAAGACACATGCAAACACACACTGCCAGACAGGCAGATATATAAATGACAAGGCCATTAAACCAGATATTGTTATATGGAATAAACATGAAAAAACTGCCCTCATTTTTTATTGTAGCTGTCTCAAAAGATTATGGCCTAAATAGAGCTGAGCAAGAAAAGATCACAAAATATAATGAATGACCTAAATACAAATTGGTCATTGAAAGAAATAGATATCATCAGGGTTCCCACACGTCCTGGAAAACCTGGAAAATAAAATTTTCATTTTCCAGTACTGGAAAACCTGGAAAAACGGGGGTTTTGTCAAAAATCCTGGAAAATTTTCGTAATTTTGTCCTAGAAAATTTGAATTATCCGAGACAAAATTAATGTTATTATTACAGTAAACAAATATAACTAGTAAAATAACAAGGACAGTGTTTTTTGTTTTTGTTTTTAACGCTCACCGAATCTACGCAAGATTTCCCAAATTATTCATGAATATTCATTAAACATTAAAAATTCTTCTGTCTGAGTGGGTACTTGTTGATTTCATCCAATGAAGTCTGGTTTTCATCATGTAGCATATTTTGATTTATTTCACGTGACACTGAACAAGACAAGAATTATTCAGTCAGACTACTTTAAAGATTGTTAAAGAGTTGAAGATTTTTTTTTTAATTCCGTTTTACAAGATGTAAAATTCAAAAGATGTAACTTTAACATTTTCTTGATAATCATGTTCAGTTGTGTTTAATTGAATAAAATGATTTAATATTTTAGCAAGACTTAAAGGAATATTTTGTCTGTAAGTCTGTCAAATAATTTTCACAGAAATTCGAAATAAAAACATCTCCACAACTGAATTGACATAATTTTAATTTTGTCATTACAAATACCATTATTTAGAAGAAATTTCACCTAAAATGCGTTATTTTTATTTGAAGAAGTGAGCTAAAATCCTTTTTTTTCTTTTTTAAATAGCACTCGTGTAAAATAATTACTGAAAATCAAAGAATGTTTTGTACTTGAATGTATAGAATAGCGCGCACGCAAAATTTTGATTGAAAATGATCAATTAAACAAACAAACAATTAAAAAACAATATGCAGTAACGTAATACTAATATTTAAGAATTACATAAAATTAATGTTCATTTAAAAAAAGTTTTTATTAAACATTTTTGAAAGTGATCAATCAAAGTCAGTTTTTTTTAAAGACAAACGTTGGTCCCCACCCCCAGACCCCTAAGTAAGGCTTCAAGCATATGTCACTTCAACAAAAGTTTGTTTTCTTTTGTTGTTTTTGTTTTCATCAAATGTCAATTTCATATCAGTTAAAAAATAACTGTCCTTTTTAGGATGTAAATAGCAACCCCACCACCACTCTCTCCTGGAAAATATTGGTAATGTTAACATTTTGCCACCCGGACTCCTGACCTAATTTACTCTACCAAACATATTTTCTGAGTCATGCAATTTATGGGTAAATCAATGTAGATATTTTACAATATCTCTCCCCCCTCCCAGCTTTTTATCAGCAAGTCAATTTAGATATTCTAACCCCCAACTCACCCCGTGTAAAATATTTTTCAATGAATTTTTACAAAACACAAATTCAAATTTCAAATATTAGGTACTGCCAATTTTGACCTCATAGATGTATTTAAAAAAAAAAATATAATCCCTTCGATTGGAGAAAAAAAAATCAGGGAATTATCATATTTTAATGACAATTTCAGTGTTGATTTATCAATGAATGAATTATTTAAAATTCAGATTTTTTTCTGGTCACTTAATTTTGACACCGCCCCTATTTTTCATATTACAGTATGAATAAATGACAAAAGACTGTTAATAGAAGAAAAATATATTTTAAAGGAGCATGTCTTGTAGAAAATAAGTACTGAAAATTAAATGTAAAAAAAAACTAAAAAAGCTTTGGATTTTGTTTATTTTTACTCTTTTGTTTATATATATTATATATATATATATATATATATATTAATGTGTGTGTGTGTGTATGAAGCTTAAAGGGTATTGTAATTTAAGAAAATACTTTTCAATAATATTAAATTCCTCTTCTACATATTTCTTATTGCATATCCTAAGTGCTCTAAGAAAGAAACCTATTATGGTACCACTTTTTATCTTATTGTTATGGTGAGAATAAAAATGGATGTAGTCATTTTTGTTGGTATTCTTATGTTAAACTTTAAATTCTAAAATGTTGTTATTGTTTATAATAAGTGTGTCTAAAAATGGTAGGGTGTGGTTTTGTTCAAGTTAATGAGTAAATTTAATGGAGGGTTCCACATCATTTAGTTTATCAATGATATTAAATTACAGTTTTTCGAGTAAATGAATGACATGTCGTCAATGTAACGAAAAAAATTAGTTATTAGGTAAAATATATTGAAAGGGATCGGATTCTAAGAATTCAAGGAATAAGCACGCCAATACGCCACTCAAAGGTGACCTCATAGGCAACCCAAACTTCTATTTGTAAAAAGTTTCATTATATTGGAAAAAACAATTTCTAGTGCAAAGTCTGCAAATTTGGACTATCTTGTTAATAGGTAATGGAAATTAAGTATTAATTTTGTTGAGATGGTTTTCTAGACGAGTAATGCATTTGTCAACCGGGATACTTGTGTAAAGTGATTTAATATCTAAGCTTGCTAGACATTTGTTGTTCATGTTTATATTTTTTATTTTTTCAATTAAGCTATTCAAATTTTTTATGTTAGATTTGCTAACTGTACCTAAGAGGGGGGTTAATAGAGATTTAGCAATTTTATGAGGGGCAGTACCAATTCCCGAAATTATGGATCTTAATGGAATGAATGGTGGGGACGATAGGGTGGTAGTCTATTAAAGAGAGCCAAGTTTTATCTGTGTTGCCTATTTGTTTTTTTATATGTTTTGTTGAAAATGATTGTGCTGTTAGTAATGGTTTGTGGAGAGATTATTTCATAGGTATCACGATCATTGAGGATACCAAGCATTTTGTCATTATATTGTTTAGAACACATAACGACCACTCCTCCTTTGTCAGAGGGGGTGATGTGTATGTTGTTGTTTAATGATAAATTTTTTAGAGCAGTTATATATCTCCTGGGTAGGGTGGAAGCATTTTTTTGGCTGCGATAATTCCTTGAATGAATCGACATCTCCAAATTTTGGTTGGTGGTGGTGGCTGTGATAATTCCTTGAAAGAATCCACATCTCCAAATTAAAAGACAAACTTAAAATACTTTGCAACATATATATGTGTGTATATAATTGTTTTAGATTATCAGTGAAAAAATTATACATTGATATTTGTTTTGTTAAAAAGGGTGGGGGCCTAACTTTTAAACAGTTTTTTTCCAAAGAATATTAGATAACAATTCTAAATAGCCTTGTTATTAAATAGATATTTGTTTTTAGAATCTATAATTATGAAATTTAAAACTTAAATTTAGAATTAATTTGAAATATGAAATGCCTATCTATTAATTATGTATATGGATTGTTTTCAAGGCACATATAGGTGTCATTTATTTTAAAGAACTTCAATTTATTTCCATTGAAACAGGTTGATTGAAATGATTCAGTAATTTAAAAGAATTCATTGATTAATAAGGCAACACTGAAAATTTTATTAAAATCAGACAATTCTCTGATTTTTAGCAATTTATTTTTCTGCAATCTGCGCCTTCACATTTTTTTAACATATTTCTTGGTGAATTTTTGTAAACAAAAACAACAGATTTTTGGGGGACACTTTAGTTTTTCTGTGTGTTTTGAACAAAAAAAAAGATAGTTCACTTAAATCAATATCAAAAAGTTAATCATTTTTCTGTACATAGTGTATTTAATGTTTTTCTATTATTGATTTCTAAGAAGAAACTATTATAAGTCTTAAAATCTTAAATGATGTGGGTATTTTAGTCTAACTATTTTACACAAAAAAGCAAAATGATATTACATATGTAATTTTTATTTACATTGAAAAGTATGATCATTATACTTTTCAAATTAAACAAAACTTGACCTTAAATAATCAATTTAATTTTAATTTAAAAAAAAATGAAAATACAGTATTTTAATCATTAATTAGTATAATTAATCATTAGTATCAACTTGCAAACGAGTGAATACTGCCACAGTATTATTAATCATTAATTAGTATAATTAATCATTAGTATTAATTTGCAAACAAGTGAATACTGCCACAGTATTATTAATCATTAATTAGTATAATTAATCATTAATTTATTTGCAAACAAGTGAATACTGCCACAGTATTATTAATCATTAATTAGTATAATTAATCATTAGTATTAATTTGCAAACAAGTGAATACTGCCGCAGTATTATTAATCATTAATTAGTATAATTAATCATTAGTATTAATTTGCAAACAAGTGAATACTGCCACAATTATTAATCATTAATTAGTATAATTAATCATTAGTATTAATTCAAACAAGTGAATACTGGTATTATTAATCATTAATTAGTATAATTAATCATTAGTATTAATTCCGCAGTATTATTAATCATTAATTAGTATTAATCATTAGTATTAATTTGCAAACAAGTGAATATTGCCGCAGTATTTTAATCATTAATTAGTATAATTAATCATTAGTATTAATTTGCAAACAAGTGAATACAATAATTAATCATTAGTATTAATTTGCAACAAATACTAATGATTAATTATACTAATTAATGATTAATAATACTGTGGCAGTATTCACTTGTTTGCAAATTAATACTAATGATTAATTATACTAATTAATGATTAATAATACTGCGGCAGTATTCACTTGTTTGCAAATTAATACTAATGATAATTATACTAATTAATGATTAATAATACTGTGGCAGTATTCACTTGTTTGCAAATAAATATTAATGATTAATTATACTAATTAATGATTAATAATACTGTGGCAGTATTCACTTGTTTGCAAATTAATACTAATGATTAATTATACTAATTAATGATTAATAATACTGTGGCAGTATTCACTCGTTTGCAAGTTGATACTAATGATTAATTATACTAATTAATGATTAAAAATACTGTATTTTCATTTTTTTTTTAAATTAAAATTAAATTGATTATTTAAGGTCAAGTTTTTGTTTAATTTGAAAAGTATAATGATCATACTTTTCAATGTAAATAAAAATTACATATGTAATATCATTTTGCTTTTTTGTGTAAAATAGTTAGACTAAAATACCCACATCATTTAAGATTTTAAGACTTATAATAGTTTCTTCTTAGAAATCAATAATAGAAAAACATTAAATACACTATGTACAGAAAAATGATTAACTTTTTGATATTGATTTAAGTGAACTATCTTTTTTTTTGTTCAAAACACACAGAAAAACTAAAGTGTCCCCCAAAAATCTGTTGTTTTTGTTTACAAAAATTCACCAAGAAATATGTTAAAAAAATGTGAAGGCGCAGATTGCAGAAAAATAAATTGCTAAAAATCAGAGAATTGTCTGATTTTAATAAAATTTTCAGTGTTGCCTTATTAATCAATGAATTCTTTTAAATTACTGAATCATTTCAATCAACCTGTTTCAATGGAAATAAATTGAAGTTCTTTAAAATAAATGACACCTATATGTGCCTTGAAAACAATCCATATACATAATTAATAGATAGGCATTTCATATTCAAATTAATTCTAAATTTAAGTTTTAAATTTCATAATTATAGATTCTAAAAACAAATATCTATTTAATAACAAGGCTATTTAGAATTGTTATCTAATATTCTTTGGAAAAAAACTGTTTAAAAGTTAGGCCCCCACCCTTTTTAACAAACAAATATCAATGTATAATTTTTTCACTGATAATCTAAAACAATTATATACACACATATATATGTTGCAAAGTATTTAAGTTTGTCTTTTAATTTGGAGATGTGGATTCTTTCAAGGAATTATCACAGCCACCACCACAACCAAAATTTGGAGATGTCGATTCATTCAAGGAATTATCGCAGCCAAAAAAATGCTTCCACCCTACCCAGGAGATATATAACTGCTCTAAAAAATTTATCATTAAACAACAACATACACATCACCCCCTCTGACAAAGGAGGAGTGGTCGTTATGTGTTCTAAACAATATAATGACAAAATGCTTGGTATCCTCAATGATCGTGATACCTATGAAATAATCTCTCCACAAACCATTACTAACAGCACAATCATTTTCAACAAAACATATAAAAAACAAATAGGCAACACAGATAAAACTTGGCTCTCTTTAATAGACTACCACCCTATCGTCCCCACCATTCATTCCATTAAGATCCATAATTTCGGGAATTGGTACTGCCCTCATAAAATTGCTAAATCTCTATTAACCCCCCTCTTAGGTACAGTTAGCAAATCTAACATAAAAATTTGAATAGCTTAATTGAAAAAATAAAAATATAAACATGAACAACAAATGTCTAGCAAGCTTAGATATTAAATCACTTTACACAAGTATCCGGTTGACAAATGCATTACTCGTCTAGAAAACCCATCTCAACAAAATTAATACTTAATTTCCATTACCTATTAACAAGATAGTCCAAATTTGCAGACTTTGCACTAGAAATTGTTTTTTTTCCAATATAATGAAACTTTTACAAATGAAAGTATGGGTTGCCTATGAGGCTTCACTTTGAGTGGCGTATTGGCGTGCCTTATCTTGATCTAAGAATTCGATCCTTTCCAGATATATTTTACCTAATACTAATTTTTTTCGTTTACATTGAGACATGTCATTCATTTACTCGTAATAACTGTAATTAATATCAATTGATAACTAAATGAATGTGGAACCCGCATTAAATTTACTAATGAACTTGAACAAAACCACACCTACCATTTTTAGACACACTTATTATAAACAATAATCAACATTTAGAATTTAAGGTTAACATAAAGAATATGCCACAAAAATGATTACATCATTTTTATTCTCACCATAACATAAGATAACAAGTGGGTACCAATTAATTAGGTTTTCTTTCTTAGAGCACTTAGAATATGCAATAAGAACTATGTAGAAGAGGAAATTTAAGTATTTATGAAAAGTTTTTTTTAAATTACAATACCTGTTAAGCTTCATACACACACACAAACATTATGATATATAGTATATATATTATATAATAGTATTATAAACAAGAGTAAAATAAACATAAAAATCCAAAGCTTTTTTAGTTTTTTTTTTTAGCATTTTAATTTTCGAGTACTTATTTTCTACAAGAACATGCTCCTGTTAAAATTAATAATTTTTTTTCTATTAAGCAGTCTTTTGTCATTTATTCATACTGTATGATATGAAAAATCAGGGGGCAGGTGTCAGAAATTAGTGACAGAAAAAAATCTGAATTTTAATAATTCATTGCATTGATAAATCAACCTGAAATTGTCATTAAAATGATAATTCCCTGAATTTTTTTTCTCAATCGAAGGGATTAATATTTTTTTTTAAGATACATCTTATGAGGTCCAAAAATTGCAGTCCCCTAGATATTTGAAATTTGAATTGTGTTTTGTAAATAATTTCATTGAAAAAAGAAAAAAATGATAAAATATTCTTTACACGGGGTGAGTTGGGGTTAGAATATCTAAATTGACTTGCTCGGATAAAAAGCTGGAGGGGGAGAGATATTGTAAAAATATACATTTGATTTACCCATAAATGCATGACGTCAGAAAATGATGTTGGTAGATTGTAATTATGTTCAGGGAGTCCGGGTGCAAAATGTAACATTACAATATTTTCCAANATCAAATCTCAACACTCATATCCTACAAAACCGATCAATATCTATTTACATGATCTTTAAGAAATCTATAATAAAGATTTTTGAGATTGGTGAATGATCAGTGAATCCTACAAAAACGATAACATATTATACATGAGTTTACAATTAACTAATAAGAATCTTTGCGATGAACATGAGTCATCAATTCCTACCAAACGGACTAAGTATTTACTTTAACAACGACTTTAACAAATCATAATAGATTTGGATGAGCGAATGGAGTCATAATCCTACACAAATACAGATAATATTATTTACATGATTCTTTAAAAATATCATAATTAGCATTTTTGGATGGGAATGATCACTTAAATACCTACAAAACGATTAATAATCACTTTACATGAATTCATCTTTAATGCTATAATAAGATTTTGGATGGCTGAAGGTATAATCCCTACAAAACGATAATATATTTTCGATATTTTTTGAAATTATAATAAGATCTCTTCTGGATGGAACTGATCATATATCCTACACACCAAATAACGATAATAATATGACATGAACTTTTTTTAAAATATAAATTAAGCCATTGTGTGGACATGATCAAACTAATCCGTACAAAACCGATAATATACTTACATGATCTTTTAAATAATGATAATACAGACATTCTTTGGATGGAAATGATCACCTAACCCTACCAAGAACCGCATTAATACTATTACAGCTGATTTTTGAAAATCTATAATAGATTTTGCGATGAGAATGATCATACATCCCTACAAGAACAACGGATAACTATATTTACATGATTTTTATAAATTATAATAAGATTTCTTGGATGGCAATGATCATGTATGCTCCGTGTCTCAAACACGATAATATCCATTTACATGATATTTAATAATACTACTATAATAAGAATGGGAGGATAGATCATGGAAAAAGCTGGTAATCTTCTCAGTATAAACAATCATTATTTACATGATGTGGTTTAAATTATAATAAGATTTTGGATGAATGATCATAAAATCCTACAAACGTACGATTTAATAATTATTTACATGATTTTCTACAAATTATAATAAGAGTTTTGGATGGAATGATTCATAACCCACAAAACGCATAATATTATTTACTATGATTTTTAAATTATAATAAGATTTTTGGATGGAATGATCATCTTAATTCACTACAAAACGGATAATATTATTTACATGATTTTTAAAATTATAATAAGATTGTTTGGATGGGAATGCATCATAACTCTACAAAACACGATAATATTATTTAACATGATTTTTTAAATGTATAATAAGATTTTGGACTGGATGATCATAATCCATACAAAACGATAATATTATTTACCGATGATTTTTTAAAATTTATAATAAGATTTTGGATGAATGATCATAATCTACAAAAACGATAATATTATTCTACATGATTTTTTTTTTTTTTTTTTTTTTTTTTATATTTTGTTTCTTGTTTTTTTTTTTTTTCTTTTTTTTTTTTTTTTTTTTTTTTTTTTTTTTTTTTTTTTTCTTTTTTTTTTTTTTTTATTTCTTTTTTTTTTTTTATTTTTTTTTTTTTTGTTTTTTTTTTTTTTTTTTTTTTTTTTTTATTTTTTTATTTTTTTTTCTTTTTTTTTTTTAACAATATATAATAAGATTTTTGGATGGAATGATCATAACCCTACAAAACGATAATTTTATTTACATGATATTTTTAAAATTATAATAAGATTTTTGGATGGAATGATCATAACCCTACAAAACGATAATATTATTTTACATGATTTTTAACTATACAATACACGTATTATTGGATGGAATGACACAACCTAACACACCACACACGATAATATTGATTTACATGATTTAAAATTTACAATAAGATTTTATAGGATGGACATGATCATCAATCCTATAAATACGATATTAAATTACTGAAATTAACAATCCAAAAAAAGTTATTGGCTTTTAAGCATTTCCCTCAACCCAATGCCAGATTTCTTCTGTTTCGTTTAGGTACATTCGGGAAAATGGGGGGTGCCCTTTAACTTGGGCCTTTGGTTTTTTCTTTTACAACAAAAAATTTTACTCTTAAATTTTTTTTTTTCCAGGATACCACCGTACTAAAGCTACAATAAAATACCAATGAAGTTTAAATTCAGGTGAGGGATGTCAATTCCATTCTAGCTCAAATCTAATTGGACGAGTTAGTTTGTAACTTGTTCCGACAGATAGCACAAAACACGTGGTTCACTCTTTTAGAAAAAAAATACTACGGTCAAAAACCTACTTACAGTTCGAGAAAATTTCCGTTCTTCAACAGATATTCAGTTTCTTTCTTCTCTTCTTTACAATATAATTATCTTTAATATGAATTATGAAGGATTTGGGATTTCGATACGTCTTTATTTGATGCATTACCATAAGTACGTGCGCGCCAATTTTTCGTTCCTATTGTTCTTGTTTTAACGGCCGTGTTCCTTGATGATTGTCCCTCCTAAATGATGTACCTACATGGGGGACATGAAGTCACATATTCTGTTTCCATATTTTGAATAATAATTTTTTACAATACACAGAGACTTAAATCATTATAATGGCTTATTAAATGTAACTAAAACTTTGATAGACAAGTAGCGGTACGCTTCGAGGAGACAGTCCGGACTCCTGCCTCGAAAAACCGCAAGCCGGTAACTGCTTAAATAAAGAAACACCAGCTACGATTGAAGTCCGTAGCCAAAGTGGTTGTTACTGCCCAAAAAAATTTCTTAGGGCGTTTTTTTCACGGAAAACCCAACGCCCAACGCTAACCCTACTCTAACCCTGTACATAATTTAAACGGCTTCTGTTAGGCAAATAAGTCCGGAAAAGTTAAAACGGAAAAAGTTACGTAGAAAGCACAATTTAAAATCCTGTGTAAAATACTACTAACTGCATGTTTTAACACAAAAATAACATAATTCGTATCCCTTATAAATTCTAAATTCATTAAATATTCTATGCCCACACCAAACTTTTCCGTTCTTACTTTTCCGACTTTTTTGCTAAAAAGAGCCGCAATTCCAATAAGTAATAATAAAGGTAATTGAAGAGATTGATGGACCATAATGTGAGAACATAAATAACATGGAATGTGGAATTGATTTCTACTCTAGAAATGCAATTCCAATAGTAATAATAAAGGTATTGAAGAGATTGATGGACCATTAATGGGTGAGAACATAAATAACATGGAATGTGGAATTGATTTCTACTCTAGAAATGCAATTCCAATAAGTAATAATAAGGTAATTGAAGAGATTGATGGACCATAAATGGGTCGAACATAAAATAACATGGAATGTGAATTGATTTCTACCTAGAAATGCAATTCCAATAGTAATAATAAAGGTAATTGAAGAGATTGATGGACCATTAAATGGGTGAGAACATAAATAACATGGAATGTGGAATTGATTTCTACCTAGAAATGCAATTCCAATAAGTAATAATAAAGGTATTGAAGAGATTGATGGACCATAAATGGGTAGAACATAAATAACATGGAATGTGAATTGATTTCTACTCTAGAAATGCAATTCCAATAGTAATAATAAAGTATTGAAGAGATTGATGGACCATAATGGGTGAGAACATAAATAACATGGAATGTGGAATTGATTTCTACTCTAGAAATGCAATTCCAATAAGTAATAATAAAGGTATTGAAGAGATTGATGGACCATAATGGGTAGAAACATAAATAACATGGAATGTGGAATTGATTTCTACTCAGAAATGCAATTTCAATAAGTAATAATAAAGGTATATGAAGAGATTGTGGACCATTAATGGGTGAGAACATAAATAACATGGAATGTGGAATTGATTTCTACTCTAGAAATGCAATTCAATTAGTAATAATAAAGGTAAATGAAGAGATTGATGGACCATAAATGGGTAGAACATAAATAACATGGAATGTGGAATTGATTTCTACTCTAGAAATGCAATTCCAATAAGTAATAATAAAGGTAATTGAAGAGATTGATGGACCATAAATGGGTAGAACATAAATAACATGGAATGTGGAATTGATTTCTACCCTAGAAATGCAATTCCAATAAGTAATAATAAAGGTAATTGAAGAGATTGATGGACCATTAATGGGTGAGAACATAAATAACATGGAATGTGGAATTGATTTCTACTCTAGAAATGCAATTCCAATTAGTAATAATAAAGGTAATTGAAGAGATTGATGGACCATAAATGGTGAACATAAATAACATGGAATGTGAATTGATTTCTACTCTAGAAATGCAATTCCAATTGTAATAATAAAGGTATTGAAGAGATTGATGGACCATTAATGGGTGAGAACATAAATAACATGGAATGTGGAATTGATTTCTACTCTAGAAATGCAATTCCAATAGTAATAATAAAGGTTATTGAAGAGATTGATGGACCATTAATGGGAGAACATAAATAACATGGAATGTGGAATTGATTTTTACCTAGAAATGCAATTCAATAAGTAATAATAAGGTATTGAGAGATTGATGGACCATAAAATGGCGTCAGAACATAAATAACATGGAATGTTGAATTTGATTTTCTACCCTAGAAATGCAATTCCAATAAGTAATAATAAAGGTAATTGAAGAGATTGATGGACCATAAATGGGTGAACATAAATAACATGGAATGTGGAATTGATTTCTACTCTAGAAATGCAATTCCAATAAGTAATAATAAAGGTAATTGAAGAGATTGATGGACCATAATGGGTGAGAACATAAATAACATGGAATGTGGAATTGATTTCTACTCTAGAAATGCAATTCCAATAAGTAATAATAAAGGTAATTGAAGAGATTGATGGACCATAAATGGGTGAGAACATAAATAACATGGAATGTGGAATTGATTTCTACCTTAGAAATGCAATTCCAATAAGTAATAATAAGGTAATTGAAGAGATTGATGGACCATAAATGGGTGAGAACATAAATAACATGGAATGTGGAATTGATTTCTACTCTAGAAATGCAATTCCAATAAGTAATAATAAAGGTAATTGAAGAGATTGATGGACCATAATGGGTGAGAACATAAATAACATGGAATGTGGAATTGATTTCTACCCTAGAAATGCAATTCCAATAAGTAATAATAAAGGTAATTGAAGAGATTGATGGACCATAAATGGGTCAGAACATAAATAACATGGAATGTGGAATTGATTTCTACTCTAGAAATGCAATTCCAATAAGTAATAATAAAGGTAATTGAAGAGATTGATGGACCATAAATGGGTGAGAACATAAATAACATGGAATGTGGAATTGATTTCTACTCTAGAAATGCAATTCCAATAAGTAATAATAAAGGTAATTGAAGAGATTGATGGACCATAAATGGGTCAGAACATAAATAACATGGAATGTGGAATTGATTTCTACCTAGAAATGCAATTCCAATAGGTAATAATAAAGGTAATTGAAGAGATTGATGGACCATAAATGGGTGAGAACATAAATAACATGGAATGTGGAATTGATTTCTACTCTAGAAATGCAATTCCAATAAGTAATAATAAAGGTAATTGAAGAGATTGATGGACCATAAATGGGTGAGAACATAAATAACATGGAATGTGGAATTGATTTCTACTCTAGAAATGCAATTCCAATAAGTAATAATAAAGGTAATTGAAGAGATTGATGGACCATAAATGGGTGAGAACATAAATAACATGGAATGTGGAATTGATTTCTACTCTAGAAATGCAATTCCAATAAGTAATAATAAAGGTAATTGAAGAGATTGATGGACCATAAATGGGTCATAAATAACATGGAATGTGGAATTGATTTCTACCTAGAAATGCAATTCCAATAAGTAATAATAAAGGTAATTGAAGAGATTGATGGACCATAATGGGTCAGAACATAAATAACATGGAATGTGGAATTGATTTCTACTCTAGAAATGCAATTCCAATAAGTAATAATAAAGGTAATTGAAGAGATTGATGGACCATAAATGGGTGAGAACATAAATAACATGGAATGTGGAATTGATTTCTACCTAGAAATGCAATTCCAATAAGTAATAATAAAGGTAATTGAAGAGATTGATGGACCATAAATGGGTCAGAACATAAATAACATGGAATGTGGAATTGATTTCTACTCTAGAAATGCAATTCCAATAAGTAATAATAAAGGTAATTGAAGAGATTGATGGACCATAAATGGGTGAGAACATAAATAACATGGAATGTGGAATTGATTTCTACTCTAGAAATGCAATTCCAATAAGTAATAATAAAGGTAATTGAAGAGATTGATGGACCATAAATGGGTGAACATAAATAACATGGAATGTGGAATTGATTTCTACTCTAGAAATGCAATTCCAATAAGTAATAATAAAGGTAATTGAAGAGATTGATGGACCATAAATGGGTGAGAACATAAATAACATGGAATGTGGAATTGATTTCTACCTAGAAATGCAATTCCAATAGTAATAATAAAGGTAATTGAAGAGATTGATGGACCATAAATGGGTGAGAACATAAATAACATGGAATGTGGAATTGATTTCTACTCTAGAAATGCAATTCCAATAAGTAATAATAAAGGTAATTGAAGAGATTGATGGACCATAAATGGGTGAGAACATAAATAACATGGAATGTGGAATTGATTTCTACTCTAGAAATGCAATTCCAATAGTAATAATAAAGGTAATTGAAGAGATTGATGGACCATAAATGGGTGAGAACATAAATAACATGGAATGTGGAATTGATTTCTACCCTAGAAATGCAATTCCAATAAGTAATAATAAAGGTAATTGAAGAGATTGATGGACCATAAATGGGTGAGAACATAAATAACATGGAATGTGGAATTGATTTCTACTCTAGAAATGCAATTCCAATAAGTAATAATAAAGGTAATTGAAGAGATTGATGGACCATAAATGGGTGAGAACATAAATAACATGGAATGTGGAATTGATTTCTACTCTAGAAATGCAATTCCAATAAGTAATAATAAAGGTAATTGAAGAGATTGATGGACCATAAATGGGTGAAATAAATAACATGGAATGTGGAATTGATTTCTACTCTAGAAATGCAATTCCAATAAGTAATAATAAAGGTAATTGAAGAGATTGATGGACCATAAATGGGTGAGAACATAAATAACATGGAATGTGGAATTGATTTCTACTCTAGAAATGCAATTCCAATAAGTAATAATAAAGGTAATTGAAGAGATTGATGGACCATAAATGGGTGAAACATAAATAACATGGAATGTGGAATTGATTTCTACTCTAGAAATGCAATTCCAATAAGTAATAATAAAGGTAATTGAAGAGATTGATGGACCATAAATGGGTGAGAACATAAATAACATGGAATGTGGAATTGATTTCTACCTAGAAATGCAATTCCAATAAGTAATAATAAAGGTAATTGAAGAGATTGATGGACCATAAATGGGTGAAATAAATAACATGGAATGTGGAATTGATTTCTACCCTAGAAATGCAATTCCAATAAGTAATAATAAAGGTAATTGAAGAGATTGATGGACCATAATGGGTGAGAACATAAATAACATGGAATGTGGAATTGATTTCTACTCTAGAAATGCAATTCCAATAGTAATAATAAAGGTAATTGAAGAGATTGATGGACCATAAATGGGTGAGAACATAAATAACATGGAATGTGGAATTGATTTCTACTCTAGAAATGCAATTCCAATAAGTAATAATAAAGGTAATTGAAGAGATTGATGGACCATAAATGGGTGAGAACATAAATAACATGGAATGTGGAATTGATTTCTACTCTAGAAATGCAATTCCAATAAGTAATAATAAAGGTAATTGAAGAGATTGATGGACCATAAATGGGTGAGAACATAAATAACATGGAATGTGGAATTGATTTCTACTCTAGAAATGCAATTCCAATAAGTAATAATAAAGGTAATTGAAGAGATTGATGGACCATAAATGGGTGAGAACATAAATAACATGGAATGTGGAATTGATTTCTACCTAGAAATGCAATTCCAATAGTAATAATAAAGGTAATTGAAGAGATTGATGGACCATAATGGGTGAGAACATAAATAACATGGAATGTGGAATTGATTTCTACTCTAGAAATGCAATTCCAATAAGTAATAATAAAGGTAATTGAAGAGATTGATGGACCATAAATGGGTGAGAACATAAATAACATGGAATGTGGAATTGATTTCTACTCTAGAAATGCAATTCCAATAAGTAATAATAAAGGTAATTGAAGAGATTGATGGACCATAAATGGGTGAGAACATAAATAACATGGAATGTGGAATTGATTTCTACTCTAGAAATGCAATTCCAATAAGTAATAATAAAGGTAATTGAAGAGATTGATGGACCATAAATGGGTGAGAACATAAATAACATGGAATGTGGAATTGATTTCTACTCTAGAAATGCAATTCCAATAAGTAATAATAAAGGTAATTGAAGAGATTGATGGACCATAAATGGGTGAGAACATAAATAACATGGAATGTGGAATTGATTTCTACTCTAGAAATGCAATTCCAATAAGTAATAATAAAGGTAATTGAAGAGATTGATGGACCATAATGGGTGAGACATAAATAACATGGAATGTGGAATTGATTTCTACCTAGAAATGCAATTCCAATAAGTAATAATAAAGGTAATTGAAGAGATTGATGGACCATAAATGGGTGAGAACATAAATAACATGGAATGTGGAATTGATTTCTACTCTAGAAATGCAATTCCAATAAGTAATAATAAAGGTAATTGAAGAGATTGATGGACCATAAATGGGTGAGAACATAAATAACATGGAATGTGGAATTGATTTCTACTCTAGAAATGCAATTCCAATAAGTAATAATAAAGGTAATTGAAGAGATTGATGGACCATAAATGGGTGAGAACATAAATAACATGGAATGTGGAATTGATTTCTACCTAGAAATGCAATTCCAATAAGTAATAATAAAGGTAATTGAAGAGATTGATGGACCATAAATGGGTGAGAACATAAATAACATGGAATGTGGAATTGATTTCTACTCTAGAAATGCAATTCCAATAAGTAATAATAAAGGTAATTGAAGAGATTGATGGACCATAAATGGGTGAGAACATAAATAACATGGAATGTGGAATTGATTTCTACTCTAGAAATGCAATTCCAATAAGTAATAATAAAGGTAATTGAAGAGATTGATGGACCATAAATGGGTGAGAACATAAATAACATGGAATGTGGAATTGATTTCTACTCTAGAAATGCAATTCCAATAGTAATAATAAAGGTAATTGAAGAGATTGATGGACCATAAATGGGTGAACATAAATAACATGGAATGTGGAATTGATTTCTACTCTAGAAATGCAATTCCAATAGTAATAATAAAGGTAATTGAAGAGATTGATGGACCATAAATGGGTGAGAACATAAATAACATGGAATGTGGAATTGATTTCTACTCTAGAAATGCAATTCCAATAAGTAATAATAAAGGTAATTGAAGAGATTGATGGACCATAAATGGGTGAGAACATAAATAACATGGAATGTGGAATTGATTTCTACTCTAGAAATGCAATTCCAATAAGTAATAATAAAGGTAATTGAAGAGATTGATGGACCATAAATGGGTGAGAACATAAATAACATGGAATGTGGAATTGATTTCTACTCTAGAAATGCAATTCCAATAAGTAATAATAAAGGTAATTGAAGAGATTGATGGACCATAAATGGGTGAGAACATAAATAACATGGAATGTGGAATTGATTTCTACTAGAAATGCAATTCCAATAAGTAATAATAAAGGTAATTGAAGAGATTGATGGACCATAAATGGGTGAGAACATAAATAACATGGAATGTGGAATTGATTTCTACTCTAGAAATGCAATTCCAATAAGTAATAATAAAGGTAATTGAAGAGATTGATGGACCATAAATGGGTGAGAACATAAATAACATGGAATGTGGAATTGATTTCTACTCTAGAAATGCAATTCCAATAAGTAATAATAAAGGTAATTGAAGAGATTGATGGACCATAAATGGGTGAGAACATAAATAACATGGAATGTGGAATTGATTTCTACTCTAGAAATGCAATTCCAATAAGTAATAATAAAGGTAATTGAAGAGATTGATGGACCATAATGGGTGAGAACATAAATAACATGGAATGTGGAATTGATTTCTACTCTAGAAATGCAATTCCAATAAGTAATAATAAAGGTAATTGAAGAGATTGATGGACCATAAATGGGTGAGAACATAAATAACATGGAATGTGGAATTGATTTCTACAGAAATGCAATTCCAATAAGTAATAATAAAGGTAATTGAAGAGATTGATGGACCATAAATGGGTGAGAACATAAATAACATGGAATGTGGAATTGATTTCTACTCTAGAAATGCAATTCCAATAAGTAATAATAAAGGTAATTGAAGAGATTGATGGACCATAAATGGGTGAGAACATAAATAACATGGAATGTGGAATTGATTTCTACTCTAGAAATGCAATTCCAATAAGTAATAATAAAGGTAATTGAAGAGATTGATGGACCATAAATGGGTGAGAACATAAATAACATGGAATGTGGAATTGATTTCTACTCTAGAAATGCAATTCCAATAAGTAATAATAAAGGTAATTGAAGAGATTGATGGACCATAAATGGGTGAGAACATAAATAACATGGAATGTGGAATTGATTTCTACTCTAGAAATGCAATTCCAATAAGTAATAATAAAGGTAATTGAAGAGATTGATGGACCATAAATGGGTGAGAACATAAATAACATGGAATGTGGAATTGATTTCTACCTAGAAATGCAATTCCAATAGTAATAATAAAGGTAATTGAAGAGATTGATGGACCATAAATGGGTGAGAACATAAATAACATGGAATGTGGAATTGATTTCTACTCTAGAAATGCAATTCCAATAAGTAATAATAAAGGTAATTGAAGAGATTGATGGACCATAAATGGGTGAGAACATAAATAACATGGAATGTGGAATTGATTTCTACTCTAGAAATGCAATTCCAATAAGTAATAATAAAGGTAATTGAAGAGATTGATGGACCATAAATGGGTGAGAACATAAATAACATGGAATGTGGAATTGATTTCTACTCTAGAAATGCAATTCCAATAAGTAATAATAAAGGTAATTGAAGAGATTGATGGACCATAAATGGGTGAGAACATAAATAACATGGAATGTGGAATTGATTTCTACTCTAGAAATGCAATTCCAATAAGTAATAATAAAGGTAATTGAAGAGATTGATGGACCATAAATGGGTGAGAACATAAATAACATGGAATGTGGAATTGATTTCTACTCTAGAAATGCAATTCCAATAGTAATAATAAAGGTAATTGAAGAGATTGATGGACCATAAATGGGTGAGAACATAAATAACATGGAATGTGGAATTGATTTCTACTCTAGAAATGCAATTCCAATAAGTAATAATAAAGGTAATTGAAGAGATTGATGGACCATAAATGGGTGAGAACATAAATAACATGGAATGTGGAATTGATTTCTACTCTAGAAATGCAATTCCAATAAGTAATAATAAAGGTAATTGAAGAGATTGATGGACCATAAATGGGTGAGAACATAAATAACATGGAATGTGGAATTGATTTCTACTCTAGAAATGCAATTCCAATAAGTAATAATAAAGGTAATTGAAGAGATTGATGGACCATAAATGGGAGAACATAAATAACATGGAATGTGGAATTGATTTCTACTCTAGAAATGCAATTCCAATAAGTAATAATAAAGGTAATTGAAGAGATTGATGGACCATAAATGGGTGAGAACATAAATAACATGGAATGTGGAATTGATTTCTACTCTAGAAATGCAATTCCAATAAGTAATAATAAAGGTAATTGAAGAGATTGATGGACCATAAATGGGTGAGAACATAAATAACATGGAATGTGGAATTGATTTCTACTCTAGAAATGCAATTCCAATAAGTAATAATAAAGGTAATTGAAGAGATTGATGGACCATAAATGGGTGAGAACATAAATAACATGGAATGTGGAATTGATTTCTACTCTAGAAATGCAATTCCAATAAGTAATAATAAAGGTAATTGAAGAGATTGATGGACCATAAATGGGTGAGAACATAAATAACATGGAATGTGGAATTGATTTCTACTCTAGAAATGCAATTCCAATAAGTAATAATAAAGGTAATTGAAGAGATTGATGGACCATAAATGGGTGAGAACATAAATAACATGGAATGTGGAATTGATTTCTACTCTAGAAATGCAATTCCAATAAGTAATAATAAAGGTAATTGAAGAGATTGATGGACCATAAATGGGTGAGAACATAAATAACATGGAATGTGGAATTGATTTCTACTCTAGAAATGCAATTCCAATAAGTAATAATAAAGGTAATTGAAGAGATTGATGGACCATAAATGGGTGAGAACATAAATAACATGGAATGTGGAATTGATTTCTACCTAGAAATGCAATTCCAATAGTAATAATAAAGGTAATTGAAGAGATTGATGGACCATAAATGGGTGAGAACATAAATAACATGGAATGTGGAATTGATTTCTACTCTAGAAATGCAATTCCAATAAGTAATAATAAAGGTAATTGAAGAGATTGATGGACCATAAATGGGTGAGAACATAAATAACATGGAATGTGGAATTGATTTCTACTCTAGAAATGCAATTCCAATAAGTAATAATAAAGGTAATTGAAGAGATTGATGGACCATAAATGGGTGAGAACATAAATAACATGGAATGTGGAATTGATTTCTACTCTAGAAATGCAATTCCAATAAGTAATAATAAAGGTAATTGAAGAGATTGATGGACCATAAATGGGTGAGAACATAAATAACATGGAATGTGGAATTGATTTCTACCTAGAAATGCAATTCCAATAAGTAATAATAAAGGTAATTGAAGAGATTGATGGACCATAAATGGGTGAGAACATAAATAACATGGAATGTGGAATTGATTTCTACTCTAGAAATGCAATTCCAATAAGTAATAATAAAGGTAATTGAAGAGATTGATGGACCATAAATGGGTGAGAACATAAATAACATGGAATGTGGAATTGATTTCTACTCTAGAAATGCAATTCCAATAAGTAATAATAAAGGTAATTGAAGAGATTGATGGACCATAAATGGGTGAGAACATAAATAACATGGAATGTGGAATTGATTTCTACTCTAGAAATGCAATTCCAATAAGTAATAATAAAGGTAATTGAAGAGATTGATGGACCATAAATGGGTGAACATAAATAACATGGAATGTGGAATTGATTTCTACCTAGAAATGCAATTCCAATAGTAATAATAAAGGTAATTGAAGAGATGATGGACCATAAATGGGTGAGAACATAAATAACATGGAATGTGGAATTGATTTCTACTCTAGAAATGCAATTCCAATAAGTAATAATAAAGGTAATTGAAGAGATTGATGGACCATAAATGGGTCAGAACATAAATAACATGGAATGTGGAATTGATTTCTACCCTAGAAATGCAATTCCAATAGGTAATAATAAAGGTAATGAAGAGATTGATGGACCAAAATGGAGAACATAAATAACATGGAATATGGAATTGATTTCTACCCTAGAAATGCAATTCCAATAAGTAATAATAAAGGTATTGAAGAGATTGATGGACCATAATGGGTCAGAACATAAATAACATGGAATATGGAATTGATTTCTACCCTAGAAATGTAATTCCAATAAGTAATAATAAAGGTAAATGAAGAGATTGATGAGACATAAATGGGTCCGAACATAAATACCATGGAATATGGAATTGATTTCTACCCTAGAAATGCAATTCCAATAAGTAATAATAAAGGTAATTGAAGAAATTGATGGGCCATAAATGGGTCAGAACATAAATAACATGGAATGTGGAATTTATTTCTACCCTAGAAATGCAATTCCAATAAGTAATAATAAAGGTAATTGAAGAGCCATAAATGGGTCAGAACATAAATAACATTCGCCCTGTCGTCTGGGGCTGTAGAATATGCCGACTGCACCTCTGCAGAGGGGTCAGACCCCCCCCCCCCAATGGGGCCACCTGTTGGCCGTAGGTGGCGACCCGTAAGGCGCTAGGACTGAATCCTGGTGGTTGAGCGGGCATTGATACGGCCACAAAGTTATCAATGACTTGCAACAAACCACTTTGGCCCTTACTTGCTCTGACGGGCGGTCGGTTAGGCCCGATCTGATCAATCGGCTGGTCGTGACAGGCCCTAGCACCCATATGTTTAGTCCTGATCGTACTTCTAATCAGCACTTTCTTGCTTTATGGGTGCTAGAAGGCGGCGGCTCAGGGTCAATCAAGTTGAGAGGACAAGTCCTTAATCTCTGTTGAATCGTGGGGCATCAAGTACATGGTACTGGTGACCTAGGATTGGCTGGGGTTCGGGGCCATACTCTTAATTTGAGTATATCGGTAGTGTATCCTCGTCTCAGCCAAGGCGAATGGGTTTCCCCCCTTGGTTCATTCCCAACAGAAGTTGGACTCCGTGGCGAGTGGTGGAGCATAGGACCGATGAAAAAGCAAATAATAAACATGGCTTCTTTATAAAAAAAAAACCCCAACGTATACCCTAGAAATGCAATTCCAATAATTAATAATAAAGGTAATTGATGAGATTGATGGACCATAAATGGGTGAGAACATAAATAACATGGAATGTGGAATTGATTTCTACCCTAGAAATGCAATTCCAATAAGTAATAATAAAGGTAATTGAAGAGATTGATGGACCATAAATGGGTCAGAACATAAATAATATGGAATGTGGAATTGATTTCTACCCTAGAAATGCAATTCCAATAAGTAATAATAAAGGTAATTGAAGAGATTGATGGACCATAAATGGGTGAGAACATAAATAACATTGTTGTATATGCAAAAGTCGAAATCTCCCGATTCACTAATACAAACTACATACACTCGTCAACGGGACGGATAAAGTCGGAAGTGCCCTCGGTCGTTACCTAAAACGGAATGACCATTTTAACATATATCTGCGCATGGGCTCCAATCAGAGTTCCGGTTTGATAGTCAATTCCCAAAATTAAATAAAAATAAAAAATTGGTAAATAAAATTCGAATATCATCCAATGAAAGCGATTCCCGGGCGAAGTGAAAACAACTCCAATTGATCCAACTTGGGACCGCCGATCTCTATAAAACGAACAGCTTTGAAAGGCACCGACAGTCAGGGCTTCAGGCACCATCACGAACGCAGGCCGACGAACGCAAGCAAAAACGAAGGATACATCAAAAGGCGGCGGGTCACACCCCCAACTTACCCAAACCTGACCTCACCAGGCAGTCAAATCAACAAGTCAACTACCGAACATTTCTACATCATTCGTTGATACAAAAAGCGCTACTACCAGTACACAATATTCTGCCTAGAACAAGACACGGAAGAAGCGAACATTTCTACAAGATTCGACGATACAAAATATACTAGCTATCATAACACGATACGACCAGCGATCGACTTCAAAATAATCGAAACTACAAGATTCTGTCTACAACAGCTAACGACTCTAAAATACAAGACTCGACTCACCTACCAACACCCATCACTACTCACTGACTTTTATTCAAGACACAGCGCCTACCACTACACATACAATATTCTGCCTACATCACCACCCCAATACCACAGTCATCCTGGACATTTTACGAACTTAATATCCACCCATAACTATAACAAAATTTATCCTGTAATCCTCCTTTCTATCCTTTCACCGTTCTCATGTTGTTTTTCTTAATACAATTTTAAAACTTAAAATCTGTGTTTTGTTCATTTCCTCATCACCATACGCTTGCATGCTAATACGGTTTATAACAACATGGAATGTTGAATTGATTTCTACCTAGAAATGCAATTCCAATAAGTAATAATAAAGGTAATTGAAGAGATTGATGGACCATCAATGGGTCAGAACATAAATAACATGGAATATGGAATTGATTTCTACCCTAGAAATGCAATTCCAATAAGTAATAATAAAGGTAATTGAAGAGATTGATGGACCATCAATGGGTCAGAACATAAATAACATGGAATGTGGAATGGATTTCTACCCTAGAAATGCAATTCCAATAAGTAATAATAAAGGTAATTGAAGAGATTGATGGACCATAAATGGGTCAGAACATAAATAACATGGAATGTGGAATTGATTTCTACCCTAGAAATGCAATTCCAATAAGTAATAATAAAGGTAATTGAAGAGATTGATGGACCATAAATGGGTGAGAACATAAATAACATGGAATGTGGAATTGATTTCTACCCTAGAAATGCAATTCCAATAAGTAATAATAAAGGTAATTGAAGAGATTATTTGTCTATTTAAATTTAACTCCAGGAGAACTTGTTATTAACATGTTCTGAAGTTAAATTTCTAAAAATGCATTAAAATTGGATAATTCCCAGGATTTTTGGTAATTCTCATCAGTAAAATTGCACATACCTAGTTTCCACGACAAAATAAGGACAGCCATTATTTAGTCTCTGCTTTGCCGATTATTATGACATTCCTTATTGGAAATGTTAAAAAGGAATGTGGTGATTTCGGACCCAATGTAGGTACATCACCTAGCAGGGGACATACAATCGGGACACCGGTGGTGAGTACAGAACGAACAAAAGAACGAAATTGACTCGCTCACTGTTGTTGTGCTATGCATCAAATGAAAACTATTAAAATATAAATCCTTCGTAATAATTATTAAAGTTATTACATTAACAACGAAGAGAAGACGGAATCTGCTATCCAGTGAAAGAGTAGAATTTTCTTTTTTAAAGTAGTATTTTTTATTCTTCTTTTTTTGGTTACACACACGTCCAGAGAGAACCACGTATTTTGTTAGGCACTCTTGAACAAACAGCTTGTAAATTGTATCACCCTACCCACAACTTTAACTTCCTTAGTATTTTATTCTAACCCTAGTCCTAACACGTTCGATGGACAAATAGTATAACAATGTTATATTATTAGTGTCTATCGAAATTTAACACCAGAAAAAGGTAAGTTAAAGTACTTTGTACTATTGGACAATTCCCTGATTTTTGTTAACTCCCATGAGTAAAATTGTACACAACTAATTAACACAAAAGACACAGTCATATTATTTAGCGTCTGCTTTGGCGAATTTTGTGAGATTCCTTATTGGAAATGTTGAAAAGAAATGTGGTGACTTCAGACCTCCTATAGGTACATCAGTCAGCAGGGGACATGCCAGTCAGGACACCGGTAGTGAAAACAGAACGACTAAAAACGAAGGAACGAAATTGACTCGCTCACTGGTGTACTATCGGATATTAAAATATAAATCCTACGTAATTCTTATTAAAGTTATTACATAAGCAACGAAGAGAAGACGGAAACTGCTATCCAGTGAAAGAGTAGAATTTTCTTCTAACTGTAAGTACTTTTTGAAGTAGTATTTTTTATTTCCTGGTTATACGTACGTGCAGAGGTAAATACGTATTTTTTTTAGACATTTTTAAACAAACAGTTCGTAATATTAAGTTATGAGCTAAAAATGAATTGCATCACCTACGTACAACTTAAATTTCCTTGGTATTTTATTCTAACACTGGGTCCTGTATTACCAATAATAAAGTTATAACTACAGTAAACTCATTCTCAATATACCTAAACTGTGAAAATTATTTTTCTCCATAACCTGGTAGCGAGTTGGTGCCGTGGTCGCCGACTGGTTTGTTCAATTTCCCTTTCTTGAAGCTGACACCCCCTCGGTGTAGTTTATCCCAAGCCCTGCTGCCATCAGGACAACCGGAGGGAACAAGCGTCAGAACAAGCTGAATCTACGTGGAAGTGAGTTGTTTATACGTTCAACTCTTCATTACTTCGTTCCTCCTAAGAACTGAGTTGTTTATACGTTCAACTCCTCATTATGTCATAACTCCTCCTATTGGTCATGGGAAAGTGCTAGTTACATTCATTTAGAATGAGAGTGTAATATAGCCAGTAATATTAGCAGCTATGTGCAAATTCTCGCCTACTATATAAAAGGGTGATCACAAGAAATTCTTCTAAAAATCATATAAAATAAACTAACGATCCGATTCTAATAAAACTTTCTGTTTATGAAGTAATAAAAGACGAACTTTATTGTAAATAAATTTTTACTAAATTGAAAAGGCTAATAATTTTTTTCGTTAGTTTTTGTTTCGCGTATTGATCCCCCCCCCCAACAAAGATCTGATTTTTTTTATAGTATATAAATAAATTTTACATTTTTGGAAAGACAATGTAATGACATAACCTATTTAAAAAAAGATAATTCGCTAATAAAACAGTTTTGGAAATAGGGCATCTTAAACATTGAAACTTAAAATCTCGTAAATAATAAAAAATATGTATCTTTTTTTCTTTTCTTTTTTTAATTGTTAGATTATTTTCAAAAGAATTTTATATTAAAAGTTCGTATTGTGTACATTAGGTACCACCAAATTGACCCCCTACATTTAACACAATGAAACTTGCAGAAAAATTAATATTTTCTTGAAAATTTTTTCCACTTGAAAGAAAAAACATTAAACAAACTCCTGATGATTTTTTAAATTTTTTATCAGCTTACGAAAATAATGAAAATTGTGATTGAAAAACAATGTTTCATTTTTGCACTGTTACGATAAGAGGATTTTTAAAAAATTCTATGAAAAATCAATTAATGGTCCGATTTGCACGAAAATTCCCATAAATGTTTACCATTGGATGTAAATATATCTGAAATATTTTTTTATAAAATATATTAGGGGAAATATTTTTTTACGAGGTCTATCACCCCCCCCTATTTTATTTTATGATAAAAATGACGTGGAAAAAAAATTTGGTACTTTTTTTCTATAAAGATAAGAGGCTGAATAACTATATCAATGAAATTGTATAACGTACCGAACTATAGTTTTTTTAGGAAAAATTCATGAAATCGGAAATAAAAAGTGAAAAAAAAAAAATGTCATAATATTAATATTTGAAAACTTTTTTTTGCTTATGTAATTGGTATGTACTATATTCTATTAAATTGTCAAAAAAAAATTTTTTTTTAAAGAAATTAATTTTTACGAGATTTTCAATCTTTTGTGTGATTAAATATTTTTATTTTCTGCGTGAAATAAATTAAATTTTTTTTTCTGCGGAAAAAATCGAATTTTTCACGGATATTTAAAAATATGAATTTTAGAATTCAGGGGAACTAAAAGTTGGTCCGATCCGTGCTCGATTAATATTTTTAAAAGAATTTGTAATTTTTATTGTTGAATAGTAATGTGTGATTCTTAGAATATTTGATAAATGGAGTTGTTTACTAAAATCATTTCCATCAAGTAATCTTTTCATATATCTGCTAATCAATGAATAAATAAGTAATAACTTTTCTAAATAAAGTTCCTGTATAATATAAGAAAATCCTTTTTATTTCACATTTGTTTACATATTATTGAATACATCTAAACATTGAAATATATAGTAATTGGTAATTTGCTTGAAGCATTGTTAAGTATGTTATTATATATTAATAATTTGAAGGCAATTACAATGCATATAAAATAAAAAATTAAAGATATTTTTTGTCTTATCGATTTCAAAGTAAACTTTATCTTCAGAGTTGGTTTTCAGAAATGTACAGGCTTCTGTTATTTTGTGTCGTTATATTTTTTCTTTCTTTTTTCCCCTCTTATTCTCTTTTTTTTTTCTTTTTCTTTTCTTTATTCTTTATGTTATGAATGAAATGGGCGGATAACTTTAGTTTCTTATTTTTGAAATATCTGTTGAGAATGGGTTTGAATTTTTTTTGTATGTATATGATTTTATATAAAATTCCTTCTTTTAATTTTCTCTTGTTTTTTTTATTGCAGATTTTTAACCTGAATGAAAGAATTTCCAGAATTTTGAATTTTGTATTTTCTTACATACCTGGATTTTCAAAGAAGTCACATTTGAAGTGAAACAAATTAATATATATTGGTAAAAAGTATATTCTTTGGGGTACAGAGTTGTTTCTTTTTACAGAATTCAGACTAGAGTCTAGGCGGATACACACAGGTAAGAAATCCTGTTTTTTGTGAAATTCTTTCTTTTCTGAGGTCAATTATTTGTAAAAGAATATGTAAATTGACAAAGGATATAAAGTATGTTCGTGCAAAGTGTGTGGATCTTCCTTTTCATGAAAATTAATTTTGCTGTTGCATATGCAAACACACTGAGGAGAGAAACCATTTTCTTGTGAAATGTGTGAGTCTTCCTTTTCATGAAAATCAAGTTTAGTGCTGCATATGCAAACACATACAGTAGAAAAGCTATGTTCTTGTGAAGAGTATGGCTTTTCTTTCAAAAAAATCAAATTTGCTGGTAATTACATTGAAAAAGAATATAAAAAAAAAAGTAAAACGAAGGAACTTAATTCAAAAACATTCAATTAATTTTCAGTAATCTAATCACTGTTTTTAGATTACTGAAAATTTTATTAAAATTCTATGTGTAGGTAATTTTTAGTTGGTTTACAAAAAACATTAGAATGTTTTTCAAGTGCAGATTATTGAAGTTTTATTCACAAGTAAATTCGTCGTCATCGGGGTGGCCTAATGTCGGTATCAGCCAATCAGCAAGGGAGTCTATCCTCTTTTCACTAGTGCTAGACCAAGGAGATTATTTTAGCGTCTGTGGTGGAGTGCCACACCTACCCTCAGCTCCTTACTTTACTGCACAGATCCCTGTGCTACCCATACGCTGAGTTGGCGAGGGCCAGTATCGAACTAAGAACCTTGCGGTTTCTATTCAAACACTCTACTGACTGAGCTAACGCAGCCCCTTAAATGGAGATTCGCTTCCGGTTTTTGCTTACGTCATATTACCCAAAATCGTCATAACATTTTTTCTTTTTTCAATACACTCAAAATTTGAACATGCAACATTAGACAGTCCTCATTGTTTTTTAAAACAAGTTTTGATAAATACATGACTGTTATTATATATCTATATGTAGTTTGTTTTATTTTAATACATATTTATGGTTTACATTTCAAGTTGTTTTATTTTTTAACCTTTTAATGAATTTGATGATTTTACAAACTCACTGACATTGAGTTTTTTACTCCCACCCCTCAGGCAATATGTTTCAAAAATCTATTTTTACATCGCCCAGAGGGCATTTTTTTATTTTGTACTAGTATAAATAATTTTTCCTATTTTCTATCCAGGAAGCAAAAATTACTTAGGTCCTTCAACATTCCAACTAATTTGTACCGAGCAATCAACCCAACCTTTTTTCTTCTTTGAATTGTTGTTGTTGTTGTTCTTATTCTTATTGTTCTTTTTCTCCCTCCTCCTCCTCCTCCTCCTCCTCCTCTTCTTTCAATTCTTCTTCTTCTTCTTTGTTGTCGTTGTCATCGTCTTCTTTGAATTCTTTTTCTTCTTCCTATCTTGTTCTTTTTTTTCTTCTTCTTCTTCTACTTTCAATTCTTCTGGAATGTGTAGAAAAAGTGAAAGTAGATTGAAAGAAAATAAGGTTACTTAGGAAACGTTAGTGCTGACGATATAGACACCATTTTGCATTGGTGACTTGATACCCTAAACTGATCTGAAATGAAAGACTGTGTCTTATATTTAATTTAATATTTTATATTAATTTAATACAAACAAATGTAATACAAAAAAATGTAATCATTAAAATACTGAAAATTTTATTTGAATTCAATTTGAATTTTTTTCAATTTAAAAAATGTAGAACATTATTTAAAATCTTTATAAAACTATGAAGAAAAAAAAATATTCAGAGATTTTATTTATTTATGAATGATATGCCAACATTTTTTTGTTTTTTCTCTTTCTTTTTATAACTTTAAATTTTCAGGTTTATTTTAACCATTTTTAAAAATCTTGATCCAAAAGATTTTTAGTTTTTAAGAAGCACCATAACATTACCCTGAAAATTGTTATTTAAAAAAGAATGAAACGTTGGCATAATAATGAAATTTATTGTGTACAGTGCTCAGGTGCACCACAACTCATCAAAGTCTCATGTCAAGTACAAAGAATAATGTATTAGTGTCAGGAACATGAACAGTGTACAATAATAATATACAAGTATGTGTACAGTGCTCAGGTGCACCACAACTCATCAAAGTCTCATGTCAAGTACAAAGAATAATGTATTAGTGTCAGAAACATGAACAGTGTACAGTAATAATATACAAGTATGTGTACAGTGCTCAGGTGCACCACAACTCATCAAAGTCTCATGTCAAGTACACAGAATAATGTATTAGTGTCAGGAATATGAACAGTTTACAGTAGTAATATGCATGTATTTTTTGTTTTTTTTCTTTTCAACTAAACTTCCTAGTCATTTAAACCAAGTGCTCATTTTGTACCTGCTTATCAAACTCTATGCATGGGTTGTGTTTTGGGAAGGAGGAGAAAGGTGAGGATAAGGATCTGATATAATATCATGATTTTGAGTGTTATATATATATATATATATATATATATATTATATATATATAATTATGATTTTGAGTGTGTTTTATATAATATAATTATGATTTTGAATGTGTGTTATATTTAATATATAATTATGATTTTGAGTGTGTGTTATATATAATTATGGTATATATATGCATATATAATAATTTTTTTGAGTGTGTGTTATATATCTGGGTACAATTTTTAAAATTTTAATGTACTAAATATTTTTCTTTGTCATAAATAATTTGAAAGCTTAAATGTTTTTAGTAAACTTATTAACATAAGTGTATCTGAAGCTCATTTGTACCTCAAATTTACAACACAATTCAATTTTTCTGAAATTTTTTTCCAGGTGTGGACTATGATAAAGTTAGACAATCCCCAAAATTTGAGCTTCCAATTCCAAAAATTAGCAGAGTTATGTTGATTTTTAGCTTTCTAAATTTGGTGGAGTTCTGAGCAAAAGCCAAACTTTCTTTTGGTACAAATAATGTTCAATATATGTGAAATAAAAATAGAAATTTTTTTTTTGTCATGGATGCATGCCACATTGGGATATTGATCTTGCAATGAAAAAACAGAAATCATCAATAACTTAAAATTGGTTGACTTTAAGACATTTAGGATAGCATTTTTAGATTCCTTGGACGAAAATGCTTTTATCAACAAAAAATTAATTAGAAAAATTAAGAAAACTAAATAAAAAAGCATATAAAAATATTAGACTTATGTAATTTTATTTTAATTGATTTCTATATAGAATTATACATAGAACTGCTTTTAATACTTTAATGAAAACCAGAATGCAAATTCTCCACACCAGATTATATCTAAGCCTTTATTTATTAATGGTATATAAAACACATTTTAGGATTTTAATCACATTAATAACATGGGGCATTTTATTTTATTCACATGTTAAATTAAATCAAATATTTTCAATTAAAAATTTTTTTTATTATCTTCTCTCCAGAAATAGACAAATTTAATACAGTTCATTCAACATTCCATTTTATTCACATGTACTGAGCAATCAACCCAACCTTTACTCCATTTAGCTATTTTATCATTTTATTTATTAACATAATACAAACAATGTAATCATTAAAATACTGACAATTTTATTCAAATTCGATTTTAATTTATTCAATTTAAAAAAATTAGAACATTTTTTAAAACTTTTAAACTGCTGGGTACAATCTCTTAAATTTTAATCTACTAAAATGTTATGTTAGAAAAATTAAGAAAACTAAATAAAAAAAAGCATATGAAAATATTAGACTTATGTAATTTTATTTTAATTGATTTCTATATAGAATTATACATATAACTGCTTTTAATACTTTAATGAAAACCAGAATGCAAATTCTCCACACCATATTTTATCTAGGCCTTTATTTATTAATGGTATATAAAACACATTTAAGGATTTTAATCACATTAATAACATGGGGTGTTTAAAGGCAAATATGACTCAGCTAGACTTTTATAGAGATGCTAGTTAAGATTAAATAATGATTATTTAATAATGATTTAAAAGATAATATGAATTTCAAAGAGAATTGTAACATTGATGAAGACATAATCTCAGTTACACACATTATCTCTACTATAATAAACTATCAATAATATCTATTACATTTAAGTCATAAAATTTTATGTTGAATTAAAAATACCAAGGTTTGAAAAAAAAAACCAAAAAAAAACAATTGCCGTTTGAGAAATATTTTTAAATTACTAAAAATCTTTTACTCTAGATTTTAAATATTTTTAAATTACTTAAAATTTCCTAATCTAGATTTAGAACTTAAATCATATCCATAATTATAAGAAAAATAGACAATAACTGACCAGATGCAACGTTTATTGTTGGTAATTTCAGTAAATTAGTAAGTTAAGTAATAATTTCCAAAAACATATGACAATCAGAAGAGTAGAAATGTTCTGGTTTTTGCTATCTTACCAGGATTTATTAAGCTAGAATGAATTTTCCCAACTAGAAACAAAAATTGGACTGTTCCTTGAGGTCCCTATTCAGGGTCACCTTGAAAGTAACCGATGCATTATCTCTTTTAAAATATACTTAGTACAAAAATATTTAGTAATTAAAATACTTGATAAAAACTCAATGTGAACGTAATTTTTTTTCAAATCACAAAAAAATTTCAAATGTAGATTATTAGAATTTACATGGAAACAGCATTTCATAATTATCTTCAGTTTTATAAAACTTAGATAAATATTTTTTTATTTTCTTCAATATTTCTTATTTCAACTGGCACCGAAAATTTGATAGCATTAACTTTTATGTAATATTTTTCCTTCACTATTCAAGGGAAAAATTTCTGATAATTTCACAAAGGAGTTGTTTATTAAAATTATTTGTCTTCATATATTTACTAATCAATGATTAAATAAGAAAAGGTTTTCTTATATAAAATCCTGTATAATCTGAAAAAATCATTTTCATTCTACATTTGTGAATATAATATTAAATAATTCTCAACATATTGAAATATATAATTACATATTAATTGCATTTCTGTATTACTGTTTTTTTCTTTTAACTTATAGATTTCTCTTGTTTTATTGATTACAGATTTTTAACCCGAATGAAATAATTCCCTGAATCTAAATATAATATTTGCTTACTGACCTGGATTTTTCAAAAATTTTGCATTTAAGATGACATAATGAAACACTTACTGGATGGATAAAAGAATATTCTTGTGAAGTACAGAGTTGTTTATTTTTACAAAAACCTGATTGGTGGAGTCCATGAAAATAAAAACAGGAAGGAATTCATATTTTGGGGAAATCTCTGAATCTTTCTTTTTTGATTTCCGGTTTTTGTGAAAATATGCAAATGAACAAAGGAGACAAACCATGTTCTTGTGAAGTGTGTGGGTCTTCCTTTACTTATTCATCAAAATTGCTGTTGCATATGCAAACACACACAGGAGAAAAGCCATATTCTTGTGAAGAGTGTGGCTCTTCCTTTTCAGAAAAATCAAATTTGAAGAAGCATATGCGAACACACACAGGAGAGAAGCCATATTCTTGTGAAGTGTGTGGCTCTTCCTTTTTAGGAAAATCAGACTTGAGGAGGCATATGCGAAGACACACAGGGGAGAAGCCACATTCTTGTGAAGTGTGTGGCTCTTCCTTTTCAGAAAAATCAAATTTGAAACAGCATATGCGAACACACACAGGAGAGAAGCCATATTCTTGTGAAGTGTGTGGCTCTTCCTTTTTAGGAAATACAGACTTGAGGAGACATATGCGAAGACACACAGGGGAGAAGCCACATTCTTGTAAACTGTGTGGCACTTCCTTTTCAATAAAATCAACTTTAGAAAATCATATGCGAAAACACACAGGAGAAAAGCCACATTCTTGTGAAGTGTGTGGCTCCTCTTTTTCACAGGGATCAAATTTGAAGAAGCATATGCGAACACACACAGGAGAAAAGCCATTTTCTTGTGAAGTGTGTGACGATTCCTTCTCACAAAAGACAAATTTGCTGGTGCATATGCGAACACACACAAAAGAGAAACCATTTACTTGTGAAGTGTGTGCCTGTTCCTTTTCAACCCAATCATCCTTGGTGAAGCACGTAAAAACACATACAGGAGAGAAGCCATATTCTTGTGAAGTGTGTGGTTCTTCCTTTTCACAGAGATCAAATTTGCTGGTGCATATGCGGACACACACAGGAGAGAAGCCATATTCTTGTGGAGTGTGTGGATCTTCTTTTTCACGCGCATTAAGTTTGAAGTCACATATGCTAACACACACTGGAGAAAAGCCATAATCTTGTGAATTGTGCAGCTCTTCCTTTTCAAGAAAATTTGTGGAGTCACATGCAAATTCACAAGAGAGGGAAGTCACATTCATGTGCAGTGTGTGGCACTCCTTTTTCTCGAAAATCAGATTTAGGGAGACATATATGAATGCACACAGGAGAGAAATCAAAATCTTTTCACAAAAATCAATTTTTGTTCGGCATATGCAAACACACACTGGAGAATAGCGATATTCTTTTGAAGTGTGTGGCTATTCCTTTTCACTTGATAAAGCAAATGCAGACACACAGGAGAAAAGACACATTCTTGTAAAATATGAGGCTCTTACTTTTCATGTAATTCAGGTTTGGTGGTTCATATGCAAATTAACACTGTTTTGACTCTTGTTATATTTACGTATTCTTTGTATATACACAATAAACTGTTTGAACAATTTAAACTTCAATATTATATTTTGTGTTAGTTTTTGCAATAGATTCATTATGTGCTTAATTAATATTTCGATGATATTTGCACTTTTCTGTCATCTAAGCTCAGTCCATTATAGTATAGACAATACAAAAAGTTTGCTCGGCTTTATGTGTTTTTTGTCTATGCGGCCATTTGCAATGTGATATGTGTGCATGCACCATTTTCCAGTATGTAATATTACCATTGCATATTAACACCCAGAAGTTTGTTCTACATAGACGATAGACAGTTGTGTCAGATGTAAAAAGTGGCCAGATAAATTGTCCTTAATTAGTAAAATAAAATCACCCCAAAATTCCAATTTTTTTTCGCGTATAGGTTTCTTGCATCAAGAATTAATCAAATAAGTTTTAAGTGAGCAAAATACGTATAAAACGGAAATAGCTCTGAATTCAAATTAGCCAATGAGATTACAGATTTTATCTGGAATGTAACCATCAGCTGATGATATCTGTGTTTATGAAATAAAAAAAAGTAAATGTAGAGCAACCCTCAAAACAAAAACAAAAACAAAAAAATCCCTTTAAAAATCTTTTTTTTTTCTTCAGGATAAATTTCAAAATATAATTTTCAATTAAAAAAGAACTTTTTAGAAAATCAGAAAAAAAAAAAATTAATAGCATTTCGTATACATGTGACAACAAGTCACACATATTAAAAACAAATGCTTATTGTTTATCTATATCCAAGAATTGCTTACACACATATAAACATACACACTATTATATGTAATATAAAAAAAATTGAAAAAAAAAATTTCATAGTGTTGAGTTCGTCTACGCGATCGAAGCACTAGATTGTTTAAACAATAAATATTTACGTTTTTTAGAAGTGTGACTTGTCACATGTATGCAAAATACTATTATTTTTTTATATTATATTTGTTCTAAAAAGCCAGTTTGCTACGCGAAAGAAACATTACTCGTTATTTACGTTTTTTAAAAGTGTGACTTGTCACATGTATGCGAAATACTATTATTTTTTATTTGTTCTAAAAAGTCAGTTCTTTTTTTAATTGAAAATTATATTTTGAATTTTTTCCTGAAGAAAATTTGTTTAGTTTAGTAAAGGGATTATTATAAGGTAATGATTATTTCGCTACACTATCAGATTCACTACCACTTTTTCCTCACACACACTCATATATATGTGTATGTATATATATATATATATATATGTGTGTGTGTATATATATATGTGTATATAAACATATATATACATATGTATATATATATACATATACATACATACTGTCGGATTAATTTCTTCATATTTCTCCATACATGTATATATATATATATATATATATAACATGCATATAGGTATATACATACATATGGACTCTCCTATTGATTTCGACATATGATGATCCATTAACTTGGATATTTGTTTTTTTTATTCTAAATTTTTTTAATTTAAATTATTTACTTAATTTTAATTATATTTTTATTTATTTCTTTATATTTAATTCAATTTTACCTTTTAATACCATTTCGTCTGTAAACATTTGGCTTCATGGTGTTGCACCAGGGTGGCTTCAGACATGAACAATCCGCTACGGAGAGCCTTCCGCCACCGACAGTGGTCTGGAAATGCATGGATAAAATCACTAATTTCATTGGCTAATCTTGATTTCGGAGCTCAGATTTTTATCATTTTTTTAAAATATTTGGATGTAGGTACATTTATATTCTATCTATAAAACAAATTACAGCAGTTTATCATTGCATTTTTCTCATCAGGGAGGAATCTCAGTAATACAGGTATATGATTTTTATCATCTAGTCAACAGTTATTCAGCCAATGTTTTTCAGTAATTTTATTCATCAATTTATTGGTAAAAGCATATGTTAAATAAAATAAAACAAACACATATGTACAAAAAATAATTGTTTATTAAGAGGCAGGTTCAGCTCAGTCAGGAGAGCATCTGCCTAGGAATCACAAGATTCCAGGTTCAATACCAGTCCTCACCAACTCATGAGTTGTACAGCTTTGGTAATCTGATATGTGTAGAGCTGATAGTAGGTGTGGTGCTCCATCTTAGCCAAATGATCTCCCTAATCTAGCGCTACACACTCATCATCATCATCATCACTATCCTCTCCAATTTGACTTTGGCAACAGTTGCCTTTAGCAAACTTGCATAAATCTGTACATGGTACATTGTTTTGCAGACATGTACAGATGTTTGCATCATGGCAATGACTCTTTTTACATTTGCTAGAGCAGTCAACCAATTGCAGTAAACTTTCCAGGGCAGAAGAAAGATTAATCCAGTTAATTACCAGCTCCCCATCTTCTATTTTCCATCCATGACCATCAGGAGATGGTATATCTGGATAAGCTTGGAGGCTCCTTTTGTAGATACCTGTGTAAGATTCAATGTTAATAATTGAACAATAGCTCCGACACGTTGTGAGACAAAACATTTAATAGGTGTACAGCACATGGTAATGACAAGATACATAAAGTACATAGATATATAAGATACAAATAAGATATAAGAGTAGAGATACAAGGACACATTCATGAATGGTAAATACAAGATACGTCCGAAGAAACGTCCTATCAATTTTCCAACAAGCAACAGAATACCCCTGTTATCACCACTACTCCAAGAACATTACTTAACTCAGATAAGTCTGGTAGCAAATACCAATAAAATTTGCAACAAGTTCTTGTATTATTTGTCAATACATGTATTAAATTTCCATTGTGTGTTTGTCTTCTTTGTCCAACAATTTGCCTACAACTACGGAGAAATAAGAGCTCCTTCGAATCCCGTAAATACTCTTACTAAATGGAGCTCCCACTTTGACTCACGAGTGCCTCTAAGGAAAAGTAAGAGGATTGTCCACCATGTCTATGTAGGAATTCCAAAAAGCAAATGTTGGATTTAAGAGTTTTACCAGCCCGTAGAAATGCATGATAATTTGACATGAATGGATCAAATTCTTCTCCTTGGAGCATTTCTCGATACTGAGCTCCTGGAAAGGATTGTGACAAGGCTGTTAGAATTAATTTCACCTTTTCGGCGTCCACTTCAGGAATACTTTTCAGGTAAGAAGTCAGTCGCAAATGCTGCATTGCCTCAGCCACCAGCACTTATGCACTCTGGCTGATCTATTGTAATGTTTACCTGTGAATACACCATTCACAGACCCTGTGGCAATAATGTCAGATTCTATCACAATATCCTGAAGCCCAGCATCTCTGAAGCTGTATGAAAAGCACCAAGTCTTATCACCATCCATGAATTGTGGATTTCACATAGCGCTAATTCCATTGGGAAAGGTATGAATCCAACTACTCTTAAGTTTTTTTCTACAATAAAGGTTTTTATTTGTATGTATTTTTGAGTAGGGTGTGGGGTGGTGGGGGTAAAAGGACGTCTGAGATAAAATATGTTTTTTTTTTTTTTTTGCTTTTTGTTTTTTAGCTCGCATTGTAATTTCGAAAACGAAACAAACACGTGGGTGGTGACTTTGAATAACCCTTTTTCTTTCTTTTTTCTTTTTTTTTTTTTTTCTTTTTTTTTCTCTATTTTTTTCTCTTTTTAAAAATATTCATTTGATATTATTTTCGTTATCCTTCATATTCACATTCTTTACTTTTCTTTATTTGTCTTTTTTTCTTCCTTTTTTTTTTTTTGGTTCGGTTTTTTGTTTCGTTTCGATTGTCTTGTCATCAATATTGTTTTTTTTTAGAAGGAAGATGATGAAAAGTCACCCGAACAAAAGGTCAGCCTGGGGCAATGGCGGGTGAGAAAGAGTAGATAACAATGACAATTGTGTCCAGCTTTAGCTTGTCAGGAATATCCACACTTTGTTCCAAAATTGTTGGACTGCTATTAATTATGGGCAAGTAGCCTATAACGGATTTTGATTTAACTTCAGCTTGGTTGAATCCAGTCCAAGATGGTAGGATACTGTTACTGTTCAATCTCATCATGAAGTAGGCTTGGTCAAACAGCATAGGATGTCGCAGCAAAGGTGTATCATCAAACTGAAGGAGTGAAACATCTGCAGCAAATGGCACTGGAGCTTCTTTATTTTCCCCAGAATATACTGCCAGCTTCACTTCTGGTGGTTGGAGGGACCTATTCTTGGTTCTTTTCAAAGCTGCAACTGGATTCTTCAATAAATGGGATTCTTCATTAGAAGGATTAGAATGGTTCTGGATAATGATACCATTTGTGTTGTGGGTTGTTCCACGACCAGATAACGTTTCCTCACCAAAGTCGTTGTTATCCCACACCAAAGTTGTTGGAATGCCTGACAGGATGTTGGATGGTAGGGTACTTTATCCCCGACAGATTTCTAATTCAGCTAATGCTGTATTATGATTAAGGACAACTGGGTTAGAAACACAGTGTCCAAAACCATTTAAGAGTTCGATCAATTGGGAAGATCCAGACAAATGACGAACAGCCATGGCAAGAGATAAATGCTTAGGCATTAATGTCCGTCCTTTTGATGCTAAAGGTATCAGGTCCTGGGAAATAGAAAGAAGCTTTCTATGCATTGATGCAGAGACGTCCACCTTCTCATCTGTTTTGAGGTCTTCAGAAGCATCCACTATCCATACCAGAAAGTTAAACAATATATTTTCAGCTTCTTTTAAATTTAATGACTCAGCACTTGGTGGCCATGTCAGAGAAGATTTGACCCCTGTAATTATATTTTTTAGTTCCATAGTTGTAATGTAGCTATTCCTAAGTTGAACTGGTTCAGCGTTTGGACTGTCTGGTTGTTCCCCGCCAATTCCAACATGGGATATCTTCTAGCTCCAGAGTAGGGGTAAATTCACCTTTGTAATATACCGGGAAAATCTCCTAAGTTCCGATATATAAGTGAATAAACCTTTTCAAGTACCAAGGGAAGACAATTTTAAAGGGGCGGGAAATACGCAAATTCAAATCGGATACTGAATAAAAGAAAACACGATAACAAAAACTAAGGTTCAACAATTTTAATTACAAGAAGGCTGAAAGAAAGATATTTAAATGTCAATTTGATAGAGGGTGGCGTGGTAACCTTGATAGCGTTCGTAAGAGATAGAGAGAGAGAGAGAGAGAGAGAGAGAGAGAGAGAGAGAGAGAGAGAGAGAGAGAGAATGTAGTTGTGAGAAAGGTGAGAAAGGTTTGCAAAAGCGATGTTTTGCGGGGGACTTATCTTTGAGCCGGTAACAAAGTGTTCAGTTCTTTAAATGTAGAAATAATTGTCTTGAGTTGTCTGTAGAAGTAGTTCTTTGATAGTTGAACTCGTTGAGTTGAATGTCGTGGAGTTCTTTGAATGTAGATTTCGTAGAGTTGAATATTTCGTAGTGTTCTTGGTTGTAGAAGATTTGACTTGTGGAGTTCTTTGAATGTCTTGAAATAATTGTCTTGTGTTGTTTGAATTTCGTAAAGTGTCGACTTATTTTATTTCCAGTCTTTGGGAGAGATAGACTCCAATTTCCCAAAGACGAAGTTGAATTTCTCAACCTGTGTGGTAGCGAAAAGCTACGAAGTTCCACACAGGTCGCTGTCTTCTTTGACACTGACGTATCCAAAGTAAAATTCTCCCTTACCCTAATCGTGACGTCACATGTCTCTCTGTAAGCTTGGCCCTCTTTTTTCCCAAGCGTACGTGAGGAAGATAACAGTGTAGTAGGAGTTTATTCACTGGCGTCAATTTATGGGACAAGGCAGCAACCGTGACGTCACGGACTTCTTGGAAGATTCTTTTTATTTTGTTTTTTATTTTTAACATAAATTTTGATAGTATCACTTACTTTCATTTTCTCTTGAAGGACCATTTTTTCTATCATTGACATATTGTGACGGAGAACGAGAAATGAAAAAGAGCAAGACATTGTCTTGCCTGTCGGGATCGAACCCGTGTCCTTCCGCATGCAAAAACAAATGCGATTTAGGCACTGGACGGACGCGAGGTTCGACTGATGTGCCCGGATGTTTGGGTAATATGCCCATAAATAACCAAAGCGAGTAGAGCGCAGGCAGACAAGTATTCGGCCTATGTGAGACGGCAGTCAGAAAAGATTAGTTTGACGACGACGACGACGACGGATTTTCAGCTGCTGGTCGAAGACTGTGTTGAGCAAAAGAAAGTTTGGCCTGCGAGAAGACGGTGAACTCGCTTCTTTTTGCCCCCCCCCTCAGCAGGAAATTGTTGACTCAAATATCTATTTTCCCCCTTCTATACATATACTATGTATTGTTGGCTCCTCATCTGAGGTCTAAGGAAGCACAGTTGAGGGAATTTCTTAATAAACCTCTCTTTCAGTCTATCTATCGGACCATATGACCTTTAGGTACCCCTTTTGCTCTGCATATGCTTTATCAGCGATATTGAGTACTGTTTATTTATAAATATAACAATATATATATATATATATATATATATATATATATATATATATATATAGGTTAAGGTAGCGTGGGCATGGTGTCAACGGCGCCTGGTTACTGACAGTTTCTCGTCTAAGCACTTGATTTCATGCCCATGCTACTCTAACTTAGATATAAATGCTTTATCCCTGATATTGAGTACCGTTTACTTATAAATATAGCACCTACGTTTTATATATATATATATATATATATACAAGGTGTGTCAGAAAAGTATCGAGATCTTTTCTACTTTTCCACACACCTTGTATTCTGAAAAAAAATAACGTCCCATTCATTAATTTTTTTCAGAATACGAGGTGTATGTCAAAAAAATACCAAGTTTAAAGCTGTATTTACCAAGATAGAAATGAAGAATAGATGGAACTTTTTTTTTTTTTTCAGAATACAAGGTGTGTCAAAAAATACAATGAGAGAGAGAGAGAGAGAGAGAGAGAGAGAGAGAGAGAGAGAGAGAGAGAGAGAGAGAGAGAGAGAGAGATAGGACCATATTACCTTTAGGCACCCCTTTTGCTTTGCTGATTCATAAGTACATTTTTTTCATTTACACCGTCAACATGCGGTTGTTTGTTAGGGGTTGCGGTTAGGGTTAGGGGTTATTTTTATAATTTAAAAAAACTCTCTAAAAATCGTCTGTTTACAAAGAACCGGTGTAAATGAAAAAATAAAAGTGGTTTTATAGGATTTTGCATCAATCCGATGAGTTTTCTTGACTTGTTTTATAAAAAAGTTCATTCAACTTTGTAAGTCTAAATATTTCCTTATTATTAATTATTCTGGCCTTCACTATTTTCGAAAATATTTCAAAGGCTTCAGTATAAGAAGTTTCCGATGGAGTTTTGATTTTTGCTGCTAGTTGCAAGTATTTAATGAAGGAACGATAACAAGTTTTGTGATATCTTACTTCAATTGCCACACAATCTTGATTTATTATCTTCATGAGCAATGCTTCATTCCCGCTGTTTAATGCAACTTTATTTAATTTAACTGATGCATCAATGGTTGAGCAGTTAATAAGGTTTTCTTTTTCCGTATGCCTATGAATCTGCACACCAATGGTTTTTTTTTGGTTTTATTTGGGCAGAGGAGACAAATATTAGGTAAAACATGACTTGGTCTAGATGATGCTAAAGGTAGTTCAAAACTGGAGCGAAGGATCTTTTTAGATGGTGATTCATCTGTTTCACCAGTTTCTTCAATGCTACTGCTTTGAGATGTTGACACTGCAATATATATATATATATATATATATATATATATATATATATAACATTTAAATAAATATCAACAAGTTATTAATTTTTCTGAACATAGTGTATCTAATGTTTTTGTTGTTGATTTCTAAGAAGAAACGTTTAAAAAAAATAAAATAAAAAAATAATGTTGTATAACGTTTTAACCACGAATGGCGACAGACAGGTCAAGAGTTAAGAATAAAACGAACAACTTGAAATAGGAATAAAGACTTGTATTACAGAATATATATTTATATAACAATAAGATTGCAAACTTTTGTGCGTCTGCACAAATGTATATAATTTGTAAAAAACTTAGCTGACTCCTGGGGTAGGGTGAATTATCGGATCCCCTGCTACGGCTTATCTGTCGTAATGCTGGATATGAGAGACGTTCAGTTTGTGGTCCGTCTTCGATGCTGGTCGAGCAGAAAAAGAAGAATTTCCCACTTTGGGTTTGCCGCCAAAGTATTCTAGCCTGTGATTGGTTGTTTCGAAACAGAGGCTCGTAGACAAGGATGACCCCCATACCTCAGAATTCTCAATAGTTTGTGATTAGGTACCACCAAAATAGGTCATGTGATCAGTTTAGGCCATATTGAAGAAAGAAACATTATTTAACTTATTTTTTTAAAAATCTTGCAAAAAAGAAATAACAAACATAAAGAGTTGTTACAAAGGAAAACAGTTCATTTGAATAGCAAATTATCCGGTTGGGGAAAAATTACCCCCTGTTATCTTGAAAAGTAAGAATTTTTTTTTTCAAACACAGTCAGTTTATTTATCTATTAATTTTTTTTTTTTTTAGCAGAATTCAGTATTCCTGGTTCTTTTACTAAAAATCTCTGGCATTGAAATTTATAAAGATCTCTTGATATAATTATTCAGACTCTTATCTTTATAGAAAAAAAAGTAAAAATCGTTTTTTTTGTTCATTTTTTTTAATTAAATAAAATAAATGTGAATATTGTTTATCGTTTATAATTTTCATTATTATCGTAAACTGAAAATTGAAAAAAAAAAAAAAAAAAAAAAAACATTGGGAGTTTTTAAAAAATGTTTCTTCTTTCGAATGGACAAAAAGTTTTCAATAGAATAACCTTTATGCAAGTTTAATTGTGTTAGGGGGGGGGTAAATTTCACAGAGAAAATTGGTGGTACCTATGTGACATAAATGTTCATAAAGTCATTTTGGGCGAATTTCTCTAATAGATATTAGGAGAAATTTAAACATTTGCTGATAATACATCGTCGTCGGAAGATTGAACTAAACTTTCTTCCTACCATTTTTTTTATTTACCGAGAAAAAGAGGGATTATCTCCCTTTGACTGTTTGACGTTCAAATTTGGTCTTGTTTGATTCTGAAGGAATATCTTAATATTTTTTAAAAAATCTTGCAAAAAGAAATAACAAACATAAAGTTCAAATTTGGTCTTGTTTGATTCTGAAGGAATATCTTAATATTTTTTTTTAAATCTTGCAAAAAAGAAATAACAAACATAAAGTTCAAATTTGGTCTTGTTTGATTCTGAAGGAATATCTTAATATTTTTTTAAAAATCTTGCAAAAAAGAAATAACAAACATAAAGTTCAAATTTGGTCTTGTTTGATTCTGAAGGAATATCTTAATATTTTTAAAAAAATCTTGCAAAAAAGAAATAACAAACATAAAGTTCAAATTTGGTCTTGTTTAATTCTGAAGGAATATCTTAATATTTTCCCATTTATTTGTTACTTGACTTTAGTTTAGGTGAGAAATTTCGGTAACAGCATTTTTGTTTGTGTTCGTCGTTATTTATTGTTGCCTCTAGATAATTTATTATGTCTTCTGCTACTTTTTCTTCCTTATTAGTGTTGAATTATTTTAGATATAAGGCATGAGGCAAACGGTCACTCCTAAATATAGACCCGTTGACTACCACGTGACCACCGAAGGCATTTCTATTGTCCAATCACTGGCACTGCTGCTGCTGCTTATGCTGTATTAATTCTGAGATTATGTCATTGATACTTGGATTATCTTGGACGAAGGACTTACAAGGAATACGTTAACACTGGCTTCTTATTGGCTTGCTTACTTACTTATTACATCTGGGACTAAGAATGCCGACCAGATACTTAACAATTAGAAGGCGATATTTGTTTAGGAAGAAGATTCTCTTTACCTTAGACTTTATAAAGTCTAAGGATAAATTGACCAAGAGATTTTTTCTTGCTCAGAGAGCCACTGTAGAGGAATAGCTGAAGACTGTGGCCACTTTAAACGATGAGATTAGTGAATGCTATCTCAACGGGAATGTAAATGACTCAGTCTTATATGATTACATTGATAGTGGGGTTGTGTTTTCTTCCGAGGTGATGGAGAGTCTCTGTAATTTGGCGGACGGTCTGGAATGTGATTCTGTTAATACCGCTAAGTTTGGAGAAGTAACAATGGATTTTGCGTCTAGGTCAAAGACCCAAGCTTTTGCTGCCAATCCTTTGAATGCCAACAAAGTTGCATTCGGGGAACCTTTATCACCGTCGGAAAATTCGGTTAATTTAAAACCGGGGAAGCATGAGTTTGCTGTGTGTTTAGCGAGTGATAAACCTCCCATCTCAGCTAATACTGCAATAAATTTCGAAGACACTGGTTTGGCAACATGTGACGACACTAACTTCATTGAAAAAGAGACTATTGACGTATCTGGTTATTTCGGAAGGTTTCCGAGTAAACTTGACAGAGTCAAGAACTCCTTCCTCATTGAAAATAATTACTTTTCTATTAATAATTCTAGCGTGAGGCTAGGATTATATGAGGATGCGTTAAGCCTCAGAAGGGGAATTGATTTTCAATGGAAACAAATGTTAATCAGTAACATGTGTAAAGGATTTGTGACCTGATTCAGGTTTTGAAATTAGAAAAAAGGAAGAAAGAAAAAAACCGGAAGTTAAAATCTTCCGATCGTTTAGGTCAGAATAGAATCAAAACAGATAGTAACCAGGATAAGGCTGACCATATCAGAAGTAAAATATCGAAAGTGGAATTTCGGGTGGACAGAGGACCTCCCAGAAGCAAGGATCTTTAAATGGGTGGCGATCGAGACGGTCCTTTGAAGTGACCAGACTAAAGGCGCGGAACAAGATATCCAGAGGTCGATGCTGGAGAAATTCAAGTGGCCTGGGAGACCTCCCGTGGGGAAACACTTGAGTTAAACTGTAAGGGCTGGAGATAGCTCTTTGATATAACCAGACTGATGTCGCTCGGAAGAAGTTGACCATGATTGTCTTGAAGAGGATCTTTTTATTGTTTTCCTTTCCCACTTTAGAAAAGAGATAAACTCTTGTTGAAAATCGGAATTAAAGAAAATCAAATGTATTTAAAAACACTCAAGTAGCCGGAAGAACTGAAGCCCCTGTCGATTTGGCGGAAGTGAATTCGATTGGCTGGTTGGAACTAGAGGGGGCAGTGCTTTTCCAGAATAGGATGTCCAGAGAGAGAGTTACTAATATCTTTATGCCGGCCGGAAATAAAATTGTTCCGATTGAAATATTATTTAACTCAGACGTTTTTGGTTTGAGAAGCAGATGAGGCCGAACGGGCAGATGAAGCCAAACCAGGCCTGAGAGCAGATGTTGTGATTGCTTGAGAATCACATGAGCTGATCGGGCTAGCTGAGAAGATTAACGCAAATACTGAGAGCCGAGAGTAACTGACTGCAGCTAAGACCATTTGAAAATTAGTCAACTTTACAAACTGTTTTGCACAATACTTTGCAGAAGACCAGAAGTTATTAATTACGGGTCCATCACTCCCACAGTCTTGAGAAATAATTGTTTGTATTCTTTTGTTATTTGAATATAAATTTTGCTAAGTTTGAAGAAAAAGAGTCGTTGTTTTTTATGTGACCACTAGGCCGCCGTTAACCTTGGAAATCAGTTTCTATAGCAGATTTCTAGTCGTTTGAGATCTAAACACAGCGTGGGCATTCGGCTAGACTTTCAGCAAATATAGAGACCCTGCAATCCTTGGTTGATGCAGAAAATCCGATCTTGACGGCCAATTTCGAAGATTCTGTGAGCCCTTTAGCTCAATAGCGACCGACGGGTTATAGATTAGTGGAGGGAGAAGATGCCTTTATAAAACATGCTTCTTTAAATGACTCAGAGAAGGATGGGTTAATTTTCCCTATTAGTGATGCTTTCGATAAGATCACTGATAGAAGAGAAATGGTTGAATTTTATCTAGTACCTGACCCATCGTCACCCTGGCTATCCGTCCCTTTCAAAGGGAAATTCTATTTCGAATTTGAAGTAGAATTCCCTAGTTATTTATTTTTTTGTTGGAATTTTGGGGAACTTAATGAGTTGAATATATTAAGTTTTCCTAGATTTCATTTAAATAATGGAAATGCGTTGAAATTTCCAAAATTTATTTTTGATAATACCATTTTGTTTAAAGGTATTTCCTTTTGTAAAATGCCTCAAAAGGTTTATTTAACTGACTCTGTCGGTTTGAATGTGGCTAAGGTTAAACTTTCACCTGAAAGAAAAGTGCCCACCTTAAATTTGTTAGGTGGGGGGTTAAGTTCTAAATTTATAAAAATCATGCTTAACCATAAAATTACTTTTAACTTTAACGAGAATGCGCATTCTCCTATTAATTGAATTTAAATTTCTTAAGCGGAGTTCAACAAGTTTGAATTCAGAGTTTTCCTTTTACTAGACGGGTTACCTAACCAAGGTTAAAGAGCCAAGTCTGCCCTACTATTTATAGCTGGAGGGAGAGTAGGATTCATACCTTTCCCAAGAGTATTAGCGCTAAATGAAATTTAATTACTACATCCAGGATTTGAACTCGGAGCGACGAGTCCATTTCCCATGACTTTAACCATTACACCACGCGCTTTTGTGTGTATGTGTATGTGTGTACCTTTAGAGGACAAGTAAGACTGTTTAATGCGTAATCATTGACAGTAAACTATAGACTTCATGAGATCCATGGTGGTAGCAACTATTTAAATTCAAGTTATAATGACCGTCTGTAGGCTTGGTATATAGTGATGTAGAATGATCCTGGTGGATGAACTTGGCAGCTCCTAGATTTTTAAAATTTATTTTATACATGGCTATTTCGTGTATAGGTTTGTTTTCGGGTGTAGTCCCTTTCATTGGGTTTTTGTGATGAATTGATTACAACAATTCATTTCAGACCCTTTTAATTTAATACAGCATTTAATTTAGTGTTTAACCACCATGCCCTGTATACGGTGTGGTTGGGTGTGTTTGAAGACACCCAATTTTGTATATGGAATAATTGTTGCAGTATTTTGCACAATTAGAACATTGCAAAATATTTTACCAAAAATCAGGTAATTATCCGATTTTAATGAAATTTTCAGTATTGATTTAACAATTAATGAATTTTATAATGCATCAGTTATTTCATTTCAAAACTTTAATTTAGTATTTTTGCTATGAAAAATTAATATATAAAATTCATTTAAAATATGAAAATCCTGATGTTAAGTTTAAAATGTTATTTTTTAGATTCTAAAAATGAATATCTACTTTAATGCAAACCTTATTTTAGGTGCCAGAGGTAATAAGTTTTGAAGAAAAACTCGATTGAAAATGTACCCCCTCCCCTTTTTAAGCAGAAAAAAACATCGATGTATAATTTTTTCTTTTATAAAATAATAGCCAATTAAATAATTATCGAAATGAGCAAAAAAGAAATCTCAAAAAAATTAATTATTTATTATTTTTTAACATTTTATTTTTCGATTTTCGGTACTTATTTTCTCATAAAACAACAACCGTAAATTTTTTGTTGTTTCTATTCATTTTTATAGAAACTTCGGTTTTTAATCTCTTTATTTATACTGTAATTAGTATCGAAAATGACCAAACTCGCAAAACATTTTACGCCCCCGAACATAAGGGGCGGGGGGGTCAAAATGAAGTGACCTGAAAAAAAATGAGAACGTTTTGAAATAAAATAAATAATGCATTATAAAGATCGTTAATTGATAAATAAACACTGAAAATTTAATTAAAATCCGATAATTCCCTGATTTTTGGTAAATTATTTTCTGTAGGCTGGCTAAAGTCATTTTGTCAAAAACACATTTTAGGCTCATTTTGCCAGTAGCTAGTTTTTATACTTTTTGCATAATTTTAATGAATGGTCCTATTTGCGAAAATTGAATATTAGTCTTTTTTGATTTTTTATTAATAATTACGTTAAAATTATTTTGATAGGTGTTTCGGCTCCGTATTTCGAAAACTAAGCCTCTTTTGACGCCTGGGACTGTAGCCTAAATGGTAATCATAATTGTAGTAAGACCAACGATAATAGTAAATTGTTTATGATAAAAATTAATGTTAAATAATATTTAATGGTATTCAATAGCTTAGAATAGATTCATAGGATTATTTATTAGTTCAGGATTATAGATCTATCAAAAGTGCTAGTTTAACTAATTCAGAACGAGTGTGTCCTAAAGCCAGTCATATTATTTAGTCTCTCCTTTGGTGAGTTATTATTATAACACTCCTTATTGGAAATGTAATGATTTCGGGTCCATGTCGGTACATCAGTTGGCAGGGAACAGGAAGTCAGGACACCGGCGGTGAAAACAGAACGACCAAAGACAGAATTGACTTGCCCACTGTTGTTGTGATATGCATCGAAACTTAATTCCTTCGTAATTAAAATATTTAATTGGCAACAAAGAGAAAAAGAAAACTAACATCATATGAAAAAGTTGAATCTCCTTCTCAATGTAAGTACATTTTTAAAAGTATATTTCATAGTTCGCGCCCGTACAGAGGATTGGGGTAAGTTAGGGGAAACTGAACTAATTGTCGTGTACACAAACTGATAAAATAAAAAAAGGTTCATTGTATCTTTTCATTTCGTTTTGATCAAATAAATACTTTTTTTATATATTTAAAAAGAAAAGAAAATGGCTCACTTCTAAAAAACATACTTATTTTTCATTTTTGTATCTAAAATAAAAACAAGTTAACCCTTATGTCAAATGTGATAAATGACATGAAAATAACAATATACATCCCATTTCTTAATTTCTTTATTTTGTGTTAAAATATTCTTTTTAAAAATAAAATATCCCATTTCTTAATTTCTTTATTTTGTGTTAAAATATTATTTTTAAAAATAAGTCAATAAATACGAAAACAATACTCAGTCTTAATCCGACAACCATTTTGAAAATTCTTTTTAAAAATAAAAATATCCCATTTCTTTATTTTGTGTTAAAATATTCTTTTTAAAAATAAGTCAATAAATACGAAAACAATACTCAGTCTTAATCCGACAACCATTTTGAAAATTCTTTTTAAAAATAAAAATATCCCATTTCTTTATTTTGTGTTAAAATATTATTTTTAAAAATAAGTCAATAAATACGAAAACAATACTCAGTCTTAATCCGACAACCATTTTGAAAATTCTTTTTAAAAATAAAAATATCCCATTTCTTTATTTTGTGTTAAAATATTATTTTTTAAAAATTAGTCAATAAATACGAAAAGAATACCCAGTCTTAATCCGACAACCATTTTGAAAATTCTTTTTAAAAATAAAAATATCCCATTTCTTTATTTTGTGTTAAAATATTATTTTTAAAAATAAGTCAATAAATACGAAAACAATACTCAGTCTTAATCCGACAACCATTTTGAAAATTCTTTTTAAAAATAAAAATATCCCATTTCTTTATTTTGTGTTTAAATATTCTTTTTAAAAATTAGTCAATAAATACGAAAAGAATACCCAGTCTTAATCCGACAACCATTTTGAAAATTCTTTTTAAAAATAAAAATATCCCATTTCTTTATTTTGTGTTAAAATATTATTTTAAAAAATAAGTCAATAAATACGAAAAGAATACCCAGTCTTAATCCGACAACCATTTTGAAAATTCTTTTTAAAAATAAAAATATCCCATTTCTTTATTTTGTGTTAAAATATTATTTTTAAAAATAAGTCAATAAATACGAAAACAATACTCAGTCTTAATCCGACAACCATTTTGAAAATTCTTTTTAAAAATAAAAATATCCCATTTCTTTATTTTGTGTTAAAATATTCTTTTTAAAAATAAGTCAATAAATACGAAAAGAATACCCAGTCTTAATCCGACAACCATTTTGAAAATTCTTTTTAAAAATAAAAATATCCCATTTCTTTATTTTGTGTTAAATATTCTTTTAAAAAATAAGTCAATAAATACGAAAAGAATACCCAGTCTTAATCCGACAACCATTTTGAAAATTCTTTTTAAAAATAAAAATATCCCATTTCTTTATTTTGTGTTAAAATATTATTTTTAAAAATTAGTCAATAAATACGAAAAGAATACCCAGTCTTAATCCGACAACCATTTTGAAAATTCTTTTTAAAAATAAAAATATCCCATTTCTTTATTTTGTGTTAAAATATTATTTTTAAAAATAAGTCAATAAATACGAAACAATACTCAGTCTTAATCCGACAACCATTTTGAAAATTCTTTTTAAAAAATAGCCTCCCCCCCCTACAGAAAATAATTTCGCAAAATAGCCCCCCCCCTACAGAAAATAATTTACCAAAAATCAGGGAATTATCGGATTTTAATTAAATTTTCAGTGTTTATTTACCAATGAACGATCTTTATAATGCATTATTTATTTTATTTAAAAACTTTCTCATTTTTTTCAGGTCACTTAATTTGTACCCCCCTTATGTTGGGATTTTTTTCAAGTTGGTCTTATTTTGTACTAATTACAGTATAAATAAAGAGATAAAAGACCAAAGTTATGAATAGAAACAAAAAAAAAATTATGGTGGTTATTCTATGGTAAAATAAGTACCAAAAATCTAAAAATAAAATGTAAAAAAATAATAGATAATTAATTATTTTGAGATTTTTTTTACTCATTTCGATAATTATTTAATTGGCTATTATCTTATAAAAGAAAAGATTATACATTATACATTATATATACAATTTTCTTTTTGTTTATTAGGTACCACCAATTTTACCCTGAAAAATGTACCCCCCACCTATATTTAACACAATGAAACTTGCAGAAAAATTAATAAATAATAAAAATTATGATTGAAAAACAATGTCTTCATTTTTTGCACTGTTAAATCAACTGAAATTTAACATGGCTTATAACAAGTTATGATAAGAGTATTTTTATTTTAATTCTATGAAAAATCACAGACTGATCATAGGTGCCTTTATAACCTCTTTTGTAGAAAGTCTATATACAAAAGCCAATGAACCCCCACTAGCAATAATACATCAAACAGCTGAACACTGTACACCACCTAGGCCAAAGACTGATCATAGGTGCCTTTATAACCTCTTTTATAGAAAGTCTATATCTAGAAGCCAATGAACCCCCACTAGCAATAATACATAAAAGAGCTGAACACTGTACAGCACCAAGGCATGAGACTGACCATAGGTGCCATTCCAACCTCTCTTGAAGAAAGTCTATATATAGAAGCACCAAGCTCTGAGACTGACCATAGATGCCTTTGCATTCTCTCTGTCTTTTCTAATTCTAATTCACTTTGTTTTTCAAGGATTATAAAACATTTGGCTAAAGTAAACTTATTTTATTTGCTATATATTTGAGTGATTTATTCTAATTTTCTCTCTTCAAATAAAACATGATTCTTTTTTTATATATATTTACAGTGGATGACAGCATTTTGAAATTTTAAAAAGGACTGAAGAGAAAACCAATCCTTGAACTTGAGATTTTTTTAATCACATTTTTACTTATGTAAAGCTCACATTGCAAAGTGAATCAGCATTTTCAGTTGAATTCAATTGAATTGATCATTTGCAAACACACACTGGAGAATTCATTTTCTTGAGAAATATGTGGATCAACATAATAATGGATGCATCATTTGGAAATCCATATACAAGCACACACTAATAAGTATTTTTCTCACAATTCTATAAAAAGACACATGGAAAAATACACTAGAGACAGAACTTTTTCTTGTGAAGTATGCGGATCAGCATTTTTCCGTAATTCACATTTGAAAAGACACATGCAAACACACACTGGGGAGAAACCATATTCATGTGAAGTATGTGGATCAACATTTTTCTGTAATTCCTCTTTGAAAAGACACATGCAAACACACACTGGTGAGAAACCTTTTTCTTGTGAAGTTTGTGAGTCAGCATTTTCACAGAAGTATAATTTGAAAACACACATGCAAACACACACTGAGGAAAAACCCTTTAATTGTGAAATTTGTGGATCAGCATTTTCACAGAAGAATGATTTGAAAAGACACATGCAAACACACAGTGGGGAGAAACCATATCCATGTGAAGTATGTGGATCAACATTTTTCCGGAATTCAAATTTGAAAAGACACATGCAAACACACACTGGGGAGAAACCATATCCATGTGAAGTATGTGGATCAGCCTTTTCCTGTAATTCCTCTTTGAAAAGACACATGCAAACACACACTGGTGAGAAACCATATTCATGTGAAGTATGTGGATCAGCATTTTTCCGTAATTCACATTTGAAAACACACATGCAAACACACACTGGCGAGAAACCATATTCATGTGAAGTATGTGGATCAGCATATTCCTGTAATTCAAATTTGAAAACACACATGCAAACACACACTGGGGAGAAACCATATTCATGTGAAGTATGCGGATCAGCATTTTCCCGTAATTCCTCTTTGAAAACACACATGCAAACACACACTGGGGAGAAACCATATTCATGTGAAGTATGTGGATCAGCCTTTTCCTGTAATTCAAATTTGAAAAGACACATGCAAACACACACTGGGGAGAAACCATATCCATGTGAAGTATGTGGATCAGCATTTTCCTGTAATTCACATTTGAAAGCACATATGCGAACACACACTGGGGAGAAACCATATTCTTGTGAAGTTTGTGGATCTGCATTTTCAGATAAATCTTATTTGAAAATACACATGCGAACACATACTGGAGAGAAACCATTTTCTTGTTTAATTTGTGGATCTGCATTTTCAATTAATTCACATTTGAAAAGACACCTGAAAAGACATTCTGAAAACGCTTAATTAAATGCAGCAACACTGAGAGAAGTATAACAGTCAATATAGAGGCCAGGGAGAGAAATCTAGATAACCTCCGAATTAAGGAGGTCTTACTAATAGCTAGATTGCACCCAGGGATCAATAGCAGAACGGAACTCAGCACAGAGTTCATAATATAACCAACGCGTACACATAATTGTATATGGAAACATACATGCAACATACATTCTGTAATCACACAAGTAACCAAATATACAATTTCAGCATGAAAAAACCATGAAAAAAACAACACTTTATGAATCATTTAATGCCAGAATTAGATTTATTTGGTTTGATTTATTTGATGGCATATAATCTCCTCATGGGTTATTTAATCTCAAAATTTAATTCATCCTAAATGATTGATTAATATCATAACTATATTTTCCATTTTCCATTGCACTTTTTTCAATGATACTTTTAAATTTCTCTATAATCATTTATTTCAAATAATAAGAAAATAAAGAATTACTAAATAAATTTCTCCAAAATCATTTGTTTGTACATAGTTTTATTGTTTCAAGTATTCCTATCTATTTCAAATAGTTAAAATATGAAAAGAAAGAATAGAATAAAAAGATAACTAAATAATAGAGTAAATAAATTTTACTTTAAGAGGATGTGTTAGATTAAAGTTAAGTCATCTTCCTCTATTTCAGTGAGAAGAAGGGCAACTACATTAATGTTGGTAATATCTATGGACTCTGGTTGACTCTTTTTTTTTAACTGAGTACTAAAGATGTGTTGAACATTTTTCTTCTCTCTGATTTGTGTCTTATTTTATATTAAAAATGAACTGATCTTCAGCATTTAACACAACCAAAATAAATTGATTTTTAATTTATGATAAATGAAAATAAAATAATAATTAATTGCTGAAAAATGAAAATAAAAATTGATTTATTAATAAGTAATCCCAGAAATTGAATAGACTTCTTCTTTTTCTTCTTTTGTTGCTGCTGATACACAATAAATTGTTTAAAAAACACATAAAAACTTCAATATTATATTTTGTTTTAGTTTTTGTAATAGATTCATTATGTGCTTATTCTTTGTATATACACAATAAACTGTTTAAACAATTTAAACTTCAATATTATATTTTGTTTTAGTTTTTGTAATAGATTCATTATGTGCTTATTCTTTGTATATACACAATAAACTGTTTAAACAATTTAAACTTCAATATTATATTTTGTTTTAATTTTTGTAATAGATTTTTACTCTCTCTCTCTCTCTTGCGTTTTTTTTTCCCTTCAACTCTCTTTTTCTTCTTTTGTTGCTGCTGATACACAATAAATTGTTTAAAAAACACATTAAACTTCAATATTATATTTTGTTTTAGTTTTTGTAATAGATTCATTATGTGCTTATTCTTTGTATATACACAATAAACTGTTTAAACAATTTAAACTTCAATATTATATTTTGTTTTAGTTTTTGTAATAGATTCATTATGTGCTTATTCTTTGTATATACACAATAAACTGTTTAAACAATTTAAACTTCAATATTATATTTTGTTTTAGTTTTTGTAATAGATTCATTATGTGCTTATTCTTTGTATATACACAATAAACTGTTTAAACAAACAATTTAAACTTAAATATTATATTTTGTTTTAGGTTTTGTAATAGATTCATTATGTGCTTATTCTTTGTATATACACAATAAACTGTTTAAACAAACAATTTAAACTTAATATTATATTTTGTTTTAGTTTTGTAATAGATTCATTATGTGCTTATTCTTTGTATATACACAATAAACTGTTTAAACAATTTAAACTTCAATATTATATTTTGTTTTAGTTTTTGTAATAGATTCATTATGTGCTTATTCTTTGTATATATAAATAAACTGTTTAAAACAATTTAAACTTAAATATTATATTTTGTTTTAGTTTTGTAATAGATTCATTATGTGCTTATTCTTTGTATATACACAATAAACTGTTTAAACAAACAATTTAAACTTCAATATTATATTTTGTTTTAGTTTTGTAATAGATTCATTATGTGCTTATTCTTTGTATATACACAATAAACTGTTTAAAAACAATTTAAACTTAATATTATATTTTGTTTTAGTTTTGTAATAGATTCATTATGTGCTTATTCTTTGTATATACACAATAAACTGTTTAAACAAACAATTTAAACTTAAATATTATATTTTGTTTTAGTTTTTGTAATAGATTCATTATGTGCTTATTCTTTGTATATACACAATAAACTGTTTAAACAATTTAAACTTCAATATTATATTTTGTTTTAGTTTTTGTAATAGATTCATTATGTGCTTATTCTTTGTATATACACAATAAACTGTTTAAACAATTTAAACTTCAATATTATATTTTTTTTTAGTTTTTAATAGATTCATTATGTGCTTATTCTTTGTATATACACAATAAACTGTTTAAACAAACAATTTAAACTTAATATTATATTTTGTTTTAGTTTTTGTAATAGATTCATTATGTGCTTATTCTTTGTATATACACAATAAACTGTTTAAACAAACAATTTAAACTTAAATATTATATTTTGTTTTAGTTTTTGTAATAGATTCATTATGTGCTTATTCTTTGTATATACACAATAAACTGTTTAAACAAACAATTTAAACTTAAATATTATATTTTGTTTTAGTTTTTGTAATAGATTCATTATGTGCTTATTCTTTGTATATACACAATAAACTGTTTAAAAACAATTTAAACTTCAATATTATATTTTGTTTTAGTTTTTGTAATAGATTCATTATGTGCTTATTCTTTGTATATACACAATAAACTGTTTAAACAATTTAAACTTAATATTATATTTTGTTTTAGTTTTTGTAATAGATTCATTATGTGCTTATTCTTTGTATATACACAATAAACTGTTTAAACAATTTAAACTTCAATATTATATTTTGTTTTAGTTTTGTAATAGATTCATTATGTGCTTATTCTTTGTATATACACAATAAACTGTTTAAACAAACAATTTAAACTTAAATATTATATTTTGTTTTAGTTTTTGTAATAGATTCATTATGTGCTTATTCTTTGTATATACACAATAAACTGTTTAAACAATTTAAACTTCAATATTATATTTTGTTTTAGTTTTTGTAATAGATTCATTATGTGCTTATTCTTTGTATATACACAATAAACTGTTTAAAAACAATTTAAACTTCAATATTATATTTTGTTTTAGTTTTTGTAATAGATTCATTATGTGCTTATTCTTTGTATATACACAATAAACTGTTTAAACAATTTAAACTTCAATATTATATTTTGTTTTAGTTTTTGTAATAGATTCATTATGTGCTTATTCTTTGTATATACACAATAAACTGTTTAAACAAACAATTTAAACTTAAATATTATATTTTGTTTTAGTTTTTGTAATAGATTCATTATGTGCTTATTCTTTGTATATACACAATAAACTGTTTAAACAATTTAAACTTCAATATTATATTTTGTTTTAGTTTTTGTAATAGATTCATTATGTGCTTATTCTTTGTATATACACAATAAACTGTTTAAACAATTTAAACTTCAATATTATATTTTGTTTTAGTTTTTGTAATAGATTCATTATGTGCTTATTCTTTGTATATACACAATAAACTGTTTAAACAATTTAAACTTCAATATTATATTTTGTTTTAGTTTTTGTAATAGATTCATTATGTGCTTATTCTTTGTATATACACAATAAACTGTTTAAACAATTTAAACTTCAATATTATATTTTGTTTTAGTTTTTGTAATAGATTCATTATGTGCTTATTCTTTGTATATACACAATAAACTGTTTAAACAATTTAAACTTCAATATTATATTTTGTTTTAGTTTTTGTAATAGATTCATTATGTGCTTATTCTTTGTATATACACAATAAACTGTTTAAACAAACAATTTAAACTTAAATATTATATTTTGTTTTAGTTTTGTAATAGATTCATTATGTGCTTATTCTTTGTATATACACAATAAACTGTTTAAACAAACAATTTAAACTTCAATATTATATTTTGTTTTAGTTTTTGTAATAGATTCATTATGTGCTTATTCTTTGTATATACACAATAAACTGTTTAAACAATTTAAACTTCAATATTATATTTTGTTTTAGTTTTTGTAATAGATTCATTATGTGCTTATTCTTTGTATATACACAATAAACTGTTTAAACAAACAATTTAAACTTAAATATTATATTTTGTTTTAGTTTTTGTAATAGATTCATTATGTGCTTATTCTTTGTATATACACAATAAACTGTTTAAACAATTTAAACTTCAATATTATATTTTGTTTTAGTTTTTGTAATAGATTCATTATGTGCTTATTCTTTGTATATACACAATAAACTGTTTAAACAATTTAAACTTCAATATTATATTTTTTTTAGTTTTGTAATAGATTCATTATGTGCTTATTCTTTGTATATACACAATAAACTGTTTAAACAATTTAAACTTCAATATATATTTGTTTTAATTTTTGTAATAGATTGTTACTCTCTCTCTCTCTCTCTCTCTTGCGTTTATTTTTTCCCTTCAACTCTCTTTTTCTTCTTTTGTTGCTGCTGATACACAATAAATTGTTTAAAAAACACATTAAACTTCAATATTATATTTTGTTTTAGTTTTTGTAATAGATTCATTATGTGCTTATTCTTTGTATATACACAATAAACTGTTTAAACAATTTAAACTTCAATATTATATTTTGTTTTAATTTTTGTAATAGATTTTTACTATCTCTCTCTCTCTCTCTTGCGTTTATTTTTTCCCTTCAACTCTCTTTTTCTTCTTTTGTTGCTGCTGATACACAATAAATTGCTTAAAAAAACACATTAAACTTCAATATTATATTTTGTTTTAGTTTTTGTAATAGATTCATTATGTGCTTATTCTTTGTATATACACAATAAACTGTTTAAACAAACAATTTAAACTTCAATATTTCCTCCCATTCTTCCTATTAATATGACATACAAAAACAAAACTAACTTACATACTTAAATATTCATTTAAAAAAAATTTAAACCACTATTTTTATCTCTTTTCATCTTAATGACTTTCATCTATATTAATTAACTTACTGATTTATGTTTCTCTAACATTTCAATTAATTTGATTCAAACCAACCATCTATATTAATTAACTTACTGATTTATGTTTCTCTAACATTTCAATTAATTTGATTCAAACCAAAACAACATTTTTAATATCATTAGATTGATTTCTTTACCTATCAATAAATTAACCACCTACTATTCATACATACGTATATACATTTTTCTACTCTAATAAACATTTAATATTTAAAACAAATATATAAATAAATAATATTTCTATAAATCTAATAAATAAATATAATTAATATATTAATTACATTCATACATACGTATATACATACACTATTTATATTATTTTTATTCTTTTTCCTATTATAATTATACTACATAAAATAAATAAGACTTAAAAAATTATAAATAATAAATATAGTGACAACAAATCCTATTATTATTAAACTACTATCCAATAACCATCTTTAAATGAAAAATAATGCTTTTCAATTTATATTGATTTAACCAAACAACATTTTTAGAACTTCATCATAATGATATAACGTTTGGTTTAAAGTTATACATACTTTGGATACAAATAACTCCGACGAAGGTTAATAGACAAAACATTTAATAACACAGCACATGGATAACAGTAGAATACAACGTTCATAATAAAGAGTACATACAAAAAGAGGTACACAAATAAAGATAGACACATTCATGAATGATACAGATATACAATAAAAGGCACAGACATGAGACTAGGAATAGTCCATGCTGTGAGGACTTACAGTAATGTAAGGGGGGCGGAGCCCCACGAGAGGGTTTAGATAGAATCTACCCCATGTGGCTCGTAGTTGCTGAAACTATAAAGAGGGCGAAAGTGTTTGAAACGGCGCTTAAATACTGGTGGTGCCCCTGGTGGGCATCATCAAACTAAAAGGGCAGACAACTCCACCAGGCGAATACAAACTAACGCTACAATGACTTTACCTAATATTAACATATTTACTTGTGTTTCCTCCTACACATTTCAATATTCTTTTTTTAAATTTTACCATTAACAATATCTTTAGATTAATCATTACAATTACAACTATTTATTACCATTTTTTAAACTAAAATCTATTAATCATCGAACATTTTGTGTTTATATTGAAATCAATTTAATTTTTTTTTTAAATATGTAAATCTTGATGTTAGGTTTAAAATGTTATATTTTTAGTTTCTAGAAATAAATATCTATTTAAATGCAAACCTTATTTTATAGTCCTTAAAGTAATAAGTTTTAAAGAAAAACTCTATTAAAAATTTAGGCCAAAGGGGGCCCCTTTGAAGCAGAAAATATCGATGTATAATTTTTTTAAAATAATATAATAGCCAATTAAATAATTATGGAAATGAGTAAAAAAGAAATCTCCTAAAAATATTTAATTTCTTTTTTTAACATTTTAATTTTTTTAGGAGATTTCTTTTTACTCATTCCATAATTATTTAATTGGGCTATTATATATTTTTAAAAAAATTATACAATCGATATTTTTTTCTGCTTCAAAGGGGCCCCCCTTTGGCTAAATTTTTAATAGAGTTTTTCTTTAAAACTTATTACTTTAGGACTATAAATAAGGTTTCATAAATAGATATTTATTTTCTAGAAACTAAAAATATAACATTTTAAACCTAAACATCAAGATTTACATCAATTTAANTTAATAATAATAGGATTTGTTGTCACTATATTTATTATTTATAATTTTTTAAGTCTTATTTATTTTATGTAGTATAATTATAATAGGAAAAAATAAAAATAATATAAATAGTGTATGTATATACGTATGTATGAATGTAATTAATATATTAATTATATTTATTTATTAGATTTATAGAATATTATTTATTTATATATTTGTTTAAAATATTAAATGTTTATTAGAGTAGAAAAATGTATATACGTATGTATGAATAGTAGGTGGTTAATTTATTGATAGGTAAAGAAATCAATCTAATGATATTAAAAATGTTGTTTTGGTTTGAATCAAATTAATTGAAATGTTAGAGAAACATAAATCAGTAAGTTAATTAATATAGATGGTTGGTTTGAATCAAATTAATTGAAATGTTAGAGAAACATAAATCAGTAAGTTAATTAATAGATGAAAGTCATTAAGATGAAAAGAATAAAAATAGTGGTTTAATTTTTTTAAATGAATATTTAAGTATGTAAGTTAGTTTTTGTTTTTGTATGTCATATTAATAGGAAGAATGGGAGGAAATATTGAAGTTTAAATTGTTTGTTTAAACAGTTTATTGTGTATATACAAAGAATAAGCACATAATGAATCTATTACAAAAAACTAAAAAAATATAATATTGAAGTTTAATGTGTTTTTTAAGCAATTTATTGTGTATCAGCAGCAAAAAAGAAGAAAAGAGAGAGTTGAAGGGAAAATAACGCAAGAGAGAGAGAGAGAGATAGTAAAAATCTATTACAAAAATTAAAACAAAATATAATATTGAAGTTTAAATTGTTTAAACAGTTTATTGTGTATATACAAAGAATAAGCACATAATGAATCTATTACAAAAACTAAAACAAAATATAATATTGAAGTTTAATGTGTTTTTAAACAATTTATTGTGTATCAGCAGCAACAAAAGAAGAAAAGAGAGTTGAAGGGAAAAAATAAACGCAAGAGAGAGAGAGAGAGAGAGAGTAAAATCTATTACAAAAATTAAAACAAAATATAATATTGAAGTTTAAATTGTTTAAACAGTTTATTGTGTATATACAAAGAATAAGCACATAATGAATCTATTACAAAACTAAAAATATATATAGTTTTGTTTTTAAGTAATATATTGTGTATATACAAGATAAGCACATAATGAATCTATTACAAAACTAAATATAATTGAATTTAATTGTATTAACGTTTATTGATAGTATTAGAATAGATATAATATATTACAAAACTACAAAATATAATATTGAGTTTAAATTGTTTGTATATACAGTTTATAGTGTATATACAAGAATAAGCACATAATGAATCTATTACAAAAACTAACAAATATATTTTAAGTTTAAATTGTTGTTTAAACAGTTTATTGTGTATATACAAAGAATAAGCACATAATGAATCTATTACAAAAACTAAAACAAAATATAATATTTAAGTTTAAATTGTTTAAACAGTTTATTTGTGTATATACAAAGAATAAGCACATAATGAATCTATTACAAAAACTAAAACAAAATATAATATTTAAGTTTAATTGTTGTTTAAACAGTTTATTGTGTATATACAAAGAATAAGCACATAATGAATCTATTACAAAACTAAAACAAAATATAATATTGAAGTTTAAATTGTTTTAAACAGTTTATTGTGTATATACAAAGAATAAGCACTAATGAATCTATTACAAAACTAAAACAAAATATAATATTGAAGTTTAAATTGTTTGTTTAAACAGTTTATTGTGTATATACAAAGAATAAGCACATAATGAATCTATTACAAAAACTAAAACAAATATAATATTGAAGTTTAATTGTTTTTAAACAGTTTATTGTGTATATACAAAGAATAAGACATAATGAATCTATTACAAAACTAAAACAAAATATAATATTGAAGTTTAAATTGTTGTTTAAACAGTTTATTGTGTATATACAAAGAATAAGCACATAATGAATCTATTACAAAAACTAAAACATATAATATTGAAGTTTAAATTGTTTAAACAGTTTATTGTGTATATAAAAGAATAAGCACATAATGAATCTATTAAACTACTACCAAAAACCATACTTTTTAAAATGAAAAAAAAATAATGCTTTTCAATTTATATTGATTTAACCAAACAACATTTTTAGAACTTCATCATAATGATATAACGTTTGGTTTAAAGTTATACATACTTTGGATACAAATAACTCCGACGAAGGTTAATAGACAAAACATTTAATAACACAGCACATGGATAACAGTAGAATACAACGTTCATAATAAAGAGTACATACAAAAAGAGGTACACAAATAAAGATAGACACATTCATGAATGATACAGATATACAATAAAAGGCACAGACATGAGACTAGGAATAGTCCATGCTGTGAGGACTTACAGTAATGTAAGGGGGGCGGAGCCCCACGAGAGGGTTTAGATAGAATCTACCCCATGTGGCTCGTAGTTGCTGAAACTATAAAGAGGGCGAAAGTGTTTGAAACCGGCGCTTAAATACTGGTGGTGCCCCTGGTGGGCATCATCAAACTAAAAAGGGCAGACAACTCCACCAGGCGAATACAAACTAACGCTACAATGACTTTACCTAATATTAACATATTTACTTGTGTTTCCTCCTACACATTTCAATATTCTTTTTTAAATTTTACCATTAACAATATCTTTAGATTATCATTACAATTACAACTATTTATTACCATTTTTAAACTAAAATCTATTAATCATCGAACATTTTGTGTTTATATTGAAATCAATTTAATTTTTTTTAAATATGTAAATCTTGATGTTAGGTTTAAAATGTTATATTTTTTAGTTTCTAGAAATAAATATCTATTTAATGCAAACCTTATTTTATAGTCCTAAAGTAATAAGTTTTAAAGAAAAACTCTATTAAAAATTTAGCCAAAGGGGGGCCCCTTTGAAGCAGAAAAAATATCGATGTATAATTTTTTTAAAAATAATATAATAGCCAATTAAATAATTATGGAAATGAGTAAAAAGAAATCTCCTAAAAAATTATTTTTAATTTCTTTTTTAACATTTTATTTTTCGATAATCGGTACTTATTTTCTCATAGAACAGCAACGGTAATTTTTTTTTTGTCTCTATTCATAACTTCGGTCTTATATCTTTGTGAAATTTACCCCCCCCTATATTTAACACAATGAAACTTACAGAAAATTTAATATTTTCTTGAAAAATTTTTTTCCATTCTAAAGAAAAAACATAAAATAAACTCCTGATGATTTAAAAAAAATTTTTTCAGCATATGGAAATAATGAAAATTATGATTGAAAAACAATGTTTTCATTTTTGCACTGTTAAATCAACTGAAATTTAACGTAGCTAAAAACAAGTTACGATAAGAGGATTTTTAAAAAATTCTATGAAAAATCAATTAATAATCTGATTTTCACGAAAATTTCCATAAATGTTTACCATTGGATGTAAATACATCTGAAATAGTTTTTTTCTAAAATATATTAGGGGAAATATTTTTTACGAGGTCTATTCCCCCCTCCTATTTTATTTTATGAGAAAAAAAAATGACTTTTCAGAAAATTTTTTTTTTCTTTTTTTCTATAAAGATAAGAGTCTGAATAACTATATAAATGAAATTGTATGAATGTACGAGGTGTAGTTTTTTGAGGAAAAATTAATGAAATCGGAAATAAAAAGTGCAAAAAAATGTCATAATATTAATATTTGAAAACTTTTTTTTGCTTTTATAATTGGTATGTACTATATTCTATTAAATTGTCAAAAAAAATTTTTATTTTTTAAGAAATTAATTTTTACGAGATTTTCAATCGTTTGTTTGATTAAATATTTTTATTTTCTGCGTGAAATAAATTAATTTTTTTTTTTCCTGCGTCAAAAAATCGAATTTTTCACGGATATTTAAAAATATGAATATAATTCAGGTGAACTAAACATTGGTCCGATACGAACTCGATTAATATTTTTAAAAGAATTTGTAATTTTTATTGTTGAATAGTAATGTATGATCCTTAGAATATACAGAAGAGCATAGCTGACATATTTGTTTTACAAAGAAACGAGACGCTTCTAAGTAACCGAAGTTTGTTCCTGTTAGGCTGACAGTGTTAGCGTGAAAAAATTATTTTATTTAACTTTTTTCAATAATTAAAATAAAAAGTAAGTATAATAGATTATTTTATCAGTTTTTATCTTAGAAAAAATATTCAAATTTTCATTCCATACTTTTACTGGTTAATTGTAAAAGGGAAATAATTAGTAACTTTTCTGTCTATATTACGGTCTAAAAATTACCCTTTCGCATGTAATACGGGCAGGTTTGTTTATTTTTTAAGATAACGATATAATTTTTCCCAATCGGATAATTTGATCTTTGAATTAACTATTTTTCTTTGTAACAACCCTGTACGATCTTTTTTTTAATGAGATTTTTTATAAACAAAGTTCGGAAATATCTATTTCCGTTTCATTCAAGATGGCATAAACGGTTTGGTGGTACCTAGTTTTTATCTTAGAAAAAATATTCAAATTTTCATTCCATACTTTTACTGGTTCATCGTAAAAAAGAAATAATTAGTAACTTTTCTCTCTATATTACAGTCTGAAAATTACCCTTTCGCATGTAATACGGGCAGGTTTGTTTATTTTTTAATATAACGATGTAATTTTTCCCAATCGGATAATTTGATCTTTGAATTAACTATTTTTCTTTGTAACAACCCTGTACGATCTTTTTTTTTATGAGATTTTTTATAAACAAAGTTCGGAAATATCTATTTCCGTTTTATTCAAGATGGCCTAAACGGTTTGGTGGTACCTAGTTTTTATCTTAGAAAAATATTCAAATTTTCGTTCCATACTTTTACTGGTTCATCGTAAAAAAGAAATAATTAGTAATTTTTCTCTCTATATTACAGTCTGAAAATTACCCTTTCGCATGTAATACGGGCAGGTTTGTTTATTTTTTAATATAACGATGTAATTTTTCCCAATCGGATAATTTGATCTTTGAATTAACTATTTTTCTTTGTAACAACCCTGTACGATCTTTTTTTTTTTTATGAGATTTTTTATAAACAAAGTTCGGAAATATCTATTTCCGTTTTATTCAAGATGGCCTAAACGGTTTGGTGGTACCTAGTTTTTATCTTAGAAAAAATATTCAAATTTTCATTCCATACTTTTACTGGTTCATCGTAAAAAAGAAATAATTAGTAACTTTTCTCTCTATATTACAGTCTGAAAATTACCCTTTCGCATGTAATACGGGCAGGTTTGTTTATTTTTTAAGATAACGATGTAATTTTTCCCAATCGGATAATTTGATCTTTGAATTATACATACCACCAATTTGACCCTATGCAATTTACCCCCCCTACATTTAACACAATGAAACTTGCAGAAAAATTAATATTTTCTTGAAAAGTTTTTTCCATTGTAAAGAAAAAACATTAAATAAACTCCTGATGATTTTTTAAATTTTTTATCAGCATAGGAAAATAATGAAAATTATGATTGAAAAACAATGTTTTCATTTTTGCACTGTTAAATCAACTGAAATTTAACGTAGCTAAAAACAAGTTACGATAAGAGGATTTTTAAAAAATTCTATGAAAAATCAATTAATGGTCCGATTTTCACGAAAATTTCCATAAATGTTTACCATTGGATGTAAATACATCTGAAATAGTTTTTTTCTAAAATATATTAGGGGAAATATTTTTTTACGATGTCTATCACCCCCCCTATTTTATTTTATGAGTTAAAAATAAATGATGTGGAAAAAAAATTTGCTACTTTTTTTCTATAAAGATAAGAGTCTGAATAACTATATCAATGAAATTGTATAACGTACCGAATTATAGTTTTTTTAGGAAAAAATAATGAAATCGGAAATAAAAAGTGCAAAAAAAAATGTCATAATATTAATATTTGAAAACTTTTTTTTTCTTATGTAATTGGTATTTACTATATTCTATTAAATTGTCAAAAAAAAAAAAAATTTTTAAGAAATTAATTTTTACGAGATTTTCAATCTTTTGTGTGATTAAATATTTTTATTTTCTGCGTGAAATAAATTAAATTTTTTTTTTTTCCTGTGGAAAAAATCAAAATTTTCACGGATATTTAAAAACATGAATTTTAGAATTCAGGTGAACTAAAAGTTGGTCCGATCCGTGCCGATTAATATTTTTAAAAGAATTTGTAATTTTTATTGTTGAATAGTAATGTGTGATTCTTAGAATGTACGGAAGAGCAAAACTGACATATGACGAGACGCTTCTCGGTAACTAAAGTTTGTTTTTCTGAGCGTAAAAAAATATTTTATTTAACTTTTACGACCAATTAGAATAAAAATAATATATTGAATGATTGTTTTATCAGTTTTTCTCTTAGAAAAAATATTCAAATTTTCATTTTATTTTCGATTTTAAGAATTATACTAAAACCGAAGACATTTTTTAACGTCAGTTTCACTGCGAAATTTTAAGATTAAAGTTTTTCAAGTTTTTATTCATAGTAAATTGTAATATTAAAGTTTTTAAAGATTTTATTCGTTTTAAATTGTAATATTAAAGTTTTTAAAGATTTTATTCATTTTAATAGAAAAAATTTGGCTAAAAAAGTTTGTCCGTTACACCCATCCGTACTTAGATGCATAACTGTAAGAGGGTAATAATATGTATTTCTTTCTCTCTAAATAGCGGCCTGAAAATTACCCTTTCGCACGTAATATGGATAGGTTTGTTTATTTTTTAAGATAACGATGTAATTTTTCCCAATCGGATAATTTGATCTTTGAATTAACTATTTTTCTTTGTAACAACTCTGTACGATCTTTTTTTAACGAGATTTTTGATAAACAAAGTTCGGAAATATCTATTTCCGTTTTATTCAAGATGACCTAAACGGTCTGATGGTACCTATTGAATTAACTATTTTTTCTTTGTAACAACCCTGTACGATCTTTTTTTTTTTTATGAGATTTTTTATAAACAAAGTTCGGAAAATATCTATTTCCGTTTTATTCAAGATGGCATAAACGGTTTGGTGGTACCTAGTTTTTATCTTAGAAAAAATATTCAAGTTTTCATTCCATACTTTTACGGGTTAATCGTAAAAGGAAAATAATTAGTAACTTTTCTCTCTATATTACAGTCTGAAAATTACCCTTTCGCATGTAATACGGGCAGGTTTGTTTATTTTTTAATATAACGATGTAATTTTTCCCAATCGGATAATTTGATCTTTGAATTAACTATTTTTCTTTGTAACAACCCTGTACGATCTTTTTTTTTTTATGAGATTTTTTTATAGACAAAGTTCGTAAATATCTATTTCCGTTTATTCAAGATGGCCTAAACGGTCTGGTGGTACCTATAGTACAACATCGAAACAATTTTACGCCCCCAACATAAGGTGGGGTCAAAATTAAGTGACCTGAAAAAAATTAGAAAGTTTTGAAATAAAATAAACAATGCATTATATAAAGATCGTTCTTCGATAAATAAACACGGAAAATTTTATTAAAAATCCGATAATTCCCTGATTTTTGGTAAATTATTTTCTGTAGTGGGGATAAAGTCATTTTCTCAAAAACACATTTTAGGCTCAGGAAATGTAATGATTTCGGGTCCATGTCGGTACATCAGTTAGCAGGGAACAGGAAGTCAGGACACCGGCGGTGAAAACAGAACGACCAAAGACAAAGGAACAGAATTGACTTGCCCACTGTTGTTGTGATATACATCGAAACTTAATTCCTTCGTAATTAAAATATTTAATTGGCAACAAAGAGAAAAAGAAAACTAACATCATATGAAAAAGTTGAATATCCTTCTCAATGTAAGTACATTTTTAAAAGTATATTTCATAGTTCACGCCCGTACAGAGGATTGGGGTAAGTTAGGGGAAACTGAACTAATTGTCGTGTACACAAACTGATAAAATAAAAAAAGGTTAATTGTATCTTTTCATATAATCGTTTTGATCAAATAAATACTTTTTTTTTTATATTTAAAAAGAAAAAAAAAATGGCCCACTTCATACTTATTTTTCATTTTTGTATCTAAAATAAAAACAAGTTAACCCTTATGTCAAATGTGATAAATGACATGAAAATAACAACATACATCCCATTTCTTAATTTCTTTATTTTGTGTTAAAATATTCTTTTTAAAAATAAAAATATCCCATTTCTTAATTTCTTTATTTGTGTTTAAAATATTCTTTTTAAAAATAAGTCAATAAATACGAAAACAATACTCAGTCTTAATCCGACAACCATTTTGAAAATTCTTTTTAAAAATAGCCCCCCCCCCTTACAGAAAATAATTTACCAAAAATAAGGGAATTATCGGATTTTAAATAAATTTTCAGTTTTTTATTTATCAATGAATGATCTTTACAGCATAAATAAAGAAATAAAAGACCGAAGTTATGAATAGAAACAAAACAAAAATTACGGTGGTTATTCTATGAGAAAATAAGTATCGAAAATTGAAAAATAAAATGTAAAATAATAATAGATAATTAATTTTTTGGAGATTTCTTTTTACTCATTTCGATAATTATTTAATTGGCTATTATCTTATAAAATAAAAAAATATACATTGATATTTTTTCTGCTTAAAAAGGGGGGGGGGTACATTTTCAATAGAGTTTTTCTTCAAAACTTATTACTTTATGTGTCTAAAATAAGGTTTGCATTAAATAGATATTTATTTTTAGAATCTTTTTTATTTTAAATTAATTTTATATATTAATTTTTCATAGTAAAAATACTAAATTAAAGTTTTCAAATAAATAACTTTTGATGCATTATAAAATTCATTAATTGGTAAATCAATACTGAAAATTTCATTAAAATCGGATAATTACCTGATTTTTGGTGAATTTTTTTTCCATCCCAAATGTTATTTTAAAACCATTGAAAAAGAGGCTGAATAGCTGATCGCGTCGAAATTGATCAAAACAAATGGTTTTAAATCTTTAAGAAATAAACTTCATATGTAATTATATTTTTCTTTTTTTAATGATGGTCATTATGTTACTACTTATCGATTTAGACAAAGTTTGACCTTAAATAATAGATTTAATTGTTTTTAATTCGCTTTTAAAATTCCTAGCAGATGACAAAAGTGCCTATGGCTATATATTACCAATTTTGACATAAAAGTAAATTTGGGTCCACTATTTCACAATGTATATACCTAAGTATCGGCAAAAATTGCCAAGGGAGATAATTTTTTCTTCTTATTTCTAAAAACAATTACCAAAAATCAGTGAATTGTCAAATTTTAATTAAATTTTCACCAAATTATTTTCCCACGATTTCATTTTATAATGATTAGTTTATTTCATGAAAGAAACTTGAAAAAATCCTTTTTTTATCAATTCAGAATGTGTGTGTGTGGGTACTTTTGTCCATTTAAAGAAAGAAAAGAAGTTTGGTTCCTAATTTTTACATTTCTTGAAAGATCATATCCTGAAGAATATATATGAAAAATATATATAAATTCAATACCCCAAGTTAAAAAAATGCGCAATTACATGCTCAATATTTTTAAAGAATTAAACATTTTTTTAAATCATCAATTTTTAGTATGGAGGCAAAAACGAACAAAATTATCTCCCTTTCTGACCACATGTGATTTTGTGAACGATTTCAACTATTTCACAAGTTGTTATAATTCATTCATTGAAGAAAGACTTTATTTCAAAAGGTACATTGTTCTTTTATTTATTTATTTATTTTTACATTCCTTTCAAAAATAGTAAACTTGAATTTAGTACCTAATTAAAAGAAAGTTATATTGTTAGACTGACATGACTAGTAAACATTTTTGTAATTATATTTAAAAAAAAGAAAAAGAAAACAAATAACACTTAAAGTTTTGTTAGACACGTGAAATTTTGGCAGTTTTCATGTAAATTTTCATTTGCGTTGTTGCGCCCGACACTCGTTGGGATCGACCAAAATACGTTAGCAAAGCAGTGGGCTATATGGTGTCCTGCCTTACCACAGTAATAACAGACATTATTTTCTTTTTCTATTGGTCGATGTGCAGGGTGTTGGGGTTGGGGTTATAATGCTGGCCTTTCGATTGGGTGACCGTGTCATGTTCATCGGGCCTGGTTTCGCGCTCATTCCACCATTAGCTGTTACTCACAGTCTCATACTGCCCTCTTCAAATAAGCCGCGATTCTCGTCGTTCTCGCTTGTGTGTTAAGGCATATTGATCATCGTCATAGAGTAAGCGTCTCAATCCGCCGCTCATTAAAGAATGTTTTTGAGGTCTTTGTGAACGTTCCTTGAAGTTCTCCATCAATATCAACTGCTAAGTTTTCCACAGTCAGATCTGACTTCTTTAGCCGTATTCCATCTATCAAAATATGTCTCATCTGACTGAAGAATTCCACATAGGTTTGTCTCTCATCTTTCCTGCAACTCAGATCTGACTTCTTTAGCCGTATTCCATCTATCAAAATATGTCTCCATCTGACTGAAGATTTACACATAGGTTTGTCTCTCATCTTTCCTGCAACTCAGATCTGACTTCTTTAGCCTATTCCATCTATCAAAATATGTTCTCATCTGACTGAAGAATTAACATAGGTTGTCTCTCATCTTTCCTGCAACTCAGATCCGACCTCTTTAGTCGTATTCCATCTATCAAAATATGTCTCCATCTGCCTGACGAATTCCACATAGGTTTGTCTCTCATCTTTTCTGCAACTCAGACGACTCTTTAGTCGTATTCCATCTATCAAAATATGTCTCCATCTGACTGAAGAATTACATAGGTTTGTCTCTCATCTTTGCTGCAACTCAGATCTGACTTCTTTAGCCGTATTCCATCTATCAAAATATGTCTCCATCTGACTGAAGAATTACACATAGGTTTGTCTCTCATCTTTCTGCAACTCAGATCGACCTTTAGCGTATTCATCTATCAAAATATGTCTCATCTGACTGAAGAATTCCACATAGGTTTGTCTCTCATCTTTCCTGCAACTCAGATTCTGACTTCTTTAGCGTATTCCATCTATCAAATATGTCTCCATCTGCTGAAGAATTCCACATAGGTTTGTCTCTCATCTTTCCTGCAATCAGATCTGACTTCTTTAGCCGTATTCCATCTATCAAATATGTCTCATCTGACTGAAGAATTACACATAGGTTTGTCTCTCATCTTCCTGCAACTCAGATCTGACTTCTTTAGCCGTATTCCATCTATCAAAATATGTCTTCATCTGACTGAAGAATTCCAGATAGGTTTGTCTCTCATCTTTCCTGCAACTCAGACTCGACTCTTTAGTCGTATTCCATCTATCAAATATGTTTCCATCTGACTGGAATTCCATAGGTTTGTCTCTCATCTTTACTGCAACTCAGATCTGACTTCTTTAGCCGTATTCACATCTATCAAAATATGTCTCCATCTGACTGAAGAATTACACATAGGTTTGTCTCTCATCTTTCTGCAACTCAGATCCGACTCTTTAGTCGTATTCCATCTATCAAAATATGTCTTCATCTGCTGAAGATTCCACATAGGTTTGTTCTCTCATTTCCTGCAACTCAGATCTGACTTCTTTAGCCGTATTCCATCTATACAAATATGTCTTCATCTGCCTGAAGAATTCACATAGGTTTGTTCTCATCTTTCCTGCAACTCAGATCTGACTTCTTTAGCTTGTATTTCCATCTATCAAAATATGTTTCATCTGCCTGAAGAATTCACACATAGGTTTGTCTCTCATCTTTCTGCACTCAGATCTGACTTTCTTTAGCCGTATTCATCTATCAATATGTTCATCTGCTGAAGAATTCACATAGGTTTGTCTCATTTTCTGCAACTCAGATCTGACTTCTTTAGCCGTTTCATCTATCAAATATGTCTCATCTGCCTGAAGAATTCCACATAGGTTTGTCTCTCATTTTTCCTGCAACTCAGATCTGACTTCTTTAGCCGTATTCCATCTTCAAAATATATGTCTCATCTGCTGAAGAATTCACATAGGTTTGTCTCTCATCTTTCCTGCAACTCAGATCTGACTTCTTTAGCCGTATTCCATCTATCAAATATATGCTCCATCTGACTGAGAATTCACATAGGTTTGTCTCTCATCTTTCCTGCAACTCAGATCTGACTTCTTTGTGCCGTATTCCATCATATCAAAATATGTCTCATCTGCCTGAAGAATTCCACATAGGTTTGTCTCTCATCTTTCCTGCATACTCAGATCTGACTTCTTTAGCCGTATTCCATCTATCAAAATATGTCTCCTCTGACTGAAGAATTCCACATAGGTTTTGTCTTCATCTTTCCTGCAACTCAGATCTGACTTCTTTAGCGTTATCCATCTATCAAAATATGTCTTATCTGCCTGAGAATTCCACATAGGTTTGTCTCTCATTTTTCCCTGCAACTCAGATCTGACTTCTTTAGCCGTATTCCATCTATCAAAATAATGTCTTCATTGACTGAAGAATTCCACATAGGTTTGTCTCTCATCTTTCCTGCTACTCAGATCTGACTTCTTTAGCCGTATTCCATCTATCAAAATATGTCTTCATCTGCTGAAGAATTCACATAGGTTTGTCTCTCATCTTTCCTGCAACTCAGATCTGACTTCTTTAGCCGTTTCCATCTATAAATATGTCTTCATCTGCCTGAAGAATTCCACATAGGTTTGTCTCTCATTCTTTCTGCAACTCAGATCTGACTTCTTTAGTCGTATTACATCTATCAAATTATGATCATTGACTGAAGAATTCCACATAGGTTTGTCTCTCATCTTTCCTGCAACTCAGATCCATTCTTTAGTCGTCTTTCCCATCTATCAAAATATGTCTCCATCTGCTGACGAATTCCACATAGGTTTGTCTCTCATCTTTTCTGCACTCAGATCCGACTCTTTAGTCGTATTCCATCTATCAAAATATGTCTCCATCTGACTGAAGAATTACACATTAGGTTTGTCTCTCATGCTTTCTGCAATCAGATCTGACTTCTTTAGCCGTTTCCATCTATCAAAATATGTCTCCATCTGACTAAAGAATTACACATAGGTTTGTCTCTCATCTTTCCTGCAACTCAGATCCGACGTCTTTAGTCGTATTCATCTATCAAAATATGTCTTCATCTGACTGAAGAATTCCACATAGGTTTTCCTCTCATCTTTCGTGCAACTCAGATCTGACTTTTTTAGCCGTATTCCATCTATCAAAATATGTCTCAATCTGATGAAGAATTCCACATAGGTTTGTCTCTCATCTTTCTTGCAACTCTGATCTGACTTCTTTAGCCGTATTCCATCTATCAAAATAATGTCTCGCATCTGACTGAAGAATTCCACATAGGTTTGTCTCCATTTTCTGCAACTCAGATCTGACTTCTTTAGCCGTATTCCATCTATAAAATATGTCGTTTCAGTCTGACTGAAGAATTCCACATAGGTGTTGTTCTCTCATCTTTCTGCAACTCAGATCCTGACTTCTTTAGCGTTATCCATCTATCAAAATATGTCTCCATCTGACTGAAGAATTCACATAGGTTTGTCTCTCATCTTTCCTGCAACTCAGATCTGACTTCTTTAGCGCTATTCTATATAAAATATGTCTCCATCTGACTGAAGATTCACATAGGTTTGTCTCTCATCTTTCCTGCAACTCAGATCTGACTTCTTTAGCCGTATTCCATCTATCAAAATATGTCTCCATCTGACTGAGAATTACACATAGGTTGTCTCTATCTTTCCTGAACTCTCAGATCCGACTTCTTTATGTATTCCATCTATCAAAATATGTCTTATCTGCCTGAAGAATTCCACATAGGTTTGTCTCTCATCTTTCCTGCAACTCAGATCTACTTCTTAGGCCGTATTCCATCTAAAAATATGTCTCATCTGCCTGAAGAATTCCACATAGGTTTGTCTCTCATCTTTCCTGCAATCAGATCTGACTTCTTTAGCTGTATTCTCTATCAAAAATATGTCTCTATCTGCCTGAAGAATTCCACATAGGTTTGTCTCTCATCTTTCCTGCAACTCAGATCTGACTTCTTTAGCCGTATTCCATCTATCAAATATGTTCCATCTGCCTGAAGAATTCACATAGGTTAGTCTCTCATCTTTCCGCAACTCAGATCTACTTCTTTAGCCGTATTCCAATCTATCAAAATATGTCTTCATCTGACCTGAAGAATTCCACATAGGTTTGTCTCTCATTTTCTGCAACTCAGATCTACTTCTTTAGCCGTATTTCCATCTATCAAATATGTCTCCATGTGACTGAAGAATCCACATAGGTTTGTCTCTTTCCATCTTTCCTGCAACTCAGATCTGACTTTCTTAGCCGTATTCCATTATCAAAATATGCTCCATCTGACTGAAGAATTACCACATAGGTTTGTCTCTCATCTTTCTGCAAACTCAGATCTGACTTTTTAGCCGTATTGCATCTATCAAAATATCTTCATCTTGAGAAGAATTCCACATAGGTTTGTGTTCTCATCTTTCCTGCAACTCAGATCGTGACTTCTTTAGCGCTATTCCATCTATCAAAATATGTCTTTCTGCCTGAAGAATTCCACATAGGTTTGTCTCTCATCTTTCTGCAACTCAGATCTGACTTCTTTAGGCCGTATTCCATCTATCAAAATATGTCTCATCTGCTGAAGAATTCACATAGGTTTGTCTCTCATTTTCCTGCAACTCAATCTGACTTCTTTAGCGTATTCCATCTATCAAATATGCTCACATTGCCTGAAGAATTCCACATGGTTTTGTCTCTCATCTTTCCTGCAACTCAGATCTGACTTCTTTAGCCGTATTCCATCTATCAAAATTGTCTCCATCTGCCTGAGAATTCACATAGTTTGTCTCTCATTTTCCTGCAACTCAGATCTGACTTCTTTAGCCGTATTCCATCTATCAAATATGTCTCCTCTGCTGAAGAATTCCACATAGGTTTGTCTTCATCTTTCCTGCAACTCAGATCTTGACTTCTTTAGCCGTATTCCATCTATTAAAATATGTCTTCATCTGCCTGAAGAATTCCACATAGGTTTGTCTCTCATCTTTCCTGCAACTCAGATCTGACTTCTTTAGCCGTATTCCATCTATCAAAATATGTCTTATCTGCTGAAGAATTCCAATAGGTTTGTCTCTCATCTTCTGCAACTCAGATCTGACGTTCTTTAGCCGTATTCCATCTATCAAATATGTCTTCATCTGCTGAAGAATTCCACATAGGTTTTGTCTCTCTTTTCTGCAACTCAGATCTGACTTTTTAGCCGTATTCCATTATCAAATATGTCTCATCTGCTGAAGAATTCCACATGGTTTGTCTCTCATCTTTCCTGCAACTCAGATCTGACTTCTTTAGCTCGTATTCATCTATCAAAATATGCTCATCTGACTGAAGATTTCACATAGGTTTGTCTCTCATCTTTCCTGCAACTCAGATCTGACTTCTTTAGCCGTATTCATCTATCAAAATATGTCTCCATGCCTGAAGAATTCCACATAGGTTTGTCTCAACATCTTTCCTGCAACTCAGATCTGAATCTTTTAGCCGTATTCCATCTATCAAATATGTTCATCTGCCTGAAGAATTCCACATAGGTTTGTCTCTCATCTTTTCCTGCACTCAGATCTGACTTCTTTAGCGTATCCATCTATCAAAATATGTCTCCATCTGACTGAAGAATTCCACATAGGTTTGTCTCTCATCTTTCCTGCAACTCAGATTGATTCTTTAGTGTATTCATCTATCAAATATGTCTCCATCTGCTGAAGAATTCCACATAGGTTTGTCTCTCATATCTTTCTGCAACTCGATCAGACTGTCTTTAGCCGTATTCATCTATCAAAATATGTCTCATCTCGACTGAAGAATTCCACATAGGTTTGTCTCTCATCTTTCCTGCAACTCAGATCTGACTTCTTTAGCCGTATTCCTTATCAAAATATGTCTCCATCTGACTGAAGAATTCCACATAGGTTTGTCTCTCATCTTTCTGCAACTCAGATCCGACTCTTTAGTGTATTCCATCTATCAAAATATGTCTCCATCTGCCTGACGAATTCCACATAGGTTTGTCTCTCATCTTTCTGCAACTCAGATCGACCTCTTTAGTCGTATTCCATCTATCAAAATATGTCTCCATCTGACTGAAGATTACACATAGGTTTGTCTCTCATCTTCCTGCAACTCAGATCTAGACTTTTTAGCGTATTCCATCTATCAAAATATGTCTCCATCTGACTGAAGAATTACACATGGTTTGTCTCTCATCTTTCCTGCAACTCAGATCCGACCTCTTTAGTCGTATCCATCTATCAAAATATGTCTCATCTGACTGAAGAATTCCACATAGGTTTGTCTCTCATCTTTCTGCAACTCAGATCTGACTTCTTTAGCCGTATTCCATCTATCAAAATATGTCTCCATCTGACTGAAGAATTCCACATAGGTTTGTTCTCATTTTCCTGCAACCTGATCTGACTTCTTTAGCCGGTATTCATCTATCAAAAAAATATGTCTCCATCTGACTGAAGAATTCACATAGGTTGTCTCTCATTTTCCTGCAACTCAGATCTGGACTTCTTTAGCGTATTCCATCTATCAAAATATGTCTCCATCTGACTGAAGAATCACATAGGTTTGTCTCTCATCTTTCCTGCAACTAAGATCTGACTTCTTTAGCCGTATTCATCTATCAAAATATGTCTCCATCTGACTGGAAGAATTCCACATAGGTTTGTCTTCATCTTTCCTGCAACTCAGATCTGACTTCTTAGCCTATTCCATCTATCAAAATATGTCTCCATCTGACTGAAGAATTCCACATAGGTTTGTCTCTCATCTTTCCTGCAACTCAGATCTGATTCTTTAGCCGTATTCCATCTATCAAAATATGTCTCATCTGACTGAAGAATTACACATAGGTTGTCTCTCATCTTTCCTGCAACTCAGATTCGACTCTTTAGTCGTATTCCATCTATCAAAATATGTCTATCTGCTGAAGAATTCCACATAGGTTTGTTCTCATTCTGCAACTCAGATCTGATTCTTTAGCCGTAATTCATCTATCAAATAATGTCTCCATCTGCCTGAAGTGATTCCATAGGTTTGTCTCTCATCTTTCTGCAACTCAGATCTGACTTCTTTAGCGTATTCCATCTATCAAAATATGTTTCATCTGCCTGAAGAATTCCACATAGGTTTGTCTTCATCTTTCCTGCAACTCAGATCTGACTTCTTTAGCGTATTCCATCTATCAAAATATGTTCCATCTGCTGAAGAATTCCACATAGGTTTGTCTCTATCTTTCCTGCAACTCAGATCTGACTTCTTTAGCCGTATTCCATATATCAAATATGTCTCATCTGCCTGAAGAATTCCACATAGGTTTGTCTCTCATCTTTCCTGCAACTCAGATCTGACTTTTTAGCCGTATTCCATCTATCAAAATATGTCTCATCTGCTGAAGAATCCACATAGGTTTGTCTCTCATCTTTCCTGCAACTCAGATCTGACTTCTTTAGCCGTATTCCATCTATCAAAATAGTCGTCCATCTGACTGAAGAATTCACATAGGTTTGTCTCTCATCTTTCCTGCAACTCAGATCTGACTTCTTTAGCCGTATTCATCTATCAAAATATGTCTCATCTGCCTGAAGAATTCCACATAGGTTTTGTCTCTCATCTTTCCTGCAACTCAGATCTGGACTTCTTTAGCCGTATTCCATCTATCAAATATGTCTCCATCTGACTGAAGAATTCACATAGGTTTGTCTCTCTCATCTTTCTGCAACTCAGATCTGACTTCTTTAGCCGTATTCCATCTATCAAAATATGTTCTTCATCTGCTGAAGAATTCCACATAGGTTTGTTTCATCTTTCCTGCAACTCAGATGACTTCTTTAGCCGTATTCCATCTATCAAAATATGTCTTCAATCTGCTGAAGAATTCCACATAGGTTTTGTCTCTCATCTTTCCTGCAACTCAGATCTGACTTCTTTAGCCGTATTCCATCTATCAAAATATGTCTTCATCTGCCTGAAGAATTCCACATAGGTTTGTCTCTCATCTTTCCTGCAACTCAGATCTGACTTCTTTAGCCGTATTCCATCTATCAAAATATGTCTATCTGCCTGAAGAATTCCACATAGGTTTGTCTCTCATCTTTCCTGCAACTCAGATCTGACTTCTTTTAGCCGTATTCCATCTATCAAAATTGATCTCCATCTGCTGAAGAATTCACATAGGTTTGTCTCTCATCTTTCCTGCAACTCAGATCTGACTTCTTTAGCCGTATTCCATCTATCAAAATATGTCTCCATCTGACTGAAGAATTCCACATAGGTTTGTCTCTCTTTCCTGCAACTCAGATCTGACTTCTTTAGCCGTATTCCATCTATCAAAATATGCTCCATCTGACTGAAGAATTCCACATAGGTTTGTCTCTCTCTTTCCTGCAACTCAGATCTGACTTCTTTAGTCGTATTCCATCTATCAAATATGTCTCCATCTGCCTGAAGAATTCACATAGGTTTGTCTCATCTTTCCTGCAACTCAGATCTGACTTCTTTAGCCGTATTCCATCTATCAAAATATGTCTCCATCTGACTGAGAATTCACATAGGTTTGTCTCTCATCTTTCCTGCAACTCAGATCCGACTCTTTTAGTCGTATTCATCTATCAAAATATGTCTCCATCTGCTGAAGAATTCCACATAGGTTTGTCTCTCATCTTTCCTGCAACTCAGATCTGACTTCTTTAGCGTATTCCATCTATCAAAATATGTCTCCATCTGCCTGAAGAATTCCACATAGGTTTGTCTCTCATCTTTCCTGCAACTCAGATCTGACCTCTTTAGTCCGTATTCCATCTATCAAAATATGTCTCCATCTGACTGAAGAATTCCACATAGGTTTGTCCTTCATCTTTCCTGCAACTCAGATTGACTTTTAGCCGTATTCCATCTATCAAATATGTTTCCATCTGACTGAAGAATTCCACATAGGTTTGTCTCTCATCTTTCCTGCAACTCAGATCTGACTTCTTTAGTCGTATTCCATCTATCAAATATGTCTCATTGACTGAAGAATTCACATAGGTTTGTCTCTCATCTTTTTGCAACTCAGATCTGACTTCTTTTAGCTCGTATTCCATCTATCAAATATGTCTCCATCTGACTGAAGAATTCACATAGGTTTGTCTCTCATCTTTCCTGCAACTCAGATCTGACTTCTTTAGCCGTATTCCATCTATCAAAATATGTCCATCTGACTGAAAGAATTCCAACATAGGTTTGTCTCTCATCTTTCCTGCAACTCAGATCCGACCTCTTTAGTCGTATTCCATCTATCAAATATGTCTCATCTGACTGAAGAATTCCACATAGGTTTGTCTCTCATCTTTCCTGCAACTCAGATCGACTTCTTTAGTCGTATTCCATCTATCAAAATATGTCTCATCTGTGAAGAATTCCAATAGGTTTGTCTCTCATCTTTCCTGCAACTCAGATCCGACCTCTTTAGTGTATTCCATCTATCAAAATATGTCTCCATCTGACTGAAGAATTCCACTAGGTTTGTCTCTCATTCCTGCAACTCAGATCTGACTTCTTTAGCTCGTATTCCATCTATCAAAATATGTCTCCATCTGACTGAAGAATTCCACATAGGTTTGTCTCTCATCTTTCCTGCAACTCAGATCTGACCTTTTAGCGTATTCCATCTATCAAAATATGTCTCCATCTGACTGAAGAATTCATAGGTTTGTCTCTCATCTTTCCTGCAACTCAGATCTGACTTCTTTAGCCGTATTCCATCTATCAAAATATGTCTCCATCTGACTGAAGAATTCACATAGGTTTGTCTCTCATCTTTCCTGCAACTCAGATCTGACTTCTTTAGCCGTATTCCATCTATCAAAAATGTCTCCATCTGACTGAAGAATTCACATAGGTTTGTCTCTCATCTTTCCTGCAACTCAGATCGACTCTCTTGTGTATTCCATCTATCAAAATATGTCTCCATCTGACTGAAGAATTCCACATAGGTTTGTCTCTCATCTTTCCTGCAACTCAGATCGACCTCTTTAGCGTATTCCATCTATCAAAATATGTCTCCATCTGACTGAAGAATTCACATAGGTTTGTCTCTCATCTTTCTGCAACTCAGATCTGACTTCTTTAGCCGTATTCCATCTATCAAAATATGTCTCCATGCTGAAGAATTCCACATAGGTTGTTCTCTCATCTTTCCTGCAACTCAGATCTGACTTCTTTAGTCGTATTCCATCTATCAAAATATGTCTCCATCTGCTGAAGATTCCACATAGGTTTGTCTCTCATCTTTCTGCAACTCAGATCTGACTTCTTTAGCCGTATTCCATCTATCAAAATATGTCTCCATCTGCTGAAGAATTCACATAGGTTTGTCTCTCATCTTTCCTGCAACTCAGATCTGACTTCTTTAGCCTGTATTCCATCTATCAAAATATGTCTCATCTGCCTGAAGAATTCCACATAGGTTTGTCTCTCATCTTTCCTGCAACTCAGATCTGACTTCTTTAGCCGTATTCCATCTATCAAAATATGTCTCCATCTGCCTGAAGAATTCCACATAGGTTTGTCTCTCATCTTTCTGCAACTCAGATCTGACTTTCTTTAGTCGTATTCCATCTATCAAAATATGTCTCATCTGCACTGAAGAATTCACATAGGTTTGTCTCTCATCTTTCCTGCAACTCAGATCTGACTTCTTTAGCCGTATTCCATCTATCAAAATATGTCCATCTGACTGAAGAATTCACATAGGTTTGTCTTCATCTTTCTGCAACTCAGATCTGACTTCTTTAGCCGTATTCCATCTATCAAAATATGTCTCCATCTGCACTGAAGAATTCCACATAGGTTTTGTCTCTCATCTTTCCTGCAACTCAGATTGACTTTCTTTAGCCGTTTCCATCTATCAAAATATGTCTCATCTGACTGAAGAATTCACATAGGTTTGTCTCTCATCTTTCCTGCAACTCAGATCTGACTTCTTTAGCCGTATTCCATCTATCAAAATATGTCTCATCTGCTGAAGAATTCCACATAGGTTTGTCTTCTCATCTTTCCTGCAACTCAGATCTGACTTCTTTAGCGTCGTATTCCATCTATCAAAATATGTCTTCATCTGCCTGAAGAATTCCACATAGGTTTGTCTCTCATCTTTCCTGCAACTCAGATCTGACTTCTTTAGCCGTATTCCATCTATCAAATATGTCTCCTGCACTGAAGAATTCCACATAGGTTTGTCTCTCATCTTTCCTGCAACTCAGATCTGACTTCTTTAGCCGTATTCATCTATCAAAATATGTCTATCTGACCTGAAGAATTCCACATAGGTTTGTCTCTCATCTTTCCTGCAACTCAGAATCTGACTTCTTTAGCCGTATTCCATCTATCAAAATATGTCTTCATCTGCTGAAGAATTCCACATAGGTTTGTCTCTCATCTTTCCTGCAACTCAGATTGACTTCTTTAGCCGTATTCCATCTATCAAAATATGTCTCATCTGACTGAAGAATTCCACATAGGTTTGTCTCTCATCTTTCTGCACTCAGATCTGACTTCTTTAGCCTATTCATCTATCAAAATATGTCTCATCTGCATGAAGAATTCACAAGGTTTGTCTTCATCTTTCCTGCAATCAGATCTGTTTCTTTTACTGTATTCCATCTATCAAAATATGTCTTCATCTGCACTGAAGAATTCCACATAGGTTTGTCTCTCATCTTTCCTGCAACTCAGAACTGAAACGCTCAGGTACCAGATCTCTATGGATCATTAATCTTCGTCGGCACATATTTCCTTGCTTTTTCCCCTGAGCCCGTCTGTATCAGCGTAGTCGAGCTTTCTGGGTGACCACTTCAGGCCTGGAAAGCGATTTTTTTTCAAAAGTGTTGAAATATTTTTCGAGGTCTGTCTCATTAAATGCTGGTATGAGTTTAACCTGTTGAACAAGATAAATTGTCTTCCTCAGTTCTTCTCCTCAAGGTCCTTTAATCTCACTTTCCGCTTAACTTTCTAATCTTTTACAGTGACTCTTGGAATAGTCTAATCTTTTTCTAATTCTAATTTTCAGCCTAACCTGATTTTTCCGCTTCAATTCTGGTCTTTTTCCAACATCGAGCTGCGCATGAGATAAAGCTAGGTGAATCCGTTCCATCGTCTAATATACATTCTTTCATTTTATTTATATTTTCTGTGTGACTGTCTTTTTCTTTCCTTTGTTTATAATCAAAAACGGAAATGTTCATTATTATCTGAGGTGACGAACACCTCTCTCTCTACTCTCTTTCTTTTTTCTTTCATTCTAAAAAATGGTGTCCACAAGACATTCTAATCATGTGCTTCGCCGAGTTCAGTGTTTGTGCTTTCGTTCCCTCTATGGAAGGCATTATAGAGAGTATAAAATGAATGAAATGTTACGGCCCGCACAGTCATATGGGATCAACCAGCATGCGTGCATAATAATAATAAACAAAAATGTGAGAGTAGGTCCAGTTTCAAACAAACAAATTAATATTTTCTTGAAAAGATTTTTTTCCATTCGAAAGAAAAAAACATTAAAAACTCCTGATGATTTTTAAAAAAATTTCAGCTAAGGAAAATAATAAAAATGAATTGAAAAACAATGTTTTCATTTTGCAACGTTATAATTGAAATTTAACATGGTATAACATGTTAGATATGAGGATTTTATTAATTCTATGAAAAATCAAGACAGATCATAGGGCCTTTTAATAACTCTTTTGTAGAAAGTCTATAATACAAAGGCCAATGAACCCCACTAGCAATAATACTCAAAACAGTTGAAACTGTTACACCACAAAGGCAAAGAACTGTATAGTGCTTTATAACCTCTTTGTAGAAAGTCTATATACAATAGCAATGAACCCCCAACTAGCAGAATTACATCAAACAGCTGAACACTGTACACGCACCAAGGCCTAAGACGACATAGGTGTCATTTCCAACTCTCTTGTAAAAAAGTCTATATATAGAAGTACCAAGGCCTGAGACTGACCATAGGTGCCATTCCAACCTCTCTTGTAGAAAGTCTATATATAGAAGTACCAAGGCCTGAGACTGACCATAGGTGCCATTCCAACCTCTCTTGTAGAAAGTCTATATATAGAAGTACCAAGGCCTGAGACTGACAATAGGTGCCATTCCAACTTCTCTTGTAGAAAGTCTATATATAGAAGTACCAAGGCCTGAGACTGACCATAGGTGCCATTCCAACCTCTCTTGTAGAAAGTCTATATATAGAAGTACCAAGGCCTGAGACTGACATAGGCCATTCCAACTTCTCTTGAAGAAAGTCTAATATAGAAGTACCAAGGCCTGAGACTGACCATAGTGCCATTCCAACCTCTCTTGTAGAAAGTCTATATATAGAAGTACCAAGGCCTGAGACTGACCATAGGTGCCATTCCAACTTCTCTTGTAGAAAGTCTATATATAGAAGTACCAAGGCCTGTGACTGACAATAGGTGCCATTCCAACCTCTCTTGTAGAAAGTCTATATATAGAAGTACCAAGGCCTGAGACTGACCATAGGTGCCATTCCAACCTCTCTTGTAGAAAGTCTATATATAGACGCACCAAGGCCTGAGACTGACAATAGGTGCCATTCCAACCTCTCTTGTAGAAAGTCTATATATAGAAGCACCAAGGCCTGAGACTGACCATAGGTGCCATTCCAACCTCTCTTGAAGAAAGTCTATATATAGAAGTACCAAGGCCTGAGACTGACCATAGGTGCCATTCCAACCTCTCTTGAAGAAAGTCTATATATAGACGCACCAAGGCCTGAGACTGACAATAGGTGCCATTCCAACCTCTCTTGTAGAAAGTCTATATATAGAAGCACCAAGGCCTGAGACTGACCATAGATGCCATTCCAACCTCTCTTTTAGAAAGTCTATATATAGACGCACCAAGGCCTGAGACTGACCATAGGTGCCATTCCAACTTCTCTTGTAGAAAGTCTATATATTGAAGTACCAAGGCCTGAAACTGACCATAGGTGCCATTCCAACCTCTCTTCTAGAAAGTCTATATATAGAAGTACCAAGGCCTGAGACTGACCATAGGTGCCATTCCAACTTCTCTTGTAGAAAGTCTATATATAGAAGTACCAAGGCCTGAGACTGACCATAGGTGCCATTCCAACCTCTCTTGTAGAAAGTCTATATATAGATGCACCAAGGCCTGAGACTGACCATAGGTGCCATTCCAACCTCTCTTGTAGAAAGTCTATATATAGAAGTACCAAGGCCTGAGACTGACCATAGGTGCCATTCCAACCTCTCTTGAAGAAAGTCTATATATAGAAGTACCAAGGCCTGAGACTGACCATAGGTGCCATTCCAACTTCTCTTGAAGAAAGTCTATATATAGAAGTACCAAGGCCTGAGACTGACCATAGGTGCCATTCCAACCTCTCTTGTAGGAAGTCTATATATAGAAGTACCAAGGCCTGAGACTGACCATAGGTGCCATTCCAACTTCTCTTGTAGAAAGTCTATATATAGAAGTATCAAGGCCTGAGACTGACAATAGGTGCCATTCCAACCTCTCTTGTAGAAAGTCTATATATAGAAGCACCAAGGCCTGAGACTGACCATAGATGCCATTCCAACCTCTCTTGAAGAAAGTCTATATATAGAAGTACCAAGGCCTGAGACTGACCATAGGTGCCATTCCAACTTCTCTTGAAGAAAGTCTATATATAGAAGTACCAAGGCCTGAGACTGACCATAGGTGCCATTCCAACCTCTCTTGAAGAAAGTCTATATATAGACGCACCAAGGCCTGAGACTGACAATAGGTGCCATTCCAACCTCTCTTGTAGAAAGTCTGAGACTGACCATAGATGCCATTCCAACCTCTCTTGTAGAAAGTCTATATATAGACGCACCAAGGCCTGAGACTGACCATAGGTGCCATTCAACTTCTCTTGTAGAAAGTCTATATATTGAAGTACCAAGGCCTGAAACTGACCATAGGTGCCATTCCAACCTCTCTTCTAGAAAGTCTATATATAGAAGTACCAAGGCCTGAGACTGACCATAGGTGCCATTCCAACTTCTCTTGTAGAAAGTCTATATATAGAAGTACCAAGGCCTGAGACTGACCATAGGTGCCATTCCAACCTCTCTTGTAGAAATTCTATATATAGAAGTACCAAGGCCTGAGACTGACCATAGGTGCCATTCCAACTTCTCTTGAAGAAAGTCTATATATAGAAGTACCAAGGCCTGAGACTGACCATAGGTGCCATTCCAACCTCTCTTGTAGAAAGTCTATATATAGAAGTACCAAGGCCTGAGACTGACCATAGGTGCCATTCCAACCTCTCTTGTAGAAAGTCTATATATAGAAGTACCAAGGCCTGAGACTGACAATAGGTGCCATTCCAACCTCTCTTGTAGAAAGTCTATATATAGAAGTACCAAGGCCTGAGACAGACCATAGCTGCCATTCCAACCTCTTTTGTAGAAAGTCTATATATAGAAGTACCAAGGCCTGAGACTGACCATAGGTGCCATTCCAACCTCTCTTGTAGAAAGTCTATATATAGAAGTACCAAGGCCTGAGACTGACAATAGGTGCCATTCCAACCTCTCTTGAAGAAAGTCTATATATAGAAGCACCAAGGCCTGAGACTGACCATAGATGCCATTCCAACCTCTCTTGAAGAAAGTCTATATAGACGCACCAAGGCCTGAGACTGACAATAGGTGCCATTCCAACCTCTCTTGTAGAAAGTCTATATATAGAAGCACCAAGGCCTGAGACTGACCATAGGTGCCATTCCAACCTCTCTTGTAGAAAGTCTATATATAGACGCACCAAGGCCTGAGACTGACCATAGGTGCCATTCCAACTTCTCTTGTTTAAAGTCTATATATTGAAGTACCAAGGCCTGAAACTGACCATAGGTGCCATTCCAACCTCTCTTCTAGAAAGTCTATATATAGAAGTACCAAGGCCTGAGACTGACCATAGGTGCCATTCCAACTTCTCTTGTAGAAAGTCTATATATAGAAGTACCAAGGCCTGAGACTGACCATAGGTGCCATTCCAACCTCTCTTGTAGAAAGTCTATATATAGATGCACCAAGGCCTGAGACTGACCATAGGTGCTATTCCAACCTCTCTTGTAGAAAGTCTATATATAGAAGCACCAAGCTCTGAGACTGACCATAGATGCCTTTGCATTCTCTCTGTCTTTTCTAATTCTAATTCACTTTCTTTTTCAAGGATTATAAAACATCTAGCTAAAGTAAACTTATTTTATTTGCTATATATTTGAATGATTTATTCTAATTTTCTCTCTTCAAATAAAACATGATTCTTTTTTTATATATATTTACAGTGGATGACAGCATTTTGAAATTTTAAAAAGGACTGAAGAGAAAACCAATCCTTGAACTTGAGATTTTTTTAATCACATTTTTACTTATGTAAAGCTCACATTGCAAAGTGAATCAGCATTTTCAGTTGAATTCAATTGAATTGATCATTTGCAAACACACACTGGAGAATTCATTTTCTTGAGAAATATGTGGATCAACATAATAATGGATGCATCATTTGGAAATCCATATACAAGCACACACTAATAAGTATTTTTCTCACAATTCTTTAAAAAGACACATGGAAAAATACACTAGAGACAGAACTTTTTCTTGTGAAGTATGCGGATCAGCATTTTCCCGTAATTCCTCTTTGAAAACACACATGCGAACACACACTGGAGAGAAACCATATTCATGTGAAGTATGTGGATCAGCATTTTCCCGTAATTCACATTTGAAAACACATATGCAAATACACACTGGGGAGAAACCATATTCATGTGAAGTGTGTGGATCAGCATTTTTCCGTAATTCCTCTTTGAAAAGACACATGCGAACACACACTGGGGAGAAACCATATTCATGTGAAGTGTGTGGATCAGCATTTTCCTGTAATTCCTCTTTGAAAATACACATGCAAACACACACTGGGGAGAAACCGTATTCATGTGAAGTGTGTGGATCAGCATTTTTCTGTAATTCACATTTGAAAAGACACATACAAACACACACAGGGGAGAAACCATATTCATGTGAAGTATGTGGATCGGCATTTTCCCGTAATTCATATTTGAAAACACACATGCAAACCCACACTGGCGAAAAACCATATTCATGTGAAGTATGTGGATCAGCATTTTCCCGTAATTCACATTTGAAAAGACACATGCAAACACACACCGGGGAGAAACCATATTCATGTGAAGTATGTGGATCAGCATTTTCCTGTAATTCAAATTTGAAAACACACATGCAAACACACACTGGGGAGAAACCATATTCATGTGAAGTATGTGGATCAGCATTTTCCTGTAATTTCTCTTTGAAAACACACATGCAAACACACACTGGGGAGAAACCATATTCATGTGAAGTATGTGGATCAGCATTTTTCTGGAATTCCTCTTTGAAAACACACATGCGAACACACACAGGGGAGAAACCATATTCATGTGAAGTATGTGGATCAGCATATTTCTGTAATTCACATTTGAAAACACACATGCGAACACACACTGGGGAGAAACCATATTCATGTGAAGTATGTGGATCAGCATTTTTCTATAATTCCTCTTTGAAAACACATATACGAACACACACTGGGGAGAAACCATATTCATGTGAAGTATGTGGATCAGCATTTTCCCTTAATTCCTCTTTGAAAACACACATGCAAACACACACTGGCGAAAAACCATATTCATGTGAAATATGTGGATCAGCATTTTCCCGTAATTCACATTTGAAAACACACATGCAAACACACACTGGCGAAAAACTTTTCTCTTGTGATGTTTGTGGATCAGCATTTTCACAGAGTTCCTCTTTGAAAATACACATGAGAACACATACTGGAGAGAAACCATTTTCTTGTTTCATTTGTGGATCTGCATTTTCAATTAATTCACATTTGATAAGTCACCTGCGAACACATACTAGTGAAAGAAATTAATATTATATCAATTGGGTTATGGACAACCAAGTACACCACTAGTTTCACAATAGTAAACTGCCCCTATCTGCGGCACAGGTATGTGCCATGAAGTGAATGTCACAATGTAACAAATGCAACTAATTCTACATAGGTAGCACCACTAGACCACTACAAATTAAAGTCAAAGAACACTTATCCACACAAGCATCCACATTCTGAAAGCGTTTAATTAAATGCAGCAACACGGAGAGAAGTATAACAGTCAATATAGAGGCCAGGGAGAGAAATCTAGATAACCTCCGAATTAAGGAGGCCTTACTAATAGCTAGATTACATCCAGGGATCAATAGCAGAACCGAACTCGGCACAGAGTTCATAATATAACCAACGCGTACATGTAATTGTATATGGAAACATACATGCAACATACATTCTGTAATCACACAAGTAACCAAATATACAATTTCAGCATGAAAAAACCAAGAAACAAACAACACTTTATGAATCATTTAATGCCAGAATTAGATTTATTTGGTTTGATTTATTTGTTTAATGGCATATAATCTCCTCATGGGTTATTTAATGTCAAAATTTAATTCATCCTAAATGATTGATTAACTATATTTTCCATGTTCCATTGCATTTTTTTTTCAATGATACTTTTATATTTCTCCAAAATCATTTGTTTGTACATAGTTTTTTTGTTTCAAGTATTCCTATCTATTTCAAATAATAAGAAAATAAAGAATTCAATAAAAGATAACTAAATAAATTTCTCTATAATCTTTTGTTTGTATACAGTTTTATAGTTTCAAGTATTCCTATCTATTTCAAATAGTTAAAATATGAAAAGAAAGAATAGAATAAAAAGATAACTAAATAATAGAGTAAATAAATTTTACTTTAAGAGGATGTGTTAGATTAAAGTTAAGTCATCTTCCTCTATTTCAGTGAGAAGAAGGGCAACTACATTAATGTTGGTAATATCTATGGACTCTGGTTGACTCTTTTTTTTTAACTGAGTACTAAAGATGTGTTGAACATTTTTCTTCTCTCTGATTTGTGTCTTATTTTATATTAAAAATGAACTGATCTTCAGCATTTAACACAACCAAAATAAATTGATTTTTAATTTATGATAAATGAAAATAAAATAATAATTAATTGCTGAAAAATGAAAATAAAAATTGATTTATTAATAAGTAATCCCAGAAATTGAATAGACTTCTTCTTTTTCTTCTTTTGTTGCTGCTGATACACAATAAATTGCTTAAAAAAACACATTAAACTTCAATATTATATTTTGTGTTAGTTTTTGTAATAGATTCATTATGTGCTTATTCTTTGTATATACACAATAAACTGTTTAAACAATTTAAACTTCAATATTATATTTTGTTTTAGTTTTTGTAATAGATTTTTACTCTCTCTCTCTCTCTCTCTTGCGTTTATTTTTTCCCTTCAACTCTCTTCTTCTTCTTTTGCTGCTGCTGATGATGATGAAGAAAAATGAAAATAAAACCAAAATAAATTGATTTTTAATTTATGATAAATGAAAATGAAATAATAATTAATTGCTGAAAAATGAAAATAAATTGATTTATTAATAAGTAATCCCAGAAATTGAATAGACTTCTTCTTCTCTTCTTCTTCTTCTACTTCTTTTGCTGCTGCTGATGATGATGATGAAAATAAAATAAAATGTGAAATAAAGAAAAGAATTATCCTACAGGATTTGAAACAAGCTTGTAAGTAAGTGGCATCTAGCAAGCATCAAACTTGCTTTTTCAGTATTAATAATTAATTGCTGTATAATCTATTTCTGTGTGACGAGCATGAGGATGAAATGAAAAAAGTAATATCTTAATTACTGTATAATCTATTTCAATAATATCTTCTTGTAAATTGTAGTTGTTGAAATTTATTAGGGTGTCACCATTTCATGTGGTGGCACCTTGTCGATACCAGGTAAAGCACTACACTAGAGGGACCTGAGAGCCACAACCTAAGGACCCAAAAGGGTCTCACTCTTTTATCACCATTTCATGTGGTGGCACCTCGTCGATACCAGGTAAGGCACTACACTAGAGGGACCTGAGAGCCACAACCTAAGGACCCAAAAGGCTCTCACTCTTTTATCACCATTTCATGTGGTGGCACCTTGTCAATACCAGGTAAGGCACTACACTAGAGAGACCTGAGAGCCACAACCTAAGGACCCAAAAGGGTCTCACTCTTTTATCACCATTTCATGTGGTGGCACCTCGTCGATACCAGGTAAGGCACTACACTAGAGAGACCTGAGAGCCACAACCTAAGGACCCAAAAGGCTCTCACTCTTTTATCACCATTTCATGTGGTGGCACCTTGTCGATACCAGGTAAGGCACTACACTAGAGGGACCTGAGAGCCACAACCTAAGGACCCAAAAGGCTCTCACTCTTTTATCACCATTTCATGTGGTGGCACCTCGTCGATACCAGGTAAGGCACTACACTAGAGAGACCTGAGAGCCACAACCTAAGTCCCAAAAGGCTCTCACTCTTTTATCACCATTTCATGTGGTGGCACCTTGTCAATACCAGGTAAGGCACTACACTAGAGAGACCTGAGAGCCACAACCTAAGGACCCAAAAGGCTCTCACTCTTTTATCACCATTTCATGTGGTGGCACCTTGTCGATACCAGGTAAGGCACTACACTAGAGGGACCTGAGAGCCACAACCTAAGGACCCAAAAGGGTCTCACTCTTTTATCACCATTTCATGTGGTGGCACCTTGTCGATACCAGGTAAGGCACTACACTAGAGGGACCTGAGAGCCACAACATAAGGACCCAAAAGGGTCTCACTCTTTTATCACCATTTCATGTGGTGGCACCTCGTCGATACCAGGTAAGGCACTACACTAGAGGGACCTGAGAGCCACAACATAAGGACCCAAAAGGGTCTCACTCTTTTATCACCATTTCATGTGGTGGCACCTCGTCGATACCAGGTAAGGCACTACACTAGAGGGACCTGAGAGCCACAACCCAATAATTTATTAGGGTACACATGTGCCAGTTGTCTAATAGGTCTATCACAACCGTTCTGGAGGTCACAATAAGACACATATCACCGTTTCATGTGGTGGCAACTCGTCGATACCAGGCAAGGCACTACACTAGAGGGACCCGAGAGCCACAACCTAATAATTACTAACTACTACTAGATTTCGTCCAGGCCCCCAGGATCAATTTACTTTCAACCAGCTAAGTCCAAGTAGACATATTCTTTGCACCCCTCTTGATCTAAATCCAGCTGAACCAATGTACACTTGAACTGTGAATTACGACCATATGGTGATATACTTGTCTACCATTGTACATTTTTTATGTCTTGTACATTAGGTACCACCAGACCGTTTATGCCATCTTGAATAAAACGGAAATAGATATTTCCGAACTTTGTTTATCAAAAATCTCGTAAAAAAAAGATCGTACAGGGTTGTTACAAAGAAAAATAGTTAATTCAAAGATCAAATTATCCGATCGGGAAAAATTACATCGTTATCTTAAAAAATAAACAAACCTGCCCGTATTACATGCGAAAGGGTAATTTTCAGACCGTAATATAAACAGAAAAGTTACTAATTATTTCCCTTTTACGATTAACCCGTAAAAGTATGGAATGAAAATTTGAATATTTTTTCTAAGAGAAAAACTGATAAAATAATCTATTATACTTACTTTTTATTTTAATTATTGAAAAAAGTTAAATAAAATAATTTTTTTCACGCTAACACTGTCAGCCTAACAGGAACAAACTCTGATTACTTAGAAGCGTCTCGTCTCTTTGTAAAACAAATGTCAGCAATGCTCTTCCGTACATTCTAAGGATCACACATTACTATTCAACAACAAAAATTACAAATTCTTTTAAAAATATTAATCGAGCTCGTATCGGACCAATGTTTAGTGCACCTGAATTATAAAATTCATATTTTTAAATATCCGTGAAAAATTCGATTTTTTGACGCAGGAAAAAAAAAATTTAATTTATTTCACGCAGAAAATAAAAATATTTAATCACACAAAAGATTGAAAATCTTGTAAAAATTAATTTCTTAAAAAAAAATTTTTTTTTGTTGACAATTTAATAGAATATAGTACATACCAATTATAAAAGCAAAAAAAAAGTTTTCAAATATTAATATTATGACATTTTTTTGCACTTTTTATTTCCGATTTCATTAATTTTTCCTAAAAAACCAGACCTCGTGCATTCATACAATTTCATTTATATAGTTATTCAGACTCTTATCTTTATAGAAAAAAAGAAAAAAAAAATTTCTGACGCGTCATTTTTTTTATCTCATAAAATAAAATGGGGGGGGGGGAATAGACCTCGTAAAAAATATTTCCCCTAATATATTTTAGAAAAAACTATTTCAGATGTATTTACATCCAATGGTAAACATCTATGGAAATTTTCGGGAAAATCAGATTATTAATTGATTTTTCATAGAATTTTTTAAAAATCCTCTTATCGTAACTTGTTTTTAGCTACGTTAAATTTCAGTTGATTTAACAGTGCAAAAATGAAAACATTGTTTTTCAATCATAATTTTCATTATTTTCGTAAGCTGATAAAATTTTTAAAAAATCATCAGGAGTTTATTTAATGTTTTTTCTTTCGAATGGAAAAAATCTTTTCAAGAAAATATTAATTTTTCTGCAAGTTTCATTGTGTTAAATGTAGGGGGGGGGGTAAATTGCACAGGGTCAAATTGGTGGTACCTATTGTACATTAAATTCTTTTCATAGTAGCAAAGTTTGTTTTTTCCTATCTCTTCAAAAACTGCGCCCAGCTTCTCTCTGTTTCTAATTGTATTTCTACATTTACTTATTCCAACCAAAATCCCTGAGCTGACTGTAGAATACCCCAACTCAACCTCAGCAGATGAATAAAATCTCCCCAATGGAGCCTCCTGTTAGCCATGGATGGCGACTTGTGATGATTAAGGATGGAATCTTAGTGGCTGAATGGTCCATGACATGAAACACTCCACTTTAGCCCTTACTTAGCCTTTAGACAGGCAGTCAGAGAGGCCCCCTCTGATCAATAAACTGGTCACATCAAGAAATGGAACCATTGTTAATAATAATTATTTTAAAAAAAGTTTGTCAAAAAACTCGTTAAAAATGTTGCCTAAAATTGCGCATTTTCAAATTTACATTTTTATATAGATACATAACAAGACGTTTAAAATTCACTATTGAATTTTAAGTGAATAAAAATGGGCCAATTGAATCAGAAAAATACTTTTTTTTTCCCTCAGTTCAAAGAAAAATATTGTTTGTAAAACTAGGAGGAAAAAAAACATGCTACATGAATTATTTTTGAGTTTTAAGAAACTTTTAAATTTTCAAATCCCTTTTTTTTTTTACTATTGAATTCATATTTTTATTTATTTATTTATTTATTTTGAAGAACATTTTCATGTTCTTCAAAATATGATCTTTCAGGAAATGTAAAAATTAGGGACTGGAAATGTTTTTTTCTGTGAATGAACAAAGGTCAAAGGTCACCCCCCCCCACACACACACACACACAAATTCTGAATTGATAAAAAAATATTGTTTAAGTTTGTTTGTTTTTATAAAATAAGTTATTCGTTTTTGCATCAATTCAAATAAAAATATCGTTTTTGAAACTACAAAAAAAAAAATGCTACATAAATTATTTTTCAAGCTTTAAGAAAATGACTTTTAAATTTTAAAATCACTTTTTTCGAGAATTGAATTTGTATTTTTTATTTTTAGAAATTTTTAATATGTTCTTCAGAATTTGATCTTTCAGGAAATGTAAAAATTAGGGTCCGGAAAATTTTTCTTTCAAATGAACAAAGGTGACAACCCCCACCCCGGTCCACATTCTGAGTTTTATAAAAAAAATCAGTTTTGTTTAAACATAAAATAAGCTATTCATTATAAAATTAAGTCATTCAATAATAATTTGGTTAAAAATTTCTTTAAAATCGGACAATTCCCTGGTTTTTTGGTAATTGTTTTAAAATTAAGGAATTAAAAAAAAATACGTCCCTTGGTTATCGTGTATGTGTGTGAGAGAGAGATAGAGAGAGAAAAAGGGTCTGTGAGTGTGTGGGCGTGTGTGTGCATATGTGTGTGATTATGTGAGCCACTGTTCCACCCACAACGTCTACATATATATGTGTGTGTGTTGTAGCCTCTTTTTGAGCTTAACTTGTAAGAGTAATCTCCCTTGCTTTTCAGTCAGAAACGAGACACCATTCATTGTTCAAAGTGTTCCTTGTTCTTTTTTCAAATTGTGTATAAAGAAAAAAAAAAGAAGAAATCTGACGAATTGATAGAAAGAAGTGAGTATGACTATTTAATGTGTTAAGTTTTTATAAGCTTACATTTCTATAAATATATTTGATGCAATACCAGCAGGAGTGGACTCCGCCCAAAAATGTTTGTTCCCGCTTTTTTATCCCTTGTATGAAATTGAATCAGTTCGTAATAAACCCTTGTTGAATTCACCTCGTGGTGTTAACCGCTGCTGACTTATCTTTATCCGTACCCTATGTGACCAGCTCCTCACTTTATACTTTTACCTATTGTAAATTCTATTATTATTTCACGCATTATTTTCACTATGCACTCCTCTGCTACTTACCAAACCTCAACATAATGCTTTATTTTTATTTTTTTTTTATTTTTTATTGTCAATTAAATATAATGTATGTCATCAGCACGGGTTTTATATTTTTCCTACTGTAGGTATGGGCAATTTCGCGCACATGCTACTGCGGAAGATCACAGGAAATTCTTCTAAAAATCAAATAAACTAAAGTAACTATCCGATTTTAATAAAACTTTCGGTATATGAAGTAATAAAAGACAAACTTTTATTGTAAATGAATGTTTACTAAATTGAAAAGGCTAAGAATTTTTTTCGTTAGTTTTTGTTGCATTTTTTTTTTTTTCTGTATGAAAATAGATTTTTGGAAAGATAATTCAATGACGGTACATATGTGAAAAAAATAAAAATATACCTATACTAGACCAGGTTTGGGCGTCTTAAACCTTGAAACGTAAATTTCATAAATAAGAAAAGAAATATGTATCGTTTTTTTTTTTAAATAAATTGTTAGATTATTTTCTAAGGAATTTCATATTAAAAGTTACTGTTGTCTACTTTTTAAAAAATTTTTTAGGGATTTTTTAAAAATTTATAAAATGTAAAATAAATACTTTTGTTTAGTAAATAGCAAAATCGTATTTATTTACTTAAATAAAATATTGTATAAAAAATATTGGACACGATTTATGTTATTTTTGTGTTAAAACATGCAGTTGTATTGAATCGAAAAAGTTTTAATTTGTTTATAATTATCTTTAAATCAAAATAGCCGACAGGCTTGCTCAAAGTAAAATAAACCAAGAGAGATTACTCTCATTTCCTTATATGTTTTTCAATTCTAAAAATAGAAATTTTAATTATTTTAAACAAATTTTAGCTATTAATTTGGTATTTTCTGTACGTAGTGTTTTTTTTCTTTTTTGTTAATGATTTCTAAGACATTTCTTTCTTTTTGGGGGCAAATTAATTGTTTATCTAAGATTTAAAGATACTACATAATAATAATAATATATTAATAATATGAATTTTAGGCAAATCGGTCGGAAAATTAGGGTGACCCAGAAAAACAGAAAACAAAATATTTATTTATTTTCCCATTAAACTAACCCTAAGCCTAACATTAACCCTAAACACCCATAGTTAGAATTAACAGTTTTGTTACAGAATTTGTTGGTTCTGACACCCCCCTCCTAAAATCTGAATTGATAAAAAAACATTTTTTCTATTTCTTTTTTAATAGAATAAACTGGAATATTGTTTTTATATTCAAATGACCAAAGGTTGACACCCCCCTCCTAAAATCTGAATTGATAAAAAACATTTTTTCTATTTCTTTTTTAATAGAATAAAATGGAATATTTTTTTTATATTCAAATGACCAAAGGTTGACACCTCCTTCCTAAAATCTGAATTGATAAAAACATTTTTTCTCATTGTTTTTAATAGAATAAACAATTAAGTCATTAATGAATAAAGTGTTGAAAATCTTCTTTGTTGTGAGGAGTGGTTTTGTGTTCCGTGTTGCAGTAGTATCTATTCGTGCTTAATCTCAGCACTGGGTTTAGCTTCTCGTAGCTCATTTTCCTAGTCCCCTAAAGTGTCTCTATATATGTCCTGCAGTAATACACATATGTAAATGAGATAACACGCTGTTACGTGTGTATATGTTGGAGAAGAAGTAGAAACAACACAGAGCAAAAGCTAACGTGACTTTTATTGTACATACATACAGGAAGTGGGGTCACCTCATCGGTTAAGAGTTAACCCTGTCAGGGGACTTAATATGGAGAGCTGAATGTATATGTGTGTATTATTTATCACGTAACATCTCCCTTTCTAGGGAAAAGGAGAAGGAGAATTGTCTTTCTCTTTTTTTTTTTTCTCCTTCTTTCTTTTTTATTTCACGTTCTTTTTCTTTTTTTTTTTTTTTTTTTTTTCTTTTTTTTTTTTTATTTTATTTATTTATGTGTGGTGTGGATAGTATGTTTATGTATTATTCAGTATATCTTGCAGGCGTTTTTATGATCCGGCCTGATCGGGTTTGCAGTGGTGCTTCTTTTGGTTGTGAATCTGCTGATTCTCCCTCATTCTCTCCACTTTCATTTCTGTCTGTGGTCTGACTTTCTGTTTCAGTTTGGTTATGGCCAGTTATGCCGGTTTGTTGTTGAGGGAATGAGTGTGTTGNCAAAATTGGACCTTTATTTTAAATGTTTTCTTATCTGCACTTTTTCCTTTATGCTAATATCCACATGACAAAGTGGAAGTACCACACTAAGGATTGAAAATATTTTCTAAAATTGGACCTTGAATTTTTAAAATGTTTTCTTTATCTGCACTTTTTCCTTTATTGCTAATATCCACATGACAAGTGGAAGTACACACTAAGGATTGAAAATATTTTCTAAAATTGGACCTTAATTTTAAAATGTTTTCTTTAACTGCACTTTTTCCTTTATTGCTAATATCCACATGACAAGTGGAAGTACACACTAAGGGGAATGAAATATTTTCTAAAATTGGACCTTTAATTTTAAAATGTTTTCTTTATCTGCACCTTTTCCTTATTGCTATATCCACATGACAAGTGGAAGACACACTAAGGATTGAAAATATTTTCTAAAATTGGACCTTTAATTTTAAAATGTTTTCTTTATCTGCACTTTTTCCTTTATTGCTAATATCCACATGACAAGTGGAAGTACACACTAAGGATTGAAAATATTTTCTAAAATTGGACCTTTAATTTTAAAATGTTTTTCTTTATCTGCACTTTTTCCTTTATTGCTAATATCCACATGACAAGTGGAAGTACACACTAAGGATTGAAAATATTTTCTAAAATTGGACCTTTAATTTTAAAATGTTTTCTTTATCTGCACTTTTTCCTTTATTGCTAATATCCACATTAACAAGTGGAAGTACACACTAAGGATTGAAAATATTTTCTAAAATTGACCTTTAATTTTAAAATGTTTTCTTTATCTGCACTTTTCTTTATTGCTAATATCCACATGACAAGTGAAGTACAACTAAGGATTGAAAATATTTCTAAAATTGGACCTTTAATTTTCAAAATTTTTCTTTATCTGCACTTTTTCCTTTATTGCTAAATCCACATGACAAGTGGAAGTACACACTAAGATTGAAAAATTTTCTAAAATTGGACCTTTAATTTTAAAATGTTTTCTTTATCTGCACTTTTCCTTATTGCTAATATCCACATGACAAGTGGAAGTACACACTAAGGATTGAAAATATTTTCTAAAATTGGACTTTAATTTTAAAATGTTTTCTTTATCTGCACTTTTTCCTTTATTGCTAATATCCACATGACAAGTGGAAGTACACACTAAGGATTGAAAATATTTTCTAAAATTGGACCTTTAATTTTAAAATGTTTCTTTATCTGCACTTTTTCCTTTATTGCTAATATCCACATGACAAGTGGAAGTACACACTAAGGATTGAAAATATTTTTCTAAAAATTGGACCTTTAATTTTAAAATGTTTTCTTTATCTGCACTTTTTCCTTTATTGCTAATATCCACATGACAAGTGGAAGTACACACTAAGGATTGAAAATATTTTCTAAAATTGGACCTTTAATTTTAAAATGTTTTCTTTATCTGCACTTTTTCCTTTATTGCTAATATCCACATGACAAGTGGAAGACACACTAAGGATTGAAAATATTTTCTAAAATTGGACCTTTAATTTTAAAATGTTTCTTTATCTGCACTTTTTCCTTTATTGCTAATATCCACATGACAAGTGGAAGTACACACTAAGGATTGAAAATATTTTCTAAAATTGGACCTTTAATTTTAAAATGTTTTCTTTATCTGCACTTTTTCCTTTATTGCTAATATCCACATGACAAGTGGAAGTACACACTAAGGATTGAAAATATTTTCTAAAATTGGACCTTTAATTTTAAAAATGTTTTCTTTATCTGCACTTTTTCCTTTATTGCTAATATCCACATGACAATGGAAGTACACACTAAGGATTGAAAATATTTCTAAAATTGACCTTTAATTTTAAAAGTTTTCTTTATCTGCACTTTTTCCTTTATTGCTAATATCCACATGACAAGTGGAAGTAACACACTAAGGATTGAAATATTTCTAAAATTGGACCTTTAATTTTAAAATGTTTTCTTTATCTGCACTTTTTCCTTTATGCTAATATCCACATGACAAGTGGAAGTACACACTAAGGATTGAAAATATTTTCTAAATTGGACCTTTAATTTTAAATGTTTTCTTAAACTGCACTTTTCCTTTATTGCTAATATCCACATGACAAGTGGAAGTACACACTAAGGATTGAAAATATTTTCTAAAATTGGACCTTTAATTTTCAAAATTTTCTTTATCTGCACTTTTTCTTTATTGCTAATATCCACATGACAAGTGGAAGTACACACTAAGGATTGAAAATATTTTCTAAAATTGGACCTTTAATTTTAAAATGTTTTCTTTAACTGCACTTTTTCCTTTATTGCTAATATCCACATGACAAGTGGAAGTACACACTAAGGATTGAAAATATTTTTCTAAAATTGGACCTTTAATTTTAAATGTTTTCTTTATCTGCACTTTTTCTTTATTGCTAATATCCACATGACAAGTGGAAGTACACACTAAGGATTGAAAATATTTTCTAAAATTGGACCTTTAATTTTAAAATGTTTTCTTTAACTGCACTTTTTCCTTTATTGCTATATCACATGACAAGTGAAAGTACACACTAAGGATTGAAAATATTTTCTAAAATTGGATCTTTAATTTTAAATGTTTTCTTTATCTGCACTTTTTCCTTTATTGCTAATATCCACATGACAAGTGGAAGTACACACTAAGGATTGAAAATATTTTCTAAAATTGGACCTTTAATTTTAAAATGTTTTCTTTATCTGCACTTTTTCCTTTATTGCTAATATCCACATGACAAGTGAAGTACACACTAAGGATTGAAAATATTTTCTAAAATTGGACCTTTAATTTTAAAATGTTTTCTTTATCTGCACTTTTTCCTTTATTGCTAATATCCACATGACAAGTGGAAGTACACACTAAGGATTGAAAATATTTTCTAAAATTGGACCTTTAATTTTAAATGTTTTCTTTAACTGCACTTTTTCCTTTATTGCTAATATCACATGACAAGTGAAAGTACACACTAAGGATTGAAAATATTTTCTAAAATTGGATCTTTAATTTTAAAATGTTTTCTTTATCTGCACTTTTTCCTTTATTGCTAATATCCACATGACAAGTGGAAGTACACACTAAGGATTGAAAATATTTTCTAAAATTGGACCTTTAATTTTAAAATGTTTTCTTTATCTGCACTTTTTCCTTTATTGCTAATATCACATGACAAGTGGAAGTACACACTAAGGATTGAAAATATTTTCTAAAATTGGACCTTTAATTTTAAAATGTTTTCTTTATCTGCACTTTTTCCTTTATTGCTAATATCCACATGACAAGTGAAAGTACACACTAAGGATTGAAAATATTTTCTAAAATTGACCTTTAATTTTAAAATGTTTTCTTTATCTGCACTTTTTCCTTTATTGCTAATATCCACATGACAAGTGGAAGTACACACTAAGGATTGAAAATATTTTCTAAAATTGGACCTTTAATTTTAAAATGTTTTCTTTATCTGCACTTTTTCCTTTATTGCTAATATCCACATGACAAGTGGAAGTACACACTAAGGATTGAAATATTTTCTAAAATTGGATCTTTAATTTTAAAATGTTTTCTTTATCTGCACTTTTTCCTTATTGCTAATATCCACATGACAAGTGGAAGTACACACTAAGGATTGAAAATATTTTCTAAAATTGGACCTTTAATTTTAAATGTTTTCTTTATCTGCACTTTTTCCTTTATTGCTAATATCCACATGACAAGTGGAAGTACACACTAAGGATTGAAAATATTTTCTAAAATTGGACCTTTAATTTTAAAATGTTTTCTTTATCTGCACTTTTTCCTTTATTGCTAATATCCACATGACAAGTGGAAGTACACACTAAGGATTGAAAATATTTTCTAAAATGGACCTTTAATTTTAAAATGTTTTCTTTATCTGCACTTTTCCTTTATTGCTAATATCCACATGACAAGTGGAAGTACACACTAAGGATTGAAAATATTTTCTAAAATTGGACCTTTAATTTTAAAATGTTTTCTTTATCTGCACTTTTTCCTTTATTGCTAATATCCACATGACAAGTGGAAGTACACACTAAGGATTGAAATATTTTTCTAAAATTGGACCTTTAATTTTTAAATGTTTCTTTATCTGCACTTTTTCCTTTATTGCTAAATCCACATGACAAGTGGAAGTACACACTAAGGATTGAAAATATTTTCTAAAATTGGACCTTTAATTTTAAAATGTTTTCTTTATCTGCACTTTTTCCTTTATTGCTAATATCCACATGACAAGTGAAGTACACACTAATACACACTAAGGATTGAAAATATTTTCTAAAATTGGACCTTTAATTTTAAAATGTTTTCTTTATCTGCACTTTTTCCTTTATTGCTAATATCCACATGACAAGTGGAAGTACACACTAAGGATTGAAAATATTTTCTAAAATTGGACCTTTAATTTTAAAATGTTTTCTTTATTAATTTTTAGAAAATATTTTCAATCCTTAGTGTGTACTTCCACTTGTCATGTGGATATTAGCAATAAAGGAAAAAGTGCAGATAAAGAAAACATTTTAAAATTAAAGGTCCAATTTTAGAAAATATTTTCAATCCTGTACTTCCACTTGTCATGTGGATATTAGCAATAAAGGAAAAAGTGCAGATAAAGAAAACATTTTAAAATTAAAGGTCCAATTTTAGAAAATATTTTCAATCCTTAGTGTGTACTTCCACTTGTCATGTGGATATTAGCAATAAAGGAAAAAGTGCAGATAAAGAAAACATTTAAAATTAAAGGTCCAATTTTAGAAAATATTTTCAATCCTTAGTGTGTACTTCCACTTGTCATGTGGATATTAGCAATAAAGGAAAAAGTGCAGATAAAGAAAACATTTAAAATTAAAGGTCCAATTTTAGAAAATATTTTCAATCCTTAGTGTGTACTTCCACTTGTCATGTGGATATTAGCAATAAAGGAAAAAGTGCAGATAAAGAAAACATTTTAAAATTAAAGGTCCAATTTTAGAAAATATTTTCAATCCTTAGTGTGTACTTCCACTTGTCATGTGGATATTAGCAATAAAGGAAAAGTGCAGATAAAGAAAACATTTTAAAATTAAAGGTCCAATTTTAGAAAATATTTTCAATCCTTAGTGTGTACTTCCACTTGTCATGTGGATATTAGCAATAAAGGAAAAAGTGCAGATAAAGAAAACATTTTAAAATTAAAGGTCCAATTTTAGAAAATATTTTCAATCCTTAGTGTGTACTTCCACTTGTCATGTGGATATTAGCAATAAAGGAAAAAGTGCAGATAAAGAAAACATTTTAAAATTAAAGGTCCAATTTTAGAAAATATTTTCAATCCTTAGTGTGTACTTCCACTTGTCATGTGGATATTAGCAATAAAGGAAAAAGTGCAGATAAAGAAAACATTTTAAAATTAAAGGTCCAATTTTAGAAAATATTTTCAATCCTTAGTGTGTACTTCCACTTGTCATGTGGATATTAGCAATAAAGGAAAAAGTGCAGATAAAGAAAACATTTTAAAATTAAAGGTCCAATTTTAGAAATATTTTCAATCCTTAGTGTGTACTTCCACTTGTCATGTGGATATTAGCAATAAAGGAAAAAGTGCAGATAAAGAAAACATTTTAAAATTAAAGGTCCAATTTTAGAAAATATTTTCAATCCTTAGTGTGTACTTCCACTTGTCATGTGGATATTAGCAATAAAGGAAAAAGTGCAGATAAAGAAAACATTTTAAAATTAAAGGTCCAATTTTAGAAAATATTTTCAATCCTTAGTGTGTACTTCCACTTGTCATGTGGATATTAGCAATAAAGGAAAAAGTGCAGATAAAGAAAACATTTTAAAATTAAAGGTCCAATTTTAGAAAATATTTTCAATCCTTAGTGTGTACTTTCACTTGTCATGTGGATATTAGCAATAAAGGAAAAAGTGCAGATAAAGAAAACATTTTAAAATTAAAGGTCCAATTTTAGAAAATATTTTCAATCCTTAGTGTGTACTTCCACTTGTCATGTGGATATTAGCAATAAAGGAAAAAGTGCAGATAAAGAAAACATTTTAAAATTAAAGGTCCAATTTTAGAAAATATTTTCAATCCTTAGTGTGTACTTCCACTTGTCATGTGGATATTAGCAATAAAGGAAAAAGTGCAGATAAAGAAAACATTTAAAATTAAAGGTCCAATTTTAGAAAATATTTTCAATCCTTAGTGTGTACTTCCACTTGTCATGTGGATATTAGCAATAAAGGAAAAAGTGCAGATAAAAAAACATTTTAAAATTAAAGGTCCAATTTTAGAAAATATTTTCAATCCTTAGTGTGTACTTCCACTTGTCATGTGGATATTAGCAATAAAGGAAAAAGTGCAGATAAAGAAAACATTTTAAAATTAAAGGTCCAATTTTAGAAAATATTTTCAATCCTTAGTGTGTACTTCCACTTGTCATGTGGATATTAGCAATAAAGGAAAAAGTGCAGATAAAGAAAACATTTTAAAATTAAAGGTCCAATTTTAGAAAATATTTTCAATCCTTAGTGTGTACTTCCACTTGTCATGGATATTAGCAATAAAGGAAAAAGTGCAGATAAAGAAAACATTTTAAAATTAAAGGTCCAATTTTAGAAAATATTTTCAATCCTTAGTGTGTACTTCCACTTGTCATGTGGATATTAGCAATAAAGGAAAAAGTGCAGATAAAGAAAACATTTTAAAATTAAAGGTCCAATTTTAGAAAATATTTTCAATCCTTAGTGTGTACTTCCACTTGTCATGTGGATATTAGCAATAAAGGAAAAAGTGCAGATAAAGAAACATTTTAAAATTAAAGGTCCAATTTTAGAAATATTTTTCAATCCTTAGTGTGTACTTCCACTTGTCATGTGGATATTAGCAATAAAGGAAAAAGTGCAGATAAAGAAAACATTTAAAATTAAAGGTCCAATTTTAGAAAATATTTTCAATCCTTAGTGTGTACTTCCACTTGTCATGTGGATATTAGCAATAAAGGAAAAAGTGCAGATAAAGAAAACATTTTAAAATTAAAGGTCCAATTTTAGAAAATATTTTCAATCCTTAGTGTGTACTTCCACTTGTCATGTGGATATTAGCAATAAAGGAAAAAGTGCAGATAAAGAAAACATTTAAAATTAAAGGTCCAATTTTAGAAAATATTTTCAATCCTTAGTGTGTACTTCCACTTGTCATGTGGATATTAGCAATAAAGGAAAAAGTGCAGATAAAGAAAACATTTAAAATTAAAGGTCCAATTTTAGAAAATATTTTCAATCCTTAGTGTGTACTTCCACTTGTCATGTGGATATTAGCAATAAAGGAAAAAGTGCAGATAAAGAAAACATTTTAAAATTAAAGGTCCAATTTTAGAAAATATTTTCAATCCTTAGTGTGTACTTCCACTTGTCATGTGGATATTAGCAATAAAGGAAAAAGTGCAGATAAAGAAAACATTTTAAAATTAAAGGTCCAATTTTAGAAAATATTTTCAATCCTTAGTGTGTACTTCCACTTGTCATGTGGATATTAGCAATAAAGGAAAAAGTGCAGATAAAGAAAACATTTTAAAATTAAAGGTCCAATTTTAGAAAATATTTTCAATCCTTAGTGTGTACTTCCACTTGTCATGTGGATATTAGCAATAAAGGAAAAAGTGCAGATAAAGAAAACATTTTAAAATTAAAGGTCCAATTTTAGAAAATATTTTCAATCCTTAGTGTGTACTTCCACTTGTCATGTGGATATTAGCAATAAAGGAAAAAGTGCAGATAAAGAAAACATTTTAAAATTAAAGGTCCAATTTTAGAAAATATTTTCAATCCTTAGTGTGTACTTCCACTTGTCATGTGGATATTAGCAATAAAGGAAAAAGTGCAGATAAAGAAAACATTTTAAAATTAAAGGTCCAATTTTAGAAAATATTTTCAATCCTTAGTGTGTACTTCCACTTGTCATGTGGATATTAGCAATAAAGGAAAAAGTGCAGATAAAGAAAACATTTTAAAATTAAAGGTCCAATTTTAGAAAATATTTTCAATCCTTAGTGTGTACTTCCACTTGTCATGTGGATATTAGCAATAAAGGAAAAAGTGCAGATAAAGAAAACATTTTAAAATTAAAGGTCCAATTTTAGAAAATATTTTCAATCCTTAGTGTGTACTTCCACTTGTCATGTGGATATTAGCAATAAAGGAAAAAGTGCAGATAAAGAAAACATTTTAAAATTAAAGGTCCAATTTTAGAAATATTTTTCAATCCTTAGTGTGTACTTCCACTTGTCATGTGGATATTAGCAATAAAGGAAAAAGTGCAGATAAAGAAAACATTTTAAAATTAAAGGTCCAATTTTAGAAAATATTTTCAATCCTTAGTGTGTACTTCCACTTGTCATGTGGATATTAGCAATAAAGGAAAAAGTGCAGATAAAGAAAACATTTTAAAATTAAAGGTCCAATTTTAGAAAATATTTTCAATCCTTAGTGTGTACTTCCACTTGTCATGTGGATATTAGCAATAAAGGAAAAAGTGCAGATAAAGAAAACATTTTAAAATTAAAGGTCCAATTTTAGAAAATATTTTCAATCCTTAGTGTGTACTTCCACTTGTCATGTGGATATTAGCAATAAAGGAAAAAGTGCAGATAAAGAAAACATTTTAAAATTAAAGGTCCAATTTTAGAAAATATTTTCAATCCTTAGTGTGTACTTCCACTTGTCATGTGGATATTAGCAATAAAGGAAAAAGTGCAGATAAAGAAAACATTTTAAAATTAAAGGTCCAATTTTAGAAAATATTTTCAATCCTTAGTGTGTACTTCCACTTGTCATGTGGATATTAGCAATAAAGGAAAAGTGCAGATAAAGAAAACATTTTAAAATTAAAGGTCCAATTTTAGAAAATATTTTCAATCCTTAGTGTGTACTTCCACTTGTCATGTGGATATTAGCAATAAAGGAAAAAGTGCAGTTAAAGAAAACATTTAAAATTAAAGGTCCAATTTTAGAAAATATTTTCAATCCTTAGTGTGTACTTCCACTTGTCATGTGGATATTAGCAATAAAGGAAAAAGTGCAGATAAAGAAAACATTTTAAAATTAAAGGTCCAATTTTAGAAAATATTTTCAATCCTTAGTGTGTACTTCCACTTGTCATGTGGATATTAGCAATAAAGGAAAAAGTGCAGATAAAGAAAACATTTTAAAATTAAAGGTCCAATTTTAGAAAATATTTTCAATCCTTAGTGTGTACTTCCACTTGTCATGTGGATATTAGCAATAAAGGAAAAAGTGCAGATAAAGAAAACATTTTAAAATTAAAGGTCCAATTTTAGAAAATATTTTCAATCCTTAGTGTGTACTTCCACTTGTCATGTGGATATTAGCAATAAAGGAAAAAGTGCAGATAAAGAAAACATTTTAAAATTAAAGTCCAATTTTAGAAAATATTTTCAATCCTTAGTGTGTACTTTCACTTGTCATGTGGATATTAGCAATAAAGGAAAAAGTGCAGTTAAAGAAAACATTTAAAATTAAAGGTCCAATTTTAGAAAATATTTTCAATCCTTAGTGTGTACTTCCACTTGTCATGTGGATATTAGCAATAAAGGAAAAAGTGCAGATAAAGAAAACATTTAAAATTAAAGGTCCAATTTTAGAAAATATTTTCAATCCTTAGTGTGTACTTCCACTTGTCATGTGGATATTAGCAATAAAGGAAAAAGTGCAGATAAAGAAAACATTTTAAAATTAAAGGTCCAATTTTAGAAAATATTTTCAATCCTTAGTGTGTACTTCCACTTGTCATGTGGATATTAGCAATAAAGGAAAAAGTGCAGATAAAGAAAACATTTTAAAATTAAAGTCCAATTTTAGAAAATATTTTCAATCCTTAGTGTGTACTTTCACTTGTCATGTGGATATTAGCAATAAAGGAAAAAGTGCAGTTAAAGAAAACATTTAAAATTAAAGGTCCAATTTTAGAAAATATTTTCAATCCTTAGTGTGTACTTCCACTTGTCATGTGGATATTAGCAATAAAGGAAAAAGTGCAGATAAAGAAAACATTTTAAAATTAAAGGTCCAATTTTAGAAAATATTTTCAATCCTTAGTGTGTACTTCCACTTGTCATGTGGATATTAGCAATAAAGGAAAAAGTGCAGATAAAGAAAACATTTTAAAATTAAAGTCCAATTTTAGAAAATATTTTCAATCCTTAGTGTGTACTTTCACTTGTCATGTGGATATTAGCAATAAAGGAAAAAGTGCAGTTAAAGAAAACATTTAAAATTAAAGGTCCAATTTTAGAAAATATTTTCAATCCTTAGTGTGTACTTCCACTTGTCATGTGGATATTAGCAATAAAGGAAAAAGTGCAGATAAAGAAAACATTTTAAAATTAAAGATCCAATTTTAGAAAATATTTTCAATCCTTAGTGTGTACTTTCACTTGTCATGTGATATTAGCAATAAAGGAAAAAGTGCAGTTAAAGAAAACATTTTAAAATTAAAGGTCCAATTTTAGAAAATATTTTCAATCCTTAGTGTGTACTTCCACTTGTCATGTGGATATTAGCAATAAAGGAAAAAGTGCAGATAAAGAAAACATTTTAAAATTAAAGGTCCAATTTTAGAAAATATTTTCAATCCTTAGTGTGTACTTTCACTTGTCATGTGGATATTAGCAATAAAGGAAAAAGTGCAGATAAAGAAAACATTTTAAAATTAAAGGTCCAATTTTAGAAAATATTTTCAATCCTTAGTGTGTACTTCCACTTGTCATGTGGATATTAGCAATAAAGGAAAAAGTGCAGATAAAGAAAACATTTTAAAATTAAAGGTCCAATTTTAGAAAATATTTTCAATCCTTAGTGTGTACTTCCACTTGTCATGTGGATATTAGCAATAAAGGAAAAAGTGCAGATAAAGAAAACATTTTAAAATTAAAGGTCCAATTTTAGAAAATATTTTCAATCCTTAGTGTGTACTTCCACTTGTCATGTGGATATTAGCAATAAAGGAAAAAGTGCAGTTAAAGAAAACATTTTAAAATTAAAGGTCCAATTTTAGAAAATATTTTCAATCCTTAGTGTGTACTTCCACTTGTCATGTGGATATTAGCAATAAAGGAAAAAGTGCAGATAAAGAAAACATTTTAAAATTAAAGATCCAATTTTAGAAAATATTTTCAATCCTTAGTGTGTACTTTCACTTGTCATGTGATATTAGCAATAAAGGAAAAAGTGCAGTTAAAGAAAACATTTTAAAATTAAAGGTCCAATTTTAGAAAATATTTTCAATCCTTAGTGTGTACTTCCACTTGTCATGTGGATATTAGCAATAAAGGAAAAAGTGCAGATAAAGAAAACATTTTAAAATTAAAGGTCCAATTTTAGAAAATATTTTCAATCCTTAGTGTGTACTTCCACTTGTCATGTGGATATTAGCAATAAAGGAAAAAGTGCAGATAAAGAAAACATTTTAAAATTAAAGGTCCAATTTTAGAAAATATTTTCAATCCTTAGTGTGTACTTCCACTTGTCATGTGGATATTAGCAATAAAGGAAAAAGTGCAGATAAAGAAAACATTTTAAAATTAAAGGTCCAATTTTAGAAAATATTTTCAATCCTTAGTGTGTACTTCCACTTGTCATGTGGATATTAGCAATAAAGGAAAAAGTGCAGTTAAAGAAAACATTTTAAAATTAAAGGTCCAATTTTAGAAAATATTTTCAATCCTTAGTGTGTACTTCCACTTGTCATGTGGATATTAGCAATAAAGGAAAAAGTGCAGATAAAGAAAACATTTTAAAATTAAAGTCCAATTTTAAAAATATTTTCAATCCTTAGTGTGTACTTCACTTGTCATGTGATATTAGCAATAAAGGAAAAAGTGCAGTTAAAGAAAACATTTTAAAATTAAAGGTCCAATTTTAGAAAATATTTTCAATCCTTAGTGTGTACTTCCACTTGTCATGTGGATATTAGCAATAAAGGAAAAAGTGCAGATAAAGAAAACATTTTAAAATTAAAGGTCCAATTTTAGAAAATATTTTCAATCCTTAGTGTGTACTTCCACTTGTCATGTGGATATTAGCAATAAAGGAAAAAGTGCAGATAAAGAAAACATTTTAAAATTAAAGGTCCAATTTTAGAAAATATTTTCAATCCTTAGTGTGTACTTCCACTTGTCATGTGGATATTAGCAATAAAGGAAAAAGTGCAGATAAAGAAAACATTTAAAATTAAAGGTCCAATTTTAGAAAATATTTTCAATCCTTAGTGTGTACTTCCACTTGTCATGTGGATATTAGCAATAAAGGAAAAAGTGCAGATAAAGAAAACATTTTAAAATTAAAGGTCCAATTTTAGAAAATATTTTCAATCCTTAGTGTGTACTTCCACTTGTCATGTGGATATTAGCAATAAAGGAAAAAGTGCAGTTAAAGAAAACATTTTAAAATTAAAGGTCCAATTTTAGAAAATATTTTCAATCCTTAGTGTGTACTTCCACTTGTCATGTGGATATTAGCAATAAAGGAAAAAGTGCAGATAAAGAAAACATTTTAAAATTAAAGGTCCAATTTTAGAAAATATTTTCAATCCTTAGTGTGTACTTCCACTTGTCATGTGGATATTAGCAATAAAGGAAAAAGTGCAGATAAAGAAAACATTTTAAAATTAAAGGTCCAATTTTAGAAAATATTTTCAATCCTTAGTGTGTACTTCCACTTGTCATGTGGATATTAGCAATAAAGGAAAAAGTGCAGATAAAGAAAACATTTTAAAATTAAAGGTCCAATTTTAGAAAATATTTTCAATCCGTAGTGTGTACTTCCACTTGTCATGTGGATATTAGCAATAAAGGAAAAAGTGCAGTTAAAGAAAACATCTTAAAATTAAAGGTCCAATTTTAGAAAATATTTTCAATCCTTAGTGTGTACTTCCACTTGTCATGTGGATATTAGCAATAAAGGAAAAAGTGCAGATAAAGAAAACATTTTAAAATTAAAGGTCCAATTTTAGAAAATATTTTCAATCCTTAGTGTGTACTTCCACTTGTCATGTGGATATTAGCAATAAAGGAAAAAGTGCAGTTAAAGAAAACATCTTAAAATTAAAGGTCCAATTTTAGAAAATATTTTCAATCCTTAGTGTGTACTTCCACTTGTCATGTGGATATTAGCAATAAAGGAAAAAGTGCAGTTAAAGAAAACATCTTAAAATTAAAGGTCCAATTTTAGAAAATATTTTCAATCCTTAGTGTGTACTTCCACTTGTCATGTGGATATTAGCAATAAAGGAAAAAGTGCAGATAAAGAAAACATTTTAAAATTAAAGATCCAATTTTAGAAAATATTTTCAATCCTTAGTGTGTACTTTCACTTGTCATGTGATATTAGCAATGAAGGAAAAAGTGCAGATAAAGAAAACATTTTAAAATTAAAGGTCCAATTTTAGAAAATATTTTCAATCCTTAGTGTGTACTTTCACTTGTCATGTCGATATTAGCAATAAAGGAAAAAGTGCAGATAAAGAAAACATTTTAAAATTAAAGGTCCAATTTTAGAAAATATTTTCAATCCTTAGTGTGTACTTTCACTTGTCATGTGATATTAGCAATGAAGGAAAAAGTGCAGATAAAGAAAACATTTTAAAATTAAAGGTCCAATTTTAGAAAATATTTTCAATCCGTAGTGTGTACTTCCACTTGTCATGTGGATATTAGCAATAAAGGAAAAAGTGCAGTTAAAGAAAACATTTTAAAATTAAAGGTCCAATTTTAGAAAATATTTTCAATCCTTAGTGTGTACTTCCACTTGTCATGTGGATATTAGCAATAAAGGAAAAAGTGCAGATAAAGAAAACATTTTAAAATTAAAGGTCCAATTTTAGAAAATATTTTCAATCCTTAGTGTGTACTTCCACTTGTCATGTGGATATTAGCAATAAAGGAAAAAGTGCAGATAAAGAAAACATTTTAAAATTAAAGGTCCAATTTTAGAAAATATTTTCAATCTTTAGTGTGTACTTTCACTTATCATGTGGATATTAGCAATAAAGGAAAAAGTGCAGATAAAGAAAACATTTTAAAATTAAAGGTCCAATTTTAGAAAATATTTTCAATCCTTAGTGTGTACTTCCACTTGTCATGTGGATATTAGCAATAAAGGAAAAAGTGCAGATAAAGAAAACATTTTAAAATTAAAAGTGGATGTTGGGTCAATAGAATTCACTAAATCGACAGAGTTCGGTTCTTCCGCTTACTCAATCTTATCGGTAAGTTTTAACTTGCGATTTCTTTACTTCTTTCTAAGTTCAAAACCTGATTCAGGTCACAATACTGCCAACCACTCCTTCCACCCCAAGCAGTGTTTTCCTTCCCTAGATTGGTTGCCCAACCAACGTTTAAAGAGCCCAGTGTGCCCTACTATTTACCAATTACCTTAGGGAGAGTAGTTGGATTCATACCTTTCTCTCCCAAGGGTATTAGTGCTTTGTGAACTGTAGGGGAGGGAGCTTTACTTCTCAATTATCAGTTAGTCACTCATATTCTTTATAAACTCTTTCTCACTTTCAAAGGGATCTCATCTGTTTTGTATCTCGTATTGTTACATAATCTATGCGGTGGCATAAGATTATTGTCAATCCCCTGTAATTCTGAGGGGATGACCCTTTTCATACTTATGTAAGGTAGTATAGAGATATGGTGGCGATCAGTGCAGTTGATGGCCCTGAAAGTGAGTGACGGCGTTTGACCTCACTCTCACCTTGCCTTCCGGGGATAAATCGTGGAAACCAGAAGGCATCGAAGAACCTGTTCTGGTTTAAGAATAGTAAGGAGATTTAGTTGAGTTTCGCAGTGGACATCAGACAGAGCAGTCGGCCATGATGCTCTGTCTAAACTGTAACTCTGCATACGCGGGCTATATTATGTCTGGGTTGGGGATTTACCGAATAAAGTAACATTAAAAGAAAATCAAAGTCTTGTGTTTACTAAAAACTAACAATGACACAGGGCTTCTGATAAGGAGAAATCCCTAAGTGAAACCAGACCCGAAGTCCCCAAGAAAGTCCAGACCTTAGAAGATTCCAGACCAAGCCAAGAAGATAGAACCAAGGCCGGCCAGAAGAAAAGACGACTAGAAGTAAGAATTAAAGAAAGCGTATACAACATTATATCGATTTGGTACCGTGAAAACCTCAGTATGCAATAATATTGTATTTCATGTAAGTCATTTGTCCATGTGCTCAGACAATAAAGTCTGTATTGTTATGTTTTACTTCTTTGATCGGACTTATTCATGTATATATTCACATCTATTCTTATAATCTAAAAGATAGCTTTGCCCCAGTTGTAGCTTGAGAGATGTTATGGAGGCCTAAAATAAGTAAAATTTAATATAGAAAAGCTGGACTGTAACAAAAACCATCCAGAAGAAAAAATAACAACACTCAAGGCAAATTCAACTCCAACAGTTTTTAATGTTCCCAGAGTGAAAATCTGTATATTTTGAAGTCAAAATGAGGATAACTCATGTTTGTATTTAGCACGGTAAGTCTTCCATAAACGAACATTCATCACAAATAAAGAACATTCGTCAGTAATAATTTTGAAATGATTAAAAATCTCTGAAAATCTGTTGAGCAAAATTATGCATTTTTAAACACATTTTTAAAATAGATTAAATAAATCTTGATTGATGGTAAAAAATATTGAATACAATATGGCACCATCCAGACGTTTAAAATTCATTATTGAATTTTTAAGTGAATGAAAATAGACCAATTGAATCAGAAAAAATTACTTTTTATTCCCATTAATTCAAAGGAAAAAATTGTTTTTAACACTACAAAAAAAAAAAAAAAAAAATGTTACATAAATTATTTTTTGAGTTTTCAGATAATAACTTTTAAATTTTCAAAGTATTGAAAGTATTCAATGTATTCAAAGTATTCAAAGTATTCAAAGTATTTTTCAGGTATTGAATTTTTATTTTTTTAAGTTCTTCAGGATTTTATCTTTTTTACCCATTACATTCCGAATTGATAAAAAAAAGTTTTTTTTTTTTTTTTTTTTCAATGAAATAATCTGGACCATATGACTTTTAGGTACCCCCTTTTTTTTTTTATTTATCTCGATTAAGAAAGGGCATGTCTTTCATTAACACCGTCAATATCCGGTTGTTTTAACAGACGAATTTTAGATATTTTTAAAATTATAAAACTAACCGCTAACCGTAACCCCTAACTTTTGGAATTAAGAAATTTACAAAATATTATTAACCCCCTTTGTTACTTTTGCTCATCCGTGTGTGTGTGTGTGTTTTGTTGGAACCTCTTTCTAGTTAAACAACCAGAGTAATCTCCCCTTGGTAGTTGGCTTTGATTTCAGTAAGGAGACACGTGTGTGATTTAAAGAAAAACATTCATTGTACGACGACTTCTTCATTACATTTTCAAACACAATATCTTTCTATAAAGAAAGAAAAAGAAGAAATCAGATGAATGAATATAGGAAGAAGTAAGTATGATAATTTAATTGATTATTTCTTTACAAATAAAAATGTCTACATAGCTGTATGTGCGACGCATTGGCTGGATTAGACATTTTCCAGATAAATTTAACTAGACACTTTTTAAATCTCATATACGAATTTTATTTGAATTAAATAAGTTAGAATTTGTTTTTTTGTTTGTTTACATCATTCGTATTAATTGAGTGGTGATACCAAATGAATTTCCGACACATTAAGATTTTCTGTTAGGCAGACATTTTAATATAGGGACTGGCAAAGTCATTTTTGACCCAAAATAATTTACCAAAAATCAGGGAATTATCAGCTTTTCATGAAATTTTCAGTGTTTATTTATCGAAGAACGATCTTTATAATGCATTATTTATTTTATTTCAAAACTTTCTCATTTTTTTCATGTCACTTAATTTTGACCCCCTTATGCTGGGGGCGTAAAATTGTTTCGAATTGGTCCTTACCTGATACTAATTACAGTATAAATAAAGAGATAAAAGACCGAAGTTATGAATAGAAACAAAAAAAAATAATTTTATTATAAAGATCGTTATTCGATAAATAAACACTGAAAATTTCATTAAAATCCGATAATTCCATGATTTTTGGTAAATTATTTTCTGTGTGTGTGTGGGGGGGGGGGGGCTAAAGTCATTTGGTCAAAAATGACTTTGAGGCTCTGTTTGCCAGTCCCTAATGTTCAATAATGTGTCTTACGAAATACAAATTAATATTTTATCTATTTTAAAAAAATTATTGTAAATAAAATGTTTTGTTTTTAATGTGTGTTATGTAGGTACCACCAGACCGTTTATGCCATCTTGAATAAAACGGAAATAGATATTTCCGAATTTTGTTTATCAAAAATCTCGTAAAAAAAAAGATCGTACAGGGTTGTTACAAAGAAAAATAGTTAATTCAAAGATCAAATTATCCGATTGGGAAAAATTACATCGTTATCTTAAAAAATAAACAAACCTGCCCGTATTACATGCGAAAGGGTAATTTTCAGACCGTAATATAGACAGAAAAGTTACTAATTATTTCCCTTTTACAATTACCCGTAAAAGTATGGAATGAAAATTTGAATATTTTTTCTAAGAGAAAAACTGATAAAATAATCTATTATACTTACTTTTTATTTTAATTATTGAAAAAAGTTAAATAAAATAATTTTTTTCACGCTAACACTGTCAGCCTAACAGGAACAAACTTTGGTTACTTAGAAGTGTCTCGTCTCTTTGTAAAACAAATGTCAGCAATGCTCTTCCGTACATTCTAAGAATCACACATTACTATTCAACAACAAAAATTAGAAATTCTTTTAAAAATATTAATCGAGCTCGTATAATTATAAAATTCATATTTTTAAATATCCGTGAAAAATTTGATTTTTTGACACAGGAAAAAAAAAAATTTAATTTATTTCACGCAGAAAATAAAAATATTTAATCACACAAAAGATTGAAAATCTCTTAAAAATTAATTTCTTAAAAAAAATTTTTTTTTTGTTAACATTTTAATAGAATATAGTACATACCAATTATAAAAGCAAAAAAAAGTTTTCAAATATTAATATTATGACATTTTTTTGCACTTTTTATTTCCGATTTCATTAATTTTTCCTCAAAAAACTAGACGTCGTACATTCATACAATTTCATTGATATAGTTCTTCAGCCTCTTATCTTTATAGAAAAAAAGAAAAAAAATTTTTCTGACGCGTCATTTTTTTTTATCTCATAAAATAAAATAGGGGGGGGGGGAATAGACCTCGTAAAAAAATATTTCCCCTAATATATTTTAGAAAAAAACTATTTCAGATGTATTTACATCCAATGGTAAACATTTATGGAAATTTTCGGGAAAATCAGATTATTAATTGATTTTTCATAGAATTTTTAAAAATCCTCTTATCGTAACTTGTTTTTAGCTACGTTAAATTTCAGTTGATTTAACAGTGCAAAAATGAAAACATTGTTTTTCAATCATAATTTTCATTATTTTCGTAAGCTGATAAAAAATTAAAAAAATCATCAGGACTTTGTTTAATGTTTTTTCTTTCGAATGGAAAAAATCTTTTCAAGAAAATATTATTTTTTCTGCAAGTTTCATTGTGTTAAATGTAGGGGGGGGGGGTAAATTGCACAGGGTCAAATTGGTGGTACCTAGTGTTATGCTATTGTTTAAATTTAGATAAATATGGTTTATGAAACAAAACAGTGTTTTCTTTCAAAAACAATATTTATTTATTCGTAAAGAATTTAATTATTTATAAATAATTTCTTTTTAATTCAAAGAAATTTTTTTTTTTTTAATATAAAACTTTATTTGGTCTTGGTAGAGGGGTTTGTTTTCAATTTCATTCCCCGAGAGAATTTTTTTTGAAGATGGGACGATTAAAAAAAGAATAAGATAAACAGCTCAATAAAAAGATTTATATTACTCTGTTTAAAATTTGATTTAATCTCAAAGTGAATGTTCGAAAATTTATTCATGTTTTTTTTTTTGTTGTTGTTGTTGTTCTTTTTTCACTCGTGAGTCTCAACGATAACCTTTGCATTCACAATTTTAAAATATGGAAGCCCAAAAAGAAAATGACTTCACTTATTCATATTTTTATGTTTTTGAAATGTTTAATTACTTGAATGACTTAATCTAATTATTTATATTTTTATTAAAAGATAATTTAATTTTTTTAAATTAATTCATCTGTTCGTGTTGGTTTTATTTAAGATTATTTTTAAAGAAAATATTTAGTACTCTTAAATTACTAATTCAAGAGTACTTAATATTTTCTTGGATTATTATCTTTAAATTAAATATTTTTAATGTTTTAATATTAATTTTAATGTTTATATTTAAATATTTTTTTTAAGTTGAGTTTTAAAGTGGAGGTTCGATATACAAGGTAAGTATATTATGATAAACTGGACCCTCATTTTATGACCATATTCATGCTTTTTCGTAGTCACTTATGAAAATCTGACACCTGTAATTTTAGAGTATGGAAGCGTATCATTTGACTGTAAAGTGGGGTTTCAATTTACAATGTAAGCATTATCATAAACTGGACCCTCATTTTATGACCATATTTATGCTTTTTCGTAGTCACTTATGAAAATCTAACACCTGTAATTTCAGAGTATGGAAGCCTAAAAAGAAAAAAGATTAGTGTATTTAAAAGTTAATTTTTGCAACTTTCTCTAATGTATCATTTAACTGTAAAGTGGGGGTTCAATTTACAACGTAAGCATTATCATAAACTGGACCCTCATTTTATGACCATATTTATGCTTTTTCGTAGTCACTTATGAAAATCTAACACCTGTAATTTCAGAGTATGGAAGCCTAAAAAGAGAAAAGATTAGTGTATTTAAAAGTTAATTTTTGTAACTTTCTCTAATGTATCATTTGACTGTAAAGTGGGGGTTCAATTTACAATGTAAGCATTATCATAAACTGAACCTGCATTGTATGTGTATCTTTCTGCAATAAACCTTTCTTTTTTTTTTTTTTTGCACCTATAATTTAAAATTGAAAGATTATTTTTAAAGAAAATATTTAGTACTCTAAAATTAGTAATTTAAAAGTACTTAATGTTTTCTTTAAATATTCCTTATATGTTTTAATTTCTTTTGTGTGTGTGTATGTGGAAAAGTGGGGTTTTAAAGTGGGGGGTTGATATACAAGGTACAAATCATGATAAACTGGACCCTCATTTTATGACTATATGTCTTTTCGTCGTCCCTTATGAAAATCTGACATCTGTAATTTTAGAGTACGGAAGCCTAAAAAGAAAAAAAAAAGCTTTGTAACTGTCTCTAATGTGTCATTTGACTGTAAAGTGGGGGTTTGATTTACAATTTAAGCATCATCATAAACTGGATCCTGATTTTATGTCCGTGTTTCTGAAAGTAACAGCTTTTTATTTTTCGTTCGCCATGACTACAATATAACACTCATAATTTTATGATACGGAAGCCCAAAAAGGAAACAAAATTATTTAAGTTGCAGTTTCTATTTGTCTGTGAAAATATACAAGAAGTAAGTGGAGTGACCTATTGTAGGCATCAACAAATTTCACATAAAAACAAATTAAAATTAAATTGATTATTTAAGGTCAAATGTTTGTTTTCGTCAAAAATAATAGCACATCAACCTTGTGGTTTATTTGATGTGAAATCTTTCCTTTTAGAAGAACTAGGTACCACCAATTTGACCCTGTGAAATTTACCCCCCCCCCCTATATTTAACACAATGAAACTTACAGAAAATTTAATATTTTCTTGAAAAAAATTTTTCCATTTTAAAGAAAAAACATAAAATAAACTCCTGATGATTTTTAACATTTTTTATCAGCACACGAAAATAATGAAAATTATGATTGAAAAACAATGTTTTCATTTTTGCACTGTTAAATCAACTGAAATTTAACGTAGCTAAAAACAAGTTACGATAAGAGGATTTTAAAAAAATTCTATGAAAAATCAATTAATGGTCCGATTTTCACGAAAATTTCCATAAATGTTTACCATTGGATGTAAATACATCTGAAATAGTTTTTTTCTAAAATATATTAGGGGAAATATTTTTTTACGATCTGTACGATCTTTTTTTTACGAGATTTTTGATAAAGTTTGGAAATATCTATTTCCGTTTTATTCAAGATGGCCTAAACGGTTTGGTGGTACCTAAGAAGATCAGTAGCCATATAATTTAACCCATAGTTGAGGGGATTTAAAGTATGGGAGCCTGAAAAGAAAAATAATTGTGGCATTTAAAACTAAAGTCACTTTTCCCTAATGGGTCTTTTAACTGTAAAGTGGGGGTTCGATTTACAATGTAAGCATCATCATAAATTGAATCCTGATTTTATGCACATCTTGGTTTGTACCTTTCTTAAAGGTATTTATCTGAAAGTGAGTGTAATAGTACACCTAGGTTTCGAACTCGCTTACTATGATGTTGCAGTTCATCACGTTAGCTACAACACCCCTAGTACCCCCACACACATACACACACCAATTTGGTCATCATATATGACACCCTAACATGTGCTACTCCAGGCCAATAAAATATGAATAAAAAAGATCCAGGAAGTATTACAATTTTTTTTTTTTCATGTTTTTATCTGAATTTTATCAAATTGAATAAGCTAAGAGCAATTAAGAAAGAATTGTAGAGGAGAAAATAAAGAAACGGAAGAAGAGGAAGATAAAAAGGAAAAGAAAAGGAAGAAGAGGAAGATAAAAAGGAAAAGAAAAGGAAGAAGAGGAAGATAAAAAGGAAAAGAAAAGGAAGAAAAAAAATGTGGTTATTTGTTGTTTTTTTTTTGTTTTTTTTTTTTCAATTTTTTTTTGGTTGCTTTTCCACACCTGATAGTTTGTTAGGGGTTAGGATTATGGGTTCTAACACTAACCCTAACCCCTAACAAGCAACCGGATATTGACAGTGTAAATGAAAAAAATTACATAATGAGACGGAATTGAAAAGGGTGCCTTAAGGTAATATGGTCCAATACTTCTGTCTTTTTATATCGCTAAAGAGAAATAACCACATGTTTGCTTATAATTTCTTTTCTTTTTTTTAAAATACAAACAAGGGAAATGCATAAGTGCATCATGTAATTTGCAGAGCTTTCTTATTGGCCCAAAATGCTCACTGCCAGAAAGATAATAACTTGAAACTATTCTATTTATTTATTTTTAACACCACGATTTTATGAATCATAATAAGACTTGTCATTGTGTACATCATATAGTAACAAAGGATGTGTTTATTCTCTGATGTGAAACATTCAGGAGAAAGATAGATAACAAAATACCTTTCACATTTATGTAAGTTCATTTATTGAGTTAACTTAGAAATGTAATCCTCCTTGCTTTAGTTTTAATGATGAAATTAGAACAATCTTTAAAAGTTAATTTATTGACATAACCAATTTAATCAGTTTTATATGAATAAATGTTTACTTACATAATGGCCAAAATTGTTTTATATCATCTTCCCTCATAAAAATGTAATCCTACTTTGGATGAAATTAGAACAGAACTTTAAAATGATTCTATAAATTGACATAACCAATTTAATCAGTTTTATATGAATAAATGTTTACATAATGGCCAAAATTGTTTTATATCATCTTCCCTCATAAAAATGTAATCCTACTTTGGATGAAATTAGAACAGAACTTTAAAATGATTCTATAAATTGACATAACCAATTTAATCAGTTTTATATGAATAAATGTTTACTTACATAATGGCCAAAATTGTTTTATATCATCTTCCCTCATAAAAATGTAATCCTACTTTGGATGAAATTAGAACAGAACTTTAAAATGATTCTATAAATTGACATAACCAATTTAATCAGTTTTATATGAATAAATGTTTACTTACATAATGGCCAAAATTGTTTTATATCATCTTCCCTCATAAAAATGTAATCCTACTTTGGATGAAATTAGAACAGAACTTTAAAATGATTCTATAAATTGACATAACCAATTTAATCAGTTTTATATGAATAAATGTTTACTTACATAATGGCCAAAATTGTTTTATATCATCTTCCCTCATAAAAATGTAATCCTACTTTGGATGAAATTAGAACAGAACTTTAAAATGATTCTATAAATTGACATAACCAATTTAATCAGTTTTATATGAATAAATGTTTACTTACATAATGGCCAAAATTGTTTTATATCATCTTCCCTCATAAAAATGTAATCCTACTTTGGATGAAATTAGAACAGAACTTTAAAATGATTCTATAAATTGACATAACCAATTTAATCAGTTTTATATGAATAAATGTTTACTTACATAATGGCCAAAATTGTTTTATATCATCTTCCCTCATAAAAATGTAATCCTACTTTGGATGAAATTAGAACAGAACTTTAAAATGATTCTATAAATTGACATAACCAATTTAATCAGTTTTATATGAATAAATGTTTACTTACATAATGGCCAAAATTGTTTTATATCATCTTCCCTCATAAAAATGTAATCCTACTTTGGATGAAATTAGAACAGAACTTTAAAATGATTCTATAAATTGACATAACCAATTTAATCAGTTTTATATGAATAAATGTTTACTTACATAATGGCCAAAATTGTTTTATATCATCTTCCCTCATAAAAATGTAATCCTACTTTGGATGAAATTAGAACAGAACTTTAAAATGATTCTATAAATTGACATAACCAATTTAATCAGTTTTATATGAATAAATGTTTACTTACATAATGGCCAAAATTGTTTTATATCATCTTCCCTCATAAAAATGTAATCCTACTTTGGATGAAATTAGAACAGAACTTTAAAATGATTCTATAAATTGACATAACCAATTTAATCAGTTTTATATGAATAAATGTTTACTTACATAATGGCCAAAATTGTTTTATATCATCTTCCCTCATAAAAATGTAATCCTACTTTGGATGAAATTAGAACAGAACTTTAAAATGATTCTATAAATTGACATAACCAATTTAATCAGTTTTATATGAATAAATGTTTACTTACATAATGGCCAAAATTGTTTTATATCATCTTCCCTCATAAAAATGTAATCCTACTTTGGATGAAATTAGAACAGAACTTTAAAATGATTCTATAAATTGACATAACCAATTTAATCAGTTTTATATGAATAAATGTTTACTTACATAATGGCCAAAATTGTTTTATATCATCTTCCCTCATAAAAATGTAATCCTACTTTGGATGAAATTAGAACAGAACTTTAAAATGATTCTATAAATTGACATAACCAATTTAATCAGTTTTATATGAATAAATGTTTACTTACATAATGGCCAAAATTGTTTTATATCATCTTCCCTCATAAAAATGTAATCCTACTTTGGATGAAATTAGAACAGAACTTTAAAATGATTCTATAAATTGACATAACCAATTTAATCAGTTTTATATGAATAAATGTTTACTTACATAATGGCCAAAATTGTTTTATATCATCTTCCCTCATAAAAATGTAATCCTACTTTGGATGAAATTAGAACAGAACTTTAAAATGATTCTATAAATTGACATAACCAATTTAATCAGTTTTATATGAATAAATGTTTACTTACATAATGGCCAAAATTGTTTTATATCATCTTCCCTCATAAAAATGTAATCCTACTTTGGATGAAATTAGAACAGAACTTTAAAATGATTCTATAAATTGACATAACCAATTTAATCAGTTTTATATGAATAAATGTTTACTTACATAATGGCCAAAATTGTTTTATATCATCTTCCCTCATAAAAATGTAATCCTACTTTGGATGAAATTAGAACAGAACTTTAAAATGATTCTATAAATTGACATAACCAATTTAATCAGTTTTATATGAATAAATGTTTACTTACATAATGGCCAAAATTGTTTTATATCATCTTCCCTCATAAAAATGTAATCCTACTTTGGATGAAATTAGAACAGAACTTTAAAATGATTCTATAAATTGACATAACCAATTTAATCAGTTTTATATGAATAAATGTTTACTTACATAATGGCCAAAATTGTTTTATATCATCTTCCCTCATAAAAATGTAATCCTACTTTGGATGAAATTAGAACAGAACTTTAAAATGATTCTATAAATTGACATAACCAATTTAATCAGTTTTATATGAATAAATGTTTACTTACATAATGGCCAAAATTGTTTTATATCATCTTCCCTCATAAAAATGTAATCCTACTTTGGATGAAATTAGAACAGAACTTTAAAATGATTCTATAAATTGACATAACCAATTTAATCAGTTTTATATGAATAAATGTTTACTTACATAATGGCCAAAATTGTTTTATATCATCTTCCCTCATAAAAATGTAATCCTACTTTGGATGAAATTAGAACAGAACTTTAAAATGATTCTATAAATTGACATAACCAATTTAATCAGTTTTATATGAATAAATGTTTACTTACATAATGGCCAAAATTGTTTTATATCATCTTCCCTCATAAAAATGTAATCCTACTTTGGATGAAATTAGAACAGAACTTTAAAATGATTCTATAAATTGACATAACCAATTTAATCAGTTTTATATGAATAAATGTTTACTTACATAATGGCCAAAATTGTTTTATATCATCTTCCCTCATAAAAATGTAATCCTACTTTGGATGAAATTAGAACAGAACTTTAAAATGATTCTATAAATTGACATAACCAATTTAATCAGTTTTATATGAATAAATGTTTACTTACATAATGGCCAAAATTGTTTTATATCATCTTCCCTCATAAAAATGTAATCCTACTTTGGATGAAATTAGAACAGAACTTTAAAATGATTCTATAAATTGACATAACCAATTTAATCAGTTTTATATGAATAAATGTTTACTTACATAATGGCCAAAATTGTTTTATATCATCTTCCCTCATAAAAATGTAATCCTACTTTGGATGAAATTAGAACAGAACTTTAAAATGATTCTATAAATTGACAAAACCAATTTAATCAGTTTTATATGAATAAATGTTTACTTACATAATGGCCAAATTTTTTTTATAGCCTCTTCCCTCACTTCATGTTCATTTCACTTCTCCATTGAGTAGAAAATATTTTCAGGCAGCAGAGCAAAATCATTATGCTTAATATTTTTCAATGTAATCCATTGGAATTCAAGTTGCTGTTGCGTCAGACCCTTTCAAATGACTTGTCTTTTAAAATGTAGGACCCTGTATTTTTATTCAGGGGTGGGGGGCTCTCTAAGTAGTTTTGTCTTAGAAGATAAAGCCTTTTTGCTTGAATTCAGGGTTTTTCCCCATGTCTTGTTTCAGTACCAAGATTAAGTAGCCTAGTCTACCAAACTATATGGGGGGAGAATAGTTTAATTTGTATCTTCCCAAGGGAATTAGTGCTATGTGAAATGTTATGTAACTTGTTATCCTTCTTTTTTTTTATATATAAAACCATATTATTGGATATACTTCAATATTGAACTTGATAAAGCTGGGAAGGTTGGCATAAATTTCTTGTGGGTAAGCACTTTGAGCCCATGGACCCATTAGCCTAATGGTCAAAGTTAAACATCTTGCATGTTTTTAGGCCTAATATTCCATCCAGCAAATATAGGGTCCACCTTTCCTCTAGAAATCCCTACTGTTTATACCAAGAGAAATCCCTAGTCACAAGTAAAACAAGAATTAAGAAATTCAATGGAATAAGAATAAAAGTGTCCCCTCACAGAACTTTGAATACATCAAAGGGATTGGCAAAAAATTCTTAATTCAACCAAACATTTCAAAGAGCTAATTCCTAAAAGAGAACAAAAAATTCAATGGAATAAGAATAAAAGTGTACAGAACTTTGAATACATCAAAGGGATTGGCAAAAAATTCTTAATTCAACCAAACATTTCAAAGAGCTAATTCCTAAAAGAGAACAAAAAATTCAATGGAATAAGAATAAAAGTGTCCCCTCACAGAACTTTGAATACATCAAAGGGATTGGCAAAAAATTCTTAATTCAACCAAACATTTCAAAGAGAAATTCAATGGAATAAGAATAAAAGTGTCCCCTCACAGAATTTTGAATACATCAAATGTCTTGGCAAAAAATTCTTAATTCAACAAAACATTTCAAAGAGCTAGTTCCTAAAAGAGAAAAAAAAATTCTAAAGTGTTTCCCAAATATCTATAGAAATGAAAAGTTGTCTATCTTACATTTCCTTTGATTTATTTTTCAAGGATTATAAAACATGTTGTTGGCTAAATATTTGAGTGTGAATATATTTCTCTGATATATAATGGAGTGTCCTTTTCTTTATAAATAAATCTTTGGACAAAGTATAATATTTGTTATTCTTTTTTTTTTAACGATATCAAACATATATATTTATATATACAGCACTATTTATTTTCTCATTTAAAAAAATGTCACTTGTTTTCTATAATTAATAATACCTGTTTTTTATTTACAGATATCAAATGCAGTTGAGGACAAAAAAAGACTGAAAAGAAAATCTCTTGTTCCAAAATGTGTGAATTTGAATATTAACATAGTTCATGTCAAATAGTTGAATCCAAAAACAAAGGACAGGATCATTACTCTTGAAAAAAAAGTGTACATCATCATTGTTATTAAACTCACATTTTAAATCATACATGCAAGTTCACAGAGAGGAGAAACCCTAATCTTATCAAGTGAGCATATCACTCATTTCACATCGTTCATTATATACAGTGTGAATCAGCAATTTTGGTGTGTTGCAAACTGAAAAGCTCAAATGCAAACACAATCTTGAAAGAAACCAATTGCTTGTGAAGTGTATAGATTTTAACAGATTTTTAATTTGGAAATCCACATGCAATCACATGGAAGAGGATTTTGTGTAATGCTATACGAAAAACATGGGAGACAAAAAATTTTCTTGTGAAATTTGTGGATATGCAAATTCATACAATTCGGCATTGAGAACACACATGCGAACACACACTGGTGAGAAACCTTTTTCTTGTGAAGTTTGTGGTTCAGCATTTTCTCGGAAGAGTCATTTGCAATGCCACATGCAAACACATACTGGTGAGAAACCTTTTTCTTGTGTAGTTTGTGGTTCAGCATTTTCCCTGAAGCACTTTTTGAAAGATCACATGCGAACACACACTGGAGAGAAACCTTTTACTTGTGAAGTTTGTAGATCCGCATTTTCCCAGAAGTGCAATTTGAAAAAATCACATGCGAACACATACTGGCGAGAAACCTTTTTCTTGTGAAGTTTGTGGATCAGCATTTTCCCAGAAGTGCACTTTGAAAAATCACATGCGAACACACACTGGAGAGAAACCTTTTACTTGTGAAGTTTGTGGATCAGTATTTTCAGAAAAAGGCAGTTTGAAAAGACACATGCGAACACACACATGTGAGAAACCTTTTTCTTGTGAAGTTTGTGGTTCAGCATTTTCAGAGAAGAGCAATTTGCAATGCCACATGCGAACACATACTGGTGAGAAACCTTTTTTCTTGTGAAGTTTGTGGTTCAGCATTTTCAGAGAAGAGCAATTTGCAATGCCACATGCGAACACATACTGGTGAGAAACCTTTTTCTTGTGAAGTTTGTGGATCAGCATTTTCAGAAAAAGGCAGTTTGAAAAGGCACATGCGAACACACACATGTGAGAAACCTTTTTCTTGTGAATTTTGTGGATCAGCATTTTCCCGGAAGTGCTCTTTGAAAAGTCACGTGCGAACACATACTGGCGAGAAACCTTTTTCTTGTGAAGTTTGTGGATCAGCATTTTCCAAGAAATGCTCTTTGAAAAAACACATACAAAAACACACTGGTTAAACATTTTTCTTGCAAAGTTTGTCGATCTGCATTTTCACATAATTCAAATTTGAAAAGACCCATTCAAACACACCCACTTGATTGGTTAAGCAAGGTGATTATAAAAATGGGGATGTTTTTTTTTTTGTCCATTCAACTTTATCTTTCTTTGTGGATTTAAATAGGCCAAGATGACAAAAGCTAAATTACTCTCTCCTGTGACATTTGAAATAATTTTAATTATAAAAATGAATTTTTTGTTGTCTATTCAACTTGGTTTTGTCCATTCAAGTTTTCTTTCTTTTTGGATCTACATAAATAAAAATGAAATTTTTTTGTCTATTCAACTTTGTCTTTGTGCCTAGTGACAAAAAATTATTAGTCTAATGATGAATGATCTTATTATTCTGAATCAGAGTTGCTGGTATCTGATTGATTTTGTGGAGAAGAAGGTTTACAATTTAAACTTTGTCTTTCTTTGTGTCTAGTGACAAAAATTATTAGTCTAATGATGAATGATCTTATTATTCTGAATCAGAGTTGCTGGTATCTGGTTGATTTTGTGGAGAAGAAGGTTTACAATTCCTCTAAAACTGTAGCAGATTTATTTGAAAGGGGTGATGACATGTTAATAGTAATCAAAATATACTTATCTTCTTTTTCTCTTTTACTCTAGATCAGAGATGCTGGTATCTGATTAATTTTGAGGAGAAAAAAGGTGTACAAAAAAAAACGTTTCAACAAAAAACTTGTGTGTTCTGTGTGTAATATGTATGATATAGATTTATAATCTTCCAAGAGAACAATTATGTAGATTTTGTGGTGAAGGTAGGAGTGTACAATTTCTCTAAAGCAAACATTTCACAAAGTTATAAGAAATATTCATCCCAAAATCAATGCTGATACTTTTATCTATACAAAGGAATCCCTATTAAGGCAATAAAAAAAATCCAAATACCAATAAAATAATTGTGTGTCCTATGTGTAATATGTATGCATAGATCTATAATCTTGAAACTCATTACAAGATCAATATCAAAAAATGAAGAATCATATTCTAATGATGAAGTGAAGTTAATTAAAACAGTCAACTTCAACTAAGATTATATACTATGATATCAATAAGTAAAGTGGTGCTGTCTGTTTACTTATTTATTTCCACTTGGTGTAACTATTACTGTGACAATATTCATTTATCTTCTAATTAATCATTAATAATTAATTTGCAAACAAGTGAATACTGCCACAGTAATAATTTTTTCAAAGCCTCCTAGTGCTGTCTGTTTACTTTTTTATATCCACTTGGTGTATAATAATTTTTTCAAAATTTACATATCTATCATATTTAAGCATTTCCCTTTTTTTGGAAAATACATCTTTAAGATGCGCTGGGATGCATCATCAGTAATGTTTTTCCTGTGGTCATTACCAGTTTCGGGTCTTTCAACATTATACTTTTCTCTTCTTCTTCTTCTTATTATTATTATTATTATTATTATTATATTATTTGTGTGTTATGACAGTTAGGGGATCACTAATTTTTATCTTCTCAAAAAAAAAAAACTTAGAAAATAAACTGAAAAAATACATTTGCACAGAACAGATATTCTATTAATACTAAGTCTATAAAAATATCAAATTATGCTTAGTAATTCATCAGCTAGTTTTCCCAAAATATCCGTTGGTTTTAAATCTGAATTTTAGACGCATCAGGTCAAGACGCCGACATTTTTTTGCCATATGACAATGGAGATTATCTAGCATATCTGGGCAGTAGACATTCTCCGAGAAGGAACTGCTGTTCAATAATATCTTTACTCACTGCGACATATTCTTGTGTAGTGTCATGACTTATCATCATGGAGACTAACCAATTTCGGACTTGCATCCCAGCAATCTGCTGCTACTCCATTGTGTGACTTTGTCTGTTTTGTGTTATTTCATAAGAGATTATTTGGCCATGCTGAGGTTGGGTGGTGGCTTCCCATTGGCCAGTGCTACTTGCTTCGAGTACCACAAGCCAATGGGCATCTCCCTCCCTGTCACGGCATGTCCCATAGTTTTTAAAAAGGCAGAGTTCTTTTTTCTTAGTTTTTCTTTTCTGGTCAGCTAAGGAGACCATCCATAACGTATTGTATACTGTTAATATTATTGACTTCATAGTGCTAGTTTATTTGACTATTAAGGGGCCGGGTTAGCTCAGTCGGTAGAGCATTCGGCTAGAAAACCATAAGGTTCCTAGTTCGATACCGGTCCTCGCCAACTCAGCGTATGAGTAGCACAGGGATCTGTGCGGTAAAGTAAGGAGCTGATGGTAGGTGTGGCGCTCCACCTCAGACGCCAAAACAATCTCCTTGGTCTAGCGCTATTGAAAAGGGGATAAACTCCCTCGCTGACTGGCTGATACCGACTTTAGGCCACCCCAACGACTTTACTTACATTTAATATGCTTTAAACAAACTATCTATAGTGTACTCCTAGAAAAACAAAAAAAAATTAAATGTAAGTTTTCTGAATGGCGGGAAAGCACTATTTACTAAAATTATTTTAGGGTTAAGATAGATGTACAAATAACAATGAAGATGGGGACAATAGTCCGAATAACGCAGATAATACTAATCTTCAAGCCTCATCTCAAACACTCAGAGAAATAAGACAAAATAGGATATTAGCAAATAAATAAAGATGAAATAGATTAAAGTAGATAGATAGAGTGCAATATCTGTATTGTTCAATTACAATTTTCTGTAACATTTCATAGTATTAAACCAGATTTTTAACTCTCTTTCCCTTTATATTCAGGAATAAGGAGAGTTTTTAAACACGATAATAAAATAATATTAGCAAAGAATATATGTTGCTATTTATGGTAGGATTTGAAACCAGATCGCTGGTTCTAAATCTCAATGTCTTTTGTTTAGGGTATCGCATTGTTGTTATCAACTACTGAATCAAACAGTATTAAGTTTCAAGGCTTGTGCGGTTATATTTGTGCTATTTAGTACAAGTAAATAGAGTTGACTTTTATTGAATCATAAAGAGCTTTATATTTCGTACGTTGTTCATTAGAGGTTGACAGAAAACACAACTCTTTCATCTTTAGCTTTTTAATCTGTTACTACGAAAAAGAATACAGTTCGGATAAATGACATCTTATATATATATATATATATATATATATATCTCCCTTGTATTATGTTTTGTTATTATTACTATCATCCTAATGATAGTTTGTTTTAGTATTATGCGTTTACCCCCCACCCTCTAAAAGATATTTTATGGCCAATTGAATAGAATGTGTGTGACATTTGGAGTTATTAAGAAAAAATTATAATAATTCTTAACGTAAACTATAGTTCGTAATTTTTTTTTTTTTTTTTTCACCTTACGCTGTCCCAAGTATCGGCTCGTTTTATCCAATCCAGCGTGACGTTTTTTCTGCTGACTCTGTGATATTTTTTATTGCTTTCCGCTTTCTAACTCCTACTATGCAATTTTTCATAATACTTTACACAGATTTTCCAGCAAATCCCTGCAACCAACCTCTATTGGGTCCAGGAAGATTCTCCAACCTCTTGCTTGACACTGTTCTTTTAACTCTTGATATTTTGAGCCCTTTTTCATTTGACGTCGTTACATTTTCTTCCCAAGCAATTGTAATCTCCCAAATAATTATTTGCTTCGTTACCCTATTCTGTGCTTTGAAAACACAATATCCAACAAGCCTGATCTGACTTTAAGATACTTCATAAAGAATTAAATGTCAAAATCTTTGTTGTGTCTCTTATGTACATATCTATTATATTTAAGCATTTTCCTATTCTGTGCATTGAAAACACAATATCCAACAACCTGATCTGACTTTAAGATACTTCATAAAGAATTAAATGTCAAAATCTTTGTTGTGTCTCTTATGTACATATCTATTATATTTAAGCATTTTCCTATTCTGTGCTTTGAAAACACAATATCCAACAAGCCTGATCTGACTTTAAGATACTTCATAAAGAATTAAATGTCAAAATCTTTGTTGTGTCTCTTATGTACATATCTATTATATTTAAGCATTTTCCTATTCTGTGCTTTGAAAACACAATATCCAACAAGCCTGATCTGACTTTAAGATACTTCATAAAGAATTAAATGTCAAAATCTTTGTTGTGTCTCTTATGTACATATCTATTATATTTAAGCATTTTCCTATTCTGTGCTTTGAAAACACAATATCCAACAAGCCTGATCTGACTTTAAGATACTTCATAAAGAATTAAATGTCAAAATCTTTGTTGTGTCTCTTATGTACATATCTATTATATTTAAGCATTTTCCTATTCTGTGCTTTGAAAACACAATATCCAACAAGCCTGATCTGACTTTAAGATACTTCATAAAGAATTAAATGTCAAAATCTTTGTTGTGTCTCTTATGTACATATCTATTATATTTAAGCATTTTCCTATTCTGTGCTTTGAAAACACAATATCCAACAAGCCTGATCTGACTTTAAGATACTTCATAAAGAATTAAATGTCAAAATCTTTGTTGTGTCTCTTATGTACATATCTATTATATTTAAGCATTTTCCTATTCTGTGCTTTGAAAACACAATATCCAACAAGCCTGATCTGACTTTAAGATACTTCATAAAGAATTAAATGTCAAAATCTTTGTTGTGTCTCTTATGTACATATCTATTATATTTAAGCATTTTCCTATTCTGTGCTTTGAAACACAATATCCAACAAGCCTGATCTGACTTTAAGATACTTCATAAAGAATTAAATGTCAAAATCTTTGTTGTGTCTCTTATGTACATATCTATTATATTTAAGCATTTTCCTATTCTGTGCTTTGAAAACACAATATCCAACAAGCCTGATCTGACTTTAAGATACTTCATAAAGAATTAAATGTCAAAATCTTTGTTGTGTCTCTTATGTACATATCTATTATATTTAAGCATTTTCCTATTCTGTGCTTTGAAAACACAATATCCAACAAGCCTGATCTGACTTTAAGATACTTCATAAAGAATTAAATGTCAAAATCTTTGTTGTGTCTCTTATGTACATATCTATTATATTTAAGCATTTTCCTATTCTGTGCTTTGAAAACACAATATCCAACAAGCCTGATCTGACTTTAAGATACTTCATAAAGAATTAAATGTCAAAATCTTTGTTGTGTCTCTTATGTACATATCTATTATATTTAAGCATTTTCCTATTCTGTGCTTTGAAAACACAATATCCAACAAGCCTGATTGACTTTAAGATACTTCATAAAGAATTAAATGTCAAAATCTTTGTTGTGTCTCTTATGTACATATCTATTATATTTAAGCATTTTCCTATTCTGTGCTTTGAAAACACAATATCCAACAAGCCTGATCTGACTTTAAGATACTTCATAAAGAATTAAATGTCAAAATCTTTGTTGTGTCTCTTATGTACATATCTATTATATTTAAGCATTTTCCTATTCTGTGCTTTGAAAACACAATATCCAACAAGCCTGATCTGACTTTAAGATACTTCATAAAGAATTAAATGTCAAAATCTTTGTTGTGTCTCTTATGTACATATCTATTATATTTAAGCATTTTCCTATTCTGTGCTTTGAAAACACAATATCCAACAAGCCTGATCTGACTTTAAGATACTTCATAAAGAATTAAATGTCAAAATCTTTGTTGTGTCTCTTATGTACATATCTATTATATTTAAGCATTTTCCTATTCTGTGCTTTGAAAACACAATATCCAACAAGCCTGATCTGACTTTAAGATACTTCATAAAGAATTAAATGTCAAAATCTTTGTTGTGTCTCTTATGTACATATCTATTATATTTAAGCATTTTCCTATTCTGTGCTTTGAAAACACAATATCCAACAAGCCTGATCTGACTTTAAGATACTTCATAAAGAATTAAATGTCAAAATCTTTGTTGTGTCTCTTATGTACATATCTATTATATTTAAGCATTTTCCTATTCTGTGCTTTGAAAACACAATATCCAACAAGCCTGATCTGACTTTAAGATACTTCATAAAGAATTAAATGTCAAAATCTTTGTTGTCTCTTATGTACATATCTATTATATTTAAGCATTTCCTATTCTGTGCTTTGAAAACACAATATCCAACAAGCCTGATCTGACTTTAAGATACTTCATAAAGAATTAAATGTCAAAATCTTTGTTGTGTCTCTTATGTACATATCTATTATATTTAAGCATTTTCCTATTCTGTGCTTTGAAAACACAATATCCAACAAGCCTGATCTGACTTTAAGATACTTCATAAAGAATTAAATGTCAAAATCTTTGTTGTGTCTCTTATGTACATATCTATTATATTTAAGCATTTCCTATTCTGTGCTTTGAAAACACAATATCCAACAAGCCTGATCTGACTTTAAGATACTTCATAAAGAATTAAATGTCAAAATCTTTGTTGTGTCTCTTATGTACATATCTATTATATTTAAGCATTTTCCTATTCTGTGCTTTGAAAACACAATATCCAACAAGCCTGATCTGACTTTAAGATACTTCATAAAGAATTAAATGTCAAAATCTTTGTTGTGTCTCTTATGTACATATCTATTATATTTAAGCATTTCCTATTCTGTGCTTTGAAAACACAATATCCAACAAGCCTGATCTGACTTTAAGATACTTCATAAAGAATTAAATGTCAAAATCTTTGTTGTGTCTCTTATGTACATATCTATTATATTTAAGCATTTTCCTATTCTGTGCTTTGAAAACACAATATCCAACAAGCCTGATCTGACTTTAAGATACTTCATAAAGAATTAAATGTCAAAATCTTTGTTGTGTCTCTTATGTACATATCTATTATATTTAAGCATTTTCCTATTCTGTGCTTTGAAAACACAATATCAACAAGCCTGATCTGACTTTAAGATACTTCATAAAGAATTAATGTCAAAATCTTTGTTGTGTCTCTTATGTACATATCTATTATATTTAAGCATTTTCCTATTCTGTGCTTTGAAAACACAATATCCAACAAGCCTGATCTGACTTTAAGATACTTCATAAAGAATTAAATGTCAAAATCTTTGTTGTGTCTCTTATGTACATATCTATTATATTTAAGCATTTCCTATTCTGTGCTTTGAAAACACAATATCCAACAAGCCTGATCTGACTTTAAGATACTTCATAAAGAATTAAATTTCAAAATCTGTCTCTTATGTACATATCTATTATATTTAAGCATTTCCTATTCTGTGTTTGAAAACACAATATCCAACAAGCCTGATCTGACTTTAAGATACTTCATAAAGAATTAAATGTCAAAATCTTTGTTGTGTCTCTTATGTACATATCTATTATATTTAAGCATTTTTCCTATTCTGTGCTTTGAAAACATATCCACAAGCCTGATCTGACTTTAAGATACTTCATAAAAAATTAATTTCAAATCTTTGTTGTGTCTCTTATGTACATATCTATTATATTTAAGCATTTTCCTATTTCTGTGCTTTGAAAAACTAAAGGTCCAATTTAGAAAATATTTTCAATCCTTAGTGTGTACTTCACTTGTCATGTGGATATTAGCAATAAAGGAAAAAGTGAGATAAGAAAACATTTTAAAATTAAAGGTCATTTTAGAAATATTTCAATCCTTAGTGTGTACTTTCACTTGTCATTTGGATATTAGAATAAAGGAAAAACAGTATAAAAAAACATTTTAAAAAAAGGTCAATTTTAGAAAATATTTTCAATCTAGTGTGATTCAACTTGTCATGTGGATAAGATAAAGGAAAAAAGTGCATATAAGAAAACATTTAAAATTAAAGGTCCAATTTTAGAAAATATTTTCAATCCTAGTGTGTACATTCACTTGTCATGTGATATTAGCAATAAAGGAAAAATGCAGTTAAAGAAAACATTTTAAATTAAAGGTCCAATTTTTAGAAAATATTTCAATCTTAGTGTGTACTTCCACTTGTCATGTGGATATTAGCAATAAAGAAAAAGTGCAGATAAAGAAAACATTTTAAAATTAAGGTCAATTTTAGAAAATATTTTCAATCCTTAGTGTGTACTTTCCACTTGTCATGTGGATATTAGCAATAAAGGAAAAAGTGCAGTTAAAGAAAACATTTTAAATTAAAGGTCCAATTTTAGAAAATATTTCATCCTAGTGTGTACTTCACTTGTCAATGTGGATATTAGATAAAGGAAAAAGTGCAGATAAAGAAAAATTTTAAAATTAAAGGTCCAATTTTAGAAAATATTTTCAATCCCTAGTGTGTACTTCCACTTGTCATGTGGATATTAGCATAAGGAAAAAGTGCAGATAAAGAAACATTTTAAAATTAAAGGTCCAATTTTAGAAAAATATTTTCAATCCTAGTGTGTATTCCACTTGTCATGTGGATATTAGCAATAAAGGAAAAAGTGCAGAGTTAAGAAAAATACAATTTGTAAATTAAAGGTCCAATTTTAGAAAATATTTTCAATCCTAGTGTGTACTTCCACTTTCTGGGATATTAGCAATAAGGAAAAAGTGCAGATAAGAAACATTTTAAAATTAAAGGTCCAATTTTAGAAAATATTTTCAATTCCTAGTGTGTACTTCACTTGTCATGGGATATTAGCAATAAAGGAAAAAGTGCAGTTAAAGAAAACATTTTAAAATTAAAGGTCCAATTTTAGAAAATATTTTCAATCCTTAGTGTGTACTTCCACTTGTCATGTGGATATTAGCAATAAAGGAAAAAGTGCAGATAAAAAACATTTAAAATTAAAGGTCCAATTTTAGAAAATATTTTCAATCCTTAGTGTGTACTTCCACTTGTCATGTGGATATTAGCAATAAAGGAAAAAGTGCAGATAAAGAAAACATTTTAAAATTAAAGGTCCAATTTTAGAAAATATTTTCAATCCTTAGTGTGTATTCCACTTGTCATGTGGATATTAGCAATAAAGGAAAAAGTGCAGATAAGAAAACATTTTAAAATTAAAGGTCAATTTTAGAAAATATTTTCAATCCTTAGTGTGTACTTTCACTTGTCATGTGGATTAGCAATAAAGGAAAAAGTGCAGATAAAGAAAACATTTTAAAAATTAAAGGTCCAATTTTAGAAAAATTTTCAATCTTAGTGTGTACTTCCACTTGTCATGTGGATATAGCAATAAAGGAAAAAGTGCAGATAAAGAAAACATTTTAAAATTAAAGGTCCAATTTTAGAAAATATTTCAATCCTTAGTGTGTACTTCCCTTGTCATGTGGATATTAGCAATAAAGGAAAAAGTGCAGATAAAGAAAACATTTTAAAATTAAAGGTCCAATTTTAGAAAATATTTTCAATCCTTAGTGTGTACTTTCACTTGTCATGTGGATATTAGCATAAGGAAAAAGTGCAGATAGAAAACATTTTAAATTAAAGGTCCAATTTTAGAAAATATTTTCAATCCTTAGTGTGTACTTCCACTTGTCATGTGGATATTGCAATAAAGGAAAAAGTGCAGATAAAGAAAACATTTTAAAAAATTAAAGTCCAATTTTAGAAAATTTTTCAATCCTTAGTGTGTACTTTCACTTGGTCATGTGGATATTAGCATAAAGGAAAAAGTGCAGATTAAGAAAACATTTTAAAATTAAGGTCAATTTTAGAAATATTTTCAATTCTTAGTGTGTACTTCCACTTGTCATGTGGATATTAGCAATAAAGGAAAAAGTGCAGATAAAGAAAACATTTTAAAATTAAAGGTCCAATTTTAGAAAATATTTTTCAATCCTTAGTGTGTACTTTCACTTGTCATGTGGATATTAGCAATAAAGGAAAAAGTGCAGTTAAGAAAACATTTTAAATTAAAGGTCCAATTTTAGAAAATATTTTCAATCCTTAGTGTGTACTTCCCACTTGTCATGTGATATTAGGCAATAAAGGAAAGTGCAGATAAAGAAAAACATTTTAAAATTAAAGGTCCAATTTTAGAAAATATTTTCAATCCTTAGTGTGTACTTCCACTTGTCATGTGGATATTAGCATAAAGGAAAAAGTGCAGTTAAAGAAAACATTTAAAATTAAAGGTCCAATTTTAGAAATATTTTCAATCCTTAGTGTGTACTTCCACTTGTCAGTGGATATTAGCAATAAGTGCAGATAAAAAAACATTTGAAAATTAAAAGGTCCAATTTTAGAAAATATTTTCCAATCTTAGTGTGTACTTTCACTTGTCATGTGGATAATTAGCAAAAAGGAAAAAGTGCAGATAAAGAAAACATTTAAAAATTAAAGGTCCAATTTTAGAAAATATTTTCAATCCTTAGTGTGTACTTCCACTTGTCATGTGGTATTAGCAATAAAGGAAAAGTGCAGATAAAGAAACATTTAAAATTAAAGGTCCAATTTTAGAAAATATTTTCAATCCTTAGTGTGTACTTCCACTTGTCATGTGGATATTAGCAATAAGGAAAAAGTGCAGATAAAGAAAACATTTTAAAAATTAAAGGTCCAATTTTTAGAAAATATTTTCAATCCTTAGTGTGTACTTCCACTTGTCAATGTGGATATTAGCAATAAAGGAAAAAGTGCAGATAAAGAAAACATTTTAAAATTAAAGTCCAATTTTTAGAAAATATTTTCAATCCTTAGTGTGTACTTCCACTTGTCATGTGGATATTAAGCAATAAGGAAAAGTGCAGATAAAGAAAAGCATTTTAAAATTAAAGGTCCAATTTTAGAAAATATTTTCAATCCTTTAGTGTGTACTTCCACTTGTCATGTGGATATTAGCAATAAAGGAAAAAGTGCAGATAAAGAAAACATTTAAAATTAAAGGTCCAATTTTAGAAAATATTTTCAAAACCTTAGTGTGTACTTCCACTTGTCATGTGGATATTAGCAAATAAAGGAAGTGCAGATAAAGAAACATTTTAAAATTAAAGGTCCAATTTTAGAAAATATTTTTCAATCTTAGTGTGTACTTCCACTTGTCATGTGGATATTAGCAATAAAGGAAAAAGTGCAGTTAAAAGAAAAACATTTTAAAAATTAAAGGTCCATTTTAGAAGAATATTTTCAATCCTTAGTGTGTTTACTTTCACTTGCATGTGGATATTAGCAATAAAGGAAAAAGTGCAGATAAAGAAAACATTTTAAAATTAAAGGTCCAATTTTAGAAATATTTTCAATCCTTAGTGTGTACTTCCACTTGTCCATGTGGATATTAGCAATAAAGAAAAAGTGCAGATAAAGAAAAACATTTTAAAATTAAAGTCCAATTTAGAAAATATTTTCAATCCTTAGTGTGTACTTCCCACTTGTCATGTGGATATTAGCAATAAAGGAAAAAGTGCAGTAAAGAAAACATTTTAAAATTAAAAGGTCCAATTTTAGAAAATATTTTCAATCCTTAGTGTGTACTTCCACTTCTAGTGGTTTCTGAAAGTGATGTTTGGAATTAGGATCCAATTTTATAGATATTTTCAATCCTTAGTGTGTTACTTCCATTGTCATGTGGATATAGCAATAAAGGAAAAAGTGCAGATAGGACATTTTAAAATTAAAGGGTCCAATTTTAGAAATATTTCAATCCTAGTGTGTACTTCCATTGTTATGTGGATATTAGCAATAAGGAAAAGTGCAGATAAAGAAACATTTTTTAATTAAAGGTCCAATTTAGAAATATTTCAATGCCTTAGTGTGTACTTCCACTGTCATGTGGATATAGCAATAGGAAAAAGTGCAGATAAGAAAATCATTTTAAATTAAGGTTCCAATTTTAGAAAATTTCAAGTCTTAGTGTGTACGTTTGTGTCCCTTTGTCATGTGGATTTAGCAATAGGAAAGTGCAAGATAAAGAAAACATTTTAAAATTAGGTCCATTTGTTGAAAATATTTCAATCTTATAGTGTGTACTTCGCACTTGTCATGCTGGATATTGCAATAGGAAAGGTGCAGATAAAGAAAACATTTTAAATTAAAGGTCCATTTTAGATAAATTTTCAATCCTTTGTGTGTACTCTTTCCCACTGTCATGTGGATTATTAGAGCAATAAAGAAAGTGGCAGTCAAGAACATCTTATTAAAGGTCCGATATTTAGAAAAAATATTTCAATCCTTAGTGTGTCTTATATAGTTGTTCCACCGTTGTTGCCGAATGCGATGGTGGATATTTGCAATAAAGTGAGAAAAGGTGCAGATAGAACATTTAACAAGATTCAAGGTCCAACCTTTTAAAACTAGAAAATATTTTCAATCTTAGTGTGTATC